>JANAVB010006390.1:1290770-1550770 GCA_029216955.1 Iris pallida
CCTCATCCTGACCAGGCGTAGTCCTTTATTGGACTTATTTTATTTGTGTGTTGGTGACCCATTGTTGGGTCTTTATGTATTTGTTGGTTTATGTATTTATTTATCCGGATATGACTATTTGTGTTATGTTATGTTGAATATTATCAAACACACTTTTATAGCCGTTTGGTAGTAGATTTATATCCACCCGATATTTCTTGTTTTGACCGTTCGATTCTTTATTTGATTATTGGTAGTACATTATTATTATTTGTCTCTATATTGCAAACTGAAACTCTAAATGCAGATACAATATTTTTAATGTAACTGTTATTTGTGTGAAATTCATACTACCTGCTATTTTTTTATAATTTTTTTCGGAATTAACGACGTTTAGCGACGATCAGCGATGCATACATACGTCGCTAGAATGTCACAAACTTGAGAATCAAATGTCGCTAATCGTCGCAGAACGTCGCAGATGCTTTGACTTGGCAAACTGTACAGGTCAGCTAATCTAGTATCCGGACGTCGGTATTCAAGTATCGTAACGTCACTAAACATTGCAAAAATGATGACGTGGCAACCAAAAAATTCTCAGATATGGAGTCGGACAACGTCGCTAATCACTAATTTAACGTCACTAAATCTGAACGAACAGCGACAGTCAGCAACAAAAGGTTACGTCGCTAATTAGCAAAGTTATTGTCTGTAATTGTCACTAATACTAGCGACGTAGTGCATCCGAGCTAGGTCGCTATGGCGACGAATAGCGACGTTTTCGCTAATAGCGACCATGAATAACGCGACATGCCCGAAACGTCGGTAAATATGTCGATGTTTCAGTTAGCGACGTTTTATTGCTGTTTAGCGACGTCGTTTGGCGTCGCTAATATGAGATATTTTTGTAGTATTATCTAGATTATAAAATTCATTATATTAGATACCTTGTTATCATAGAAGGTTACTTAGATGCAAATTGGGTAACTTATTCACATGATGAAATCCACTACTGTATATATTTTTATCCTAGGAGGAGCTGCAATTATAGTGCCCCGCTCCTAGCGGTTCACTACGTAAGGCTTGTGGCTTGCTTATGTAAAACCCCCTAATTTTTACTACTTTTTATATAAATTTGGTTTTAATTTTTGTTGCGTATTGTACGTCGCATGCGGATTTGCGTTCTCCATATTTGCTCGTCGAGTGCGAATATGTGCGAGGTACCTATTTGAAAACATTTTATTTATGGATTTTTTAATATAGAAAATATACAGTCATTTCAATATTAGTATTTATTTTGTTTGAAATAGAAATTTTCGTCGCACTAGTGGCAATTTTCATTTATTTATACCGATTTCAAAAATAATATTTACGTAGATTTTGTACTAGTTGCATGCAGATACATAAAAATTTAATTCATGTAGATATTTTGGTTTTCAAAATTATTATTTAATTATTTTAATCTATTTAAAAGATATTTTTGAAGTATTTCTATAAATATTTAATTTGATTTTCGAAATTCATTATTATTATTAATAAACATTTTTAGCTTTATGGATTTATTGTTTAATTAGTTATGGTAATAAAGATTTAACTTGTTGATTTGATTTTAGATAATTGGAGATAAGATTTTACATAGATTTAAACTGAATATTGGATTGGATTTTATGGAATTTTTTTAAATTGATTTAAATAAAAAGGGTGAATTATGTAAATGGGAATTTAATTTCTCCTACATCTTATCCAACAGGAGTTTTCACCCCTATAAATAGGAGAGCCTCCATATTGTTTTCCTCCACAACTATTAAATATTTCTACCACAAAACTAAGTGCATCGTGTCAGTGTCCAATCCTTTCTCGTGTCACCGTGCGGCCTCGGGTCCGACCCCGGGTGCCAGTCCAATTCTTATTCCACCTTTACATATATATTTTCTTCGTGTCGGACACATACCCGACGAATCAAATTCCTAACCCTAGCCTCTTATTGTCGACCGCCGTTAGCCTACCCCGAATTTTGGCAGCCTTCTTCCTTCCACCTTCGGCCCCAGCCAGTGCCGCGACTACCGAGCACCTTCCAGTCACACCACCCGAACCCAGCAAACCACCACCACGACCACGACCACAGCCACAGCCACTTCTTCCCTGACATCTCCAAACCCCCGTCAGCCTACACTAGCATCATCACACTACGACCATCACCGTCACCATCCCAGGCAATCGACCACAACCACCACGGCCACAGCCCGAACCCCGTCTCCACCGTACTCCCGCCACGACCACCGACACCACCAGCCGTCCATCTCAACCTCGCCATCTCGGCGTCCCCACCGCAGCACACCACTGCCACCATCAAACTCCCATCCACCACCACCGTGGCACAACCACCCCCACCATTATCACTACCACCAACATCCCAAAAGTAAACCACCGCCACCATCTATGGAAACGCTAACCTTAACGCTGACCGTCGCCACCAGCGTGCCGAGGCGAGCTCACCGCCGTCGGGCCTTCAGTACGTCCACTGGCGTCCACCTTCCTTTGACCCCGTTCGACGCCGGAGCCCCAATGGCAGCGCTGAAGCACCGTCGCGAACTCGTGCTTCCGTGTCAGCCATCGTGTGAGGCCGGCGAGTCCCGAGTTCCGCCCGCTTCTTCCTCTGTCCCTCCAGCGGCGCCGATCCTCTCCGTCGCGACCGCGGCCAATGCCGCCTGCGCGCCACCGGTACCACCCAGACCGAGATTCTTTCTCCTCTCTTTTAATGTGTTGCTTTTCTCTCTTTCGAGAGAGAATAAGTAACAGCTGTAGTTTATCTATTTGATAATTATTAATATTTTTATTTGAGTTATTTTTATTAGTAAGTATTTTTGTTAATATTAAATAATATATTAGTATTTTTTATATTATACTGTAACAAAAATATTGTACTAGGCTTACCTTATATTTATTTTCAAAACTAGATTTCGAACACTAAAAATGTAATTCCTTTTTTATATATTAAAAGTACTTGACAAAAGTAGGTTCCCCATAAAAATGATTTCTAGAATATTATGTTAAGTATATTTTCTTTATTTAACGAAATATCATTTCTGTCGAACATCACTAATTTTATGAAACTTAGTGTTTTAGCCAAAAAATGACTTCTCTTGACTTTAATTTTTTCTATAACTATTTTGACTTATAAAAGTCTGTTCTTAAGTATTATAAATAGTTTTAAATCGTATATACATTATTTATTTATCCTTGTAGATACATGGAAAATATAGGGTCCATGCGGATTACAAAATTGCCGCATATGAACTTTGGGCCAAATAGGTCTGCATAAAGGATGGTCGCATGACAGATTAATGGCTTATGCGACCCGTCGACAAAACAGCTACGGATGAAAGATATGCAGCCAAGAGGAGCAGTTCGTCTGATAAAGCTAACAAGTCCTATCAAAACTGACAAAAGTGACAGCTCTGACACTTTGACAAAAAGATAAGACGTGAGACGTCACCAAAAGCAGGGTTCGTACGCCTTTATGCGGCCAGAAGGAGTGTCACCTAAGCCACATGAACCTTATGTGTCTCAGACATATGAGGCCCCAAAGTCTCCAAACTTCATTCAGCCAAGAGTAACTGTGATCCAAGCCGCATGAGCTTTATGCGACCAAAATACAGAATCTATGGCTCAAATACTTAGGACTAAGGAAGTTTACGACTTAAGCCGCATGAGATGCGGCCCCACATGGCCGAAAACTGAGAGACTCATGCGGCTCAAAATGTTTCCTATGACGTGACACATGGCAGGCTGACCAAGTCCTAACTGCCCAGATTTGCTGTAGTAAAATCCAACAAATCAACAGATGGCGGCCAAAGAGCGGGTCTTCTCATGCTAATAAGCCACGTGGCCATAGGCCATCTATGTGGCTCCACATACATACCACTATAAATAGCAGGGTGTCACCCCTGAAAAAGGCTGGCAACCTTCAGAAAGATAATTTCTTTAAGAGTTAAAGACTGCGTCAGATAGTCCACGGAGTAAGGCAGAGTTGATAGCACTTTCCCGAGCCTCCACCGTCACCCCCAGAATCAAAACTAAACAATTGTACTTAGATTGTTTCCTAGGATTTTTTTTGGCTTTTCTTTGTATAAGCGAGTTTGCAATCAATTTCAGTGTTCTGTAATACCTGTCTTTGATTTTTTATGGCAAACACGATGGACGACTCTGCTAGAGATCTGGTACTCTTCTGGTAAGAAGCTGGTGACGCAATCTGATGCGTCCAAGATCGGCTCTACGTAGCAAATGCTTGTGGTTCATTTCGACCAACAAGCCTTCGAAGAAATACTCTCGGAAGGGAGCGCCAGCCCGTCTCAGAAGCGAGCCAACTCAAAGAGGACTCGCAGGACTTTGGCGGAAAATTGTTATCCCCGACCAAGTTCTTCAAGAAGCTCATTCTATAGCCCAAGACGGTGACCAGAACTCCCCTGCGGCTTTGTTTCCGACCGCAGAGGACCCCACTGTCCCCAAATCCAGCAGAGGAAAATACTACGATGCTGAGTTTTTGGAGGCACAAGGGAAATCCAGTGGACAAAGAAGAAGCCTTATAGAGGAGATGGACAGTCTGTCCATGCGGCAGCCAACTCTGGCCGCAGGCAGACAACCCATGCGGCAGCCAACTCTGCCCGCAGAAAGATCAACCATGCGGTAGACAACTCTGGCCGCAGGAAGATTGCCTATGCGACAGCCAGCTCTGGCCGCAAGAAGGTATCCGATGCGACAGCCAATCTGGCCTCAGACAGGATATCTCATGCGGCCCTGTCAAAAGCTCAGTGTTCGACCGCCTCTTATGCGGGCCGACGCCATACGGCCCATTGAGGATGTGGGATGTATCAATCTGGACTCTTTTTACTATGCACCTTCGGGTGCTAAGTCAAAAAAGTCTAGGGTAGTGCGGGCCCAACCAGCCAGTCAACTGTCCAAGTTACTGATTGTTAGCGGGCCCCATTGACTGTTACACGAGCTCCTGATAGAAAGTTGTACAGAACCACCCGCGTCCAGTCCCCCAGGGCTAATGGACAGGGTGGGTCTTTAAAGTTTCCCTCCAACGATCTAGAGCAAGTGCTTTTACTAGCCACGGATCAGGGAGCAAACATGATACCTAAGTACCCGTGCGCTCGGGATACCCGAGTCCACAAGTTTGATGCAAAGGTAGATCAGCTTGCTACGACTTGCGTGAGGTGATTAACTCAAACGCAAGGTGGCAGCATTGACATACAATGAGTCCCTCTCGGGACGTCATTGCACCCCGGCATCATCAACTGCTGCTCCAACAAATTAGTAGCACCTGAAGATCGGTAGTCAGTTTCCAACGACTACAGCAGCCAGCACATGTCCGACAACAACTCAAGAAATATGTGCAAATTCCGAGAGACGAGGAGTTTCCTCTCGCCTCCAGTAATTCAACTCAGAAGGTTCGCACGGGAGGAAAAAAACAGGCTCTTCCACTGGCGATCTCGACCAGTATTGCAAGAAGACCCTCCTTTGGAGGGTTGCCAACAAAACCACAGGGGGTGTCCATTTAGGCACTCGATCCAAAAAGAAGCTTTCAGCACCCGGGGGTGCACCTTCGGCCTCCTTGAGAGTAGATGAAGCTGGGCGTAGCAGTCCCCTTAGTATATACGACAACCCGGTGTACCAAGAGCACACACAGGGGGTAGAGATCCCCAGAACTGCACAACAGAATTGGATTTCCCTGAGGGCCATCACCCTCACCAAGATGATGTGGCTTCCTGCACAGGGGGTAGCACCCCTTCCGAGTCCGAGGAAGATGAAATTCTAACATTTTTCGACATTTCTCTATACAAGGGTATGGCACAAAGAGTACATCTGCCACAATCCCTTCCACCTCTACCACGTGAGGACAGTCTTTATTGCTGACGATGATCATGAAGCGCCTTTTGACCAATAACGGCTAGAAGTGCTGGAAGCCATGCTCCTGTCCTTGGTCAAGTCCGTAGACAAGATCAAAGTCGCCTTGCCAACTCAACCAGCAAGGACGCCCGGACAAACAAGCTTGGGACCCCTGTCAACGCGAACTCCAACACGAACACCCCTCCTTTAGGTGATGATCCCGTAGGAGCATCCGTTCCTTCAGCTACAGATAAAGCCGAGGAGGCAAGGAGGGAAGTCCACGAGCTTCGAGCGATGTTTAATGCCCGAGACTCCTCTCGAGACCTCAGAATATTGTAGCCATATCCCGTTGCATGGAGAGATGTGCCTTTTCCTACGGTATAAGCCGTTCCATATCGATTCGTATGATGGGAAGACCTCTGCTAGTCGGTACATGACTTACTTTGAAGTCACAACGGACCACTTACCGTATAGTGACGCCAACCTTACACGATTATTCATTGGAGCATTAGAGGGGATCACGTTTGACTGGTGCCGTAACCTTCCCGACAACTGTATCTATTCTTTTGACGGCTTCAAGCACATGTTCCTGGAGAGATTCTACGAAGTGGGACATGATGTGACAATGTTGTCTCTCATGGACGTCGTTCAGGAGAGAGGGAGCTAACAAGGAACTATATCGAGCGGTTCCGTCAAACCACAATGAGATTGCCCCAAGGCAACCCCGAGAGCACCTTGATCAAAATCTGCCAGAAAAAGTTGCTCCCCGCAATTAGCCTCTGGATGGACGACGATCAGTTCAGTGATTGGACAACCTTCATCATAAGTGCTACCAACGCAAGGCAAAATTGAAGAAGGCTCGCCAGCTGGGATTACACATCCCAGACGAAAAAGATAAGGGAGACGTCCTGGTTCCACCTCCAGCAATAACAACAGTGGGCCACCTCCAACCGCAATAATAGGGTAAGCAGGCCATGGTTACTGATGCGACTCGAAGCTCGAACAAAAACAAACGGAAGGTCCGTGGCTCAAGGTTAATTACTCGTTTGAAGATAGTCATGTCAAACCTATCTTCGATATGCTCTTACAAGGGGTAGGATCCATCTCCCTCTACCAAGGCGCTCGAGCCTCGAGCGGTAGAAACGGAGGACCCAAAATATTATCACTTCCACCGCTATGTCTATCATTCCACTCATGGCTACTTCCAATTGAAGCGGTACATTCAGAGTCTTATCGACTCCAAAGCTCTATCGATAGACTTTAAAGAGGTTACCGTAGCGGCGCGAATATGGTATCTATTCAGTTCGGCGACTTTCCTCTAACAAGCACTCCAGAAGGGGTAATACCTGTCCCTCGGGCAACGATAGAGGTTATTAATCTTCCACCCATCCGGAGCCAGGCATCTGGATTAGTACCTTCACCAACTCGCGAGAAGAAATCATGTGGGTGCATCCAGACTTAGTGCCTGAAGTTACCCAGGAGGTGTCATCTCCTACCATCAAGAAGAAGGGCAGGTCTAGATCCTGCCATACAATTTCAGCCGAGGCTGAGGAAGCTGATATTACCCGGTCTGGAGCACAAGTCCAGTCCGTACGGGATAGTTCAGTCGAAGATCCTCAGCCGACAACGTTGCCTCCCTCTGACATTCCAAGGCCATCTCAGCCTCCACCTGCGGATAAATCCAAGCCAAAGAAACCCGCTTGACAGGCCACTCCGTAATGATGTGCCTCAAGGACTGGAGAGACCTTACAACTTTGACATATTGGCACAATTAGCTATATGCCCGCAAAGTTGTCATTGTACGAGCTCCTAAGGCTCTCCAAGGATCTTCGTGTCGCATTAAGCGAAGCACTCCAAAATGTGATGCCTACTTAGCTCAGGTCAAGCCTCCAGGAAAGACCCTAGCAGGTCTACGTGGCAGCGATAGTACAGATGCGATGCCCAACATCATATTTACTCCATAGGACATGTTGATCAAGTCCAATATGCATGATCGCCCCTTGTACTACACTGGATACATAGGCGACATCAAGGTGGATCAGATGCATATCGACCCTGGCTCGTCAATAAGCATCATCCCAAAAAGTATGCTCCAACTTCTCGACATCCCTATGTACCGGCTAGCGGTGACTAATACTGCCATTAGCGGTTTTAACTCGGAACGGAGCTATCCCCTTGGGAAGCTCCGATTGAAATGTCAGATTGGTGACCTGTAGATGGAGGTTACCTGCTCTGTCATAGAGGTAGACACACCCTACAACATCCTCTTGGGGTGTCAGTGGATACATGAATATATGATCGTGCCGTCCACCCTCCACCAGTGCTTCAAGTATTTCAATAGATACGACTTCGTGAGGACTGAATTCGCCAACATCAATCCCTTCAGAAGGGTTGAGTCTTATTATTCTTCGGAGGCTGGTTTATATGAAGAATAAGAAGTACATCACTAACAAACTGGAGACCATCACCGAGCCAGAGGAACCCTTGATAATTACCTCTAGACTCGTAAACCAGGCAAAGCCGCACCCTTATCGCAACCTTGCAGAAAAAGGTACCTGGTTCTCTCGTTCAAGCTGTGCAGTCGGAACCAACGGTCATCCGATTCCCAAAGTCAAGAGCCAAAGCCCATCATAGGGCCGATGGTAATGATTGCCAAAATCCATCCGAAGACGATGGAAGACACAAAATCCCTTGTCGAGCCAATTGTCACCCGTCTTTCCAAGATGAGCCGGCAACTAAATGCTGATCCGATACCCAGGCAAGCTAATATTGCAAGTTCAACCCTTGGTGGTCAAGTTGCCCAAGGCGGCATCCCAACCTTTGGGATCGCAGGGGGTAGCCAAAGAGGACGTAGAACTCGTCGAATACCTGTGGCACAAACGGATCGTCTCTCCTGATGATGTAATCCCCGTGGACAGAGTTCCTTGTCTCATCAATAAGAGGATGCCATTAAAAAAGAAGAAGAAGAAGAAGAAGAAGAAGAAGAAGAGAAGAAGAAGAAGAAGAAGAGAAGAAGAAGAAGAGAAGAAACCTAGAGTGTCGAGTTATATACATCAGGTACCCCTGAACTTACACTTTGTTCTCCCCCCGAGGGGACTCGCATTGCATATCTACGAGTGACAAGTCATGTATATTGATACCTCTGAACTTTCGCTTTGATGTTTCGACTACCATATATCACTCCCATATCACCCTGTTGGGTTCTGTTTCAAAATCTATTACCCGCACCACCAGTGCACAGAAGGGTAATAGGTCCATAAAACTTATCCTAATCTATTGCTCGCACCATCAGTGCACAAAAAGGGTAATAGGTCCATAAAAGTCCCCGACGAGAAAAACAACCATGTCCATGTTACCTCTGAGTTTTTTCCCATCCATCACTGACAAATCACCCAATACATAGAACTTCCACGTTGATAACACCTTTGAGTTGTTGTGTATCCCCATTTGGCCTACTCCTACTACGTCCTTATTACCTATGAGTAGGAAGGATCTATTTCAGACCCATATTTACCATGTCCTCATTACCTCTTAGAAATATGTTGGTTCTCTCCTCACTTATTATCAGTACAGCCTCGCCAGTACACAAAGATGGTAATAAGTCTATAAAAATTATCCTAATCTATTACTGCACCATCGGTGTATCAAAGAGTAGTAGTCCACAAAATATCTTTCAAATATATTTGCTTGTATTTTCAAAATGCACAAAAGGGCAATAGGTCCACACAAAAAAGTCCCAGGGGATATTTTTATCAAAATGCTAGTACAAGCTCCTCAGAGTGGAGTGAATGTATTCTGCTCCATCACCAAAAAAAAGAGAAAAAGGAGAAAGAGAGGGAGGAAAAGCAAAATCCACTACTCATCAGCAAACAACTTGATAAGAATGCCCTCAGCTGCACAGTTGAGCGCTCAATTCTCAGTTTGACTCGACGTACACTTCCTGGGATAACCTTTCGGTGTCTCGAGCGCATGAGCCTGCCAATTTTCTTCTAATTTTTTCAGTGCTCTCTAGAGAAGCAGAGGCTATGTGACTTCATCAGTCTCCTTCCAGATCTTAGCTCTCCTAACGAGTGGCTTGGAGCTCAGTCCCCAGAGATGTTAGCCTAGCCTAGAGCTGGAGGAGCTGCTTGTTAGTTTCGGCCATGGCACGAGTGATGGTCTCCTTACGAGTCAAGTAAATCTCTCCCTTCCAGCTCAGCTTGTCATATTTAAGGGACAGCTTCTGGAGGTCCTTCTCCAAAGTGGGCTTTGTCGTCTCTTGAACAGCCTTTACCTTTTTACGGCTGATACAAGAAAAGCACGCTCCTGCTCCACTGCAGCAGACACATCGACTTGTTGCAGTTTCAGCAACTGGATTAGGCATCGATTAGCCTATACCAGCTTGTGCTCAGAAGGACGGCCACCCCTTCTCCACCGGAAAGCATCTTCAGCAGGGCAATCTGGCCTTGGGCGCAGTAGTGGGCCACGACAAACGATGTTCCCCTTCTTAAAGCAGCCTCGAACCCTCATTTTAAGTGACGATAAAAGCTCTCGACTATGTCCCTTGACGATTCGTCCAAATTCTCCAGAGAGGACGACGTCGAAGGGATAGCACCTAGGGAAGTTGAAGGCGTCTGGGAAGCAGGCACACTTGAGCTTGATGATCCTGTTAGAAGGGAAACAAACTCCGAGAGACGAGACTCCCGTACAGCAGCAATCTCCTCTTTCGCAGTCTGAAGGAGCTAAAGACTGGGGAGGACAGAAAGTTCAACTTCTGGGGAGGAGGCAGTTCCAATCAATCCCGCATTCCCCAAAGAGGTTGAAGGAGCAGGGACGTCTGTGATCAATATAGTGGAAGGCCCCTCAACGTGAGCCGATAGGGAAGAAGGAATGCTCATTGCTTTTACCAGTTTAGCCCCTGGATCCTTTGCTATTTCCTCCTCCGCGACCACATCCACCACCGGTCGCGGAGGGGCAGGTTCTGTAGGTCCAACACAACCAGCAATCAGCTTGACACGATGAAGACGAAGTTAAAGCAAAAAAATCTCCTCATTGGTAAGAAAGAGATATAGCTTACCAGAGGTAGGGGGCAAAGGCTGAGGTTCAACCGGAGTTGTCCCAGCTCCTCCTACCGCTTCCACAACTCCAGTAAGGTCATCAACGGCGCCCGAAACATCAATGTCTGTCTTTTTCGCCCCTGTCGCTCCGGGCAGAGACGTAACGATATCGACACCAGCTTGTGAGGATCCCGCAACTCCAGGGTTGAGTCCCAAAGAGAAAACCGTATGGGTGGCATCTGGAGATAAGAGGTTTGCTTCCTCCGATGCCTGTAAAGGAGAGATTTCAGATAACATCTCAAGGACAACATTGGGGCTTATCGTGAAAGAACTTACCCCCATGTTGACTTCGGTGCCACTATCCGTTTCCTCGATACCAAGCCTACGAAACCTAGCTGCAACTCGCTTCTGGGAATGAGGTTTATCAGCGACAAGAGGGTCAGGCCCGCTTCGTTGTACATGGAGGATTCAACATAGATGAAGGCACACACATAGCCAAAGGATTTGTAGAGGGCTGGAGATCTTCAGAGTCATCTTCCTCCTCCTCCGTGCCGTCAGAGTCAGAATCAGAAGCTTTTCTCTTTCCCTTCCTCGTCCTTTTTGGCAGTCGCTCCTCCAATTTTGTACCAATAATAAAACTGGTACGGGGATCAAAGTCGTTGGGAGGTACATTCACAGATATGTGATAAAAGGCGGCCATATATGCGATATGCCCCGAAGTCTGGGCTTCTGGCAAAACGAAGCTGGCCTGGGTATGGCTCGTCGAATAATAGTGCCAGGCCTGGATACCATCCAAGATGCTCCCCTCTAAACCCAGGCAAGGGTTAGGGCTATCCAAATATAATTAGCTATACCCAAATTGTCGAGAATATCGACTAGGGAGATATGGCTCTCGGTATGCAACATTACGGTTACGGTAAACCAAATGGAAGGGACGGATACTCTGCAGCCATCAAAATAGTTTTTCAGACAAAGTATGGGGCGCAACAGCACTATCAAGGTGAACGCATCCCATCTCCTCCTCAGTGAAAGACAGGACTGACACGAAAAAAGAGTATCTATCCACTTGCGCAAGAACGGATCGGCAATCGGAAAAGCTAGTACAGTTCCAGGGCATGTCACGATAGTGGTAGATAAAGGCATCGTCACTTGTCGCATCACCTTCCGGACCAGGTCGTATCAGAGAGGGGCAATGCATCAACAACCACCCTATTAAATAATGATATGACAGCTTAATTCTGTGGAAGGGTTTCGTAAGATCACGAGCAATGACTTTTGACGCAAAAGTACGAAGACCCCTATGGACGCTACATACCATAGCAGGAAGCAAAGCCAACTTGCCCCCAAAGACCAGCTTTACTGCCGAAAGGATTAGGTTGCGGCTAATCCTCTCAATCGCACCAGAGACCGCCGAGATGACGCAAACCCTCAACCATATCATCAGGTATCCAGCCAAGATGGCCTTAGCCGACAGAGGCTGAGTATCATGATAAAAATAGCTAAAAGGGTCGCTCAGGATCCCAAATCTGTCACCAGCAGCACGGGCCTTCTTAGTACTTTGCACCTGAACGTCCACCTACTCTATAGATTGGGGAGTCCTAATAGAAACTCGATCGGATGCGCTAAGGTTAAACAGATAGCCAATCCAAGCATTGATATGAGGAAGGTTCCCTTCTGAACTATCGTCCTTTTTCTTGGAAATTTGCTGACAGGTGCTATGGTGGCATAGCACTTCCTGATATACGGCTAGGAATCCGGGATACCGCCGCTCTAGTTCCTCGAATTCCTTGTTTGTCGGGGTATACTCCTCATAAGCTTCATCACCCCAAGGCAATTTGGATACACCATGCATCTCGTGAAGAGCAAGCCCCATCTCTCCACCTGGAGTAAAAAAGGTTCCCGTCCGGCAGTTGTACATCTCAAGCAATGCCATAAATAAATCGGGTTCATAAACAAGCCATAGCAGGAGCCCCTAATGGCGTAATAGAGGCCAATCTATCGTAGGATGTCCTCTTACTCAGCCAGGATCCAGGAAGTCAGGTTAACCCATAGAGGGGAACGGTGTTGCCAGTTCAGTAATGACAATCTCCCTGCAGGGTATGACCCTTTACGAGCAATCCAATTCAAGAAGGTATCAGCCTCAGAAGAAGACATATTGGGCTTCATATCGTTGATGAGACTACTAGGAGCCAGCCCAATAACGGAGTAGCTCATTGATTCCTTCACTACGACCATTGAACTCGTGGGGTTGTTAAAGCGGATATGGCCCACAAAGATCCCCTGCTAATCCAGAGTTAGAGAACCCAACATCTTCCTCTCAAAAGGTACCATATTGAAACCAGATAAAGGGAAGTGGCGCTCCATTAAGGGTATATAAATTGCTTTCCCCTGAAAATAGAAGTCCCAACTCTCAAAAGTCTCTATGATGCTCGGATCTGAAATAGTCACGACATCCCCAAATAAAAACATAGGCTTTAGGTGAATGCCATTCAGTTGCCCGAAGTTTATCATGATAAGTAAGAAAAAGAAGGACTGGCTTATGATCTCCCTCAGCCGGTCTTCAGGTTGATTTCGGATAATCCGAGTCGACATATTTTTGACTATCAGGTCAAAGCTTACACCCAATGCAGATTGGGCATATCCTATCAGGAGCTCCCCCGATGGAGCTAAGGGCAAGGTCACTGCAAAGGACATAAAAGAAGTAAAGTTGAAAGAAGTTTATCCCATTAGTCATGCAACCTAGCCAAAACAGAACCTATGCGGCATAGCAACTTAAAGAATATGAGACGCATGCAGCTAGGTCATACAGTGCTCATACGGCACAGACATGAGACACTTAAACGGCTCAGTCAGAAAGTACTCATGCGGCTCAGTCGTGAGGCTCTTATGAAGCACTTATGTAGTTCAATCATGAAGTGCTCATACAGCTCAGTAATAAGGCACTTATACGGCACTTATGTGGCTCAGTCAAGAAGTGCTCATGCGACTCAAAACATGAGACACCCATGCAACTCAACCAAGAGACACTTATGCGGCACAGTTATGCAGTACTCATGTGGATCAGTCTCGGGTCACTTATGCGGATCAGGATCGAATGTGCAACGCTTATGCAGCTCAGCCCATAAGATAGGGCACGCATGGACCAAAGCTTAAAGCATAGAAAGCGATATAGCACAGGCCCACACATAAAAACATATGATATGGCTATCGTCTTTCCACTGACCTTACCTTTGATAGGGGGTGAACGTTGGGATGAATAGGAGTGTCCACTGCTCTTGACGGAGAAGCAAGTCACTTCCCTTTGGTCGCTGCATCGGTCGACTTAGAAGCTTTTGGAGCCATTGAGACAGGAAGACAAAGACGAAAGAGAAGAAGGTGAAAGAGAAAATTTTCTTTTAAAAAATAACCCCTATTTATAGGGTTTCTAAAAGAGTGCGCTTCGATTCTCGAGATCATTAAAGATAATGATAACATTTGGGGATTTTATCCCTAGTAGCCGTCGACTTTATCTCTAGAAGAGAACCCAAATCCAAATCATATCAAGAAAATTAAATGCAGCAGTGACAGCTGGCAGGCTGATGGGATTTCCCTGTGGCTCGTGATCTTCCTGCAGCTCAAAAATTCCCTACGACTGGAAGACTTCCTGCAGCTTGACATATTTTCATGCTTATTATTCAAAGTATTCCAAATTTGCAATTTAAAAACTTTGAAGGGGGTCTTGTAGAAGCATGAAAAATATGGCGTCCATACGGATTACAAAATTGCCACATATGAACTTTGGGCCAAACAGGTCTGCATAAAGGATGGTCGTATGACAGATTCAATGGCTTATGTGACTCGTCGACAAAATAGCTGCAGAAGAAAGATATGCGGCCAAGAGGAGCAGTTCGTCTGATAAAGCTGACAAGTCCTGTCAAAACTGACAAAAATGATAGCTCTAATACTTTGACAAAAAGATAAGACGTGAGACGTCACCAAAAGCAGGGTTCGTACGCCTTCATGCGGCCAGAAGGAGTGTCACCTAAGCCGCATGAACCTTATGCGGCTCAGACATATGCGGCCCTAAAGTCTCCGAACATTATGCAGCCAAGAGTAACTGTGATCCAAGCCGCAAGAGCTTTTTACGGCCAAAATACATAGTCTATGCGTCTTAAATCCCTAGTACTAAGGAAGTTTATGACTTAAGCCGCATGAGACTCATGCGGCCCCACATGGCCAAAAACTGAGAGACTCATGCGGTTCAAAATGATTCCCACGAAGGGACACATGGCAGGCTGACAAAGTCCTAACTGCCCAGATTTGCTGCAGTAAAATCCTAACAACTCGACAGATGGCGGCCAAAGAGCAGGTCTTTTCATGCTAATCAGCCACGTGGCCATAGGCCATCTCTGCGGCTACATATATATACCACTATAAATAGCAGGGTGCTATACCACTGCAAAAGGCTGGCAACCTTCAGAAAGATAATTTCTTCAAGAGTTAAAGACTGCGTCAGATAGTCCATAGAGTAAGGCAGAGTTGATAGCACTTTCCCGAGCCTCTACTGTCATCCCAGAATCAAAACTAAACAATTGTACTTAGATTATTTCCTAGGATTTCTTTCTAGGCTTTTCTTTGTACAAGTGAGTTTGCAATCAATTTCAGTGTTCTGTAATACCTGTCTTTGATTTTTTATGGCAAACAATCCTATACCCTTTGATTATCCTCCGGTCCCCGAGTAATCCTATATTCCTATTCCCTCAGCCAATTTTGGACTTGTTTATGTCGTTCTTAACCAATTTGACAATTTTGGACCCGATAGACTAGTCCGTGCCATCATCGGAGGCCGTCTTGCATAGTTAAAAACACCAAATTCATAATTTGTGCCATGGGATCATCGCACCACACTGGGCGTAACCTCAGGCAAGATACCTTGCCATTAACTATTTATTTTACTTTATTCCATATTCATGCATTTATTTAATTTTTTGCAAAATAAACCGTGATACATGGCATAAGTAGATA
This sequence comes from Iris pallida, assembly GCA_029216955.1. Taxonomy (NCBI): domain Eukaryota; kingdom Viridiplantae; phylum Streptophyta; class Magnoliopsida; order Asparagales; family Iridaceae; genus Iris; species Iris pallida. The sequence continues at coordinate 1,306,682 of JANAVB010006390.1, forward strand.
ATTTTTTTACTGTTTAGTTCTATTTCCTGCTATGTACTATTTTCTTATACATTGAACTTAGAGTTAAGGGACCACCCTTTGTATGTTGCATTCACAGGCCTTGACACATTTGTACCACGTTGTTATGTGTCACATATAGAACTCGGACATGCGTGATTGGCTGGCCACCAATACGTATAAGCCGTACGATAGGATAAACCGCTAATAGAGGTTGCATGCTTAGTTTGACTTAGCGGTTAATAGAGGTTTTGTGTTGTGGATACAACATAGTAGGCATTTGGCGGGAAGGACAATACCTTAGCGTATGGGCTACTATGTACTTTACCTTTGGTAACCCGTGAGCTCCTTCGGAGACGCGGGTGAGATTACCCATGATTACTGATGGCCACTAGCGTTCTGCGGAACGTTATGCTCTTATTGATTGGGCCTCTGGTGCCCCAAGGAGGGGCCATGCCGATCCCATTTTAGCCAGGGCCCATGCGTCGAAAGATGTTCTTAAAACTGCATTTACTTAGATTGGTTTGGCACCCTTATCCGTTAAGTATGAATACTCTTGGTTTGGGTACTTGTATCTGACCGTGGCTTGGAACAATAAGTTGTTGCGAACTAGTTTGCCACATCTTATCCTTGTTTGGTTGTAGGTATGGCTCACTACTCCGATGAGAAGGTATTGAACCTTATTGTGGTCCGGATACCATATTGGATTCATGACTTGGAAAGATACTTCATCGTCGGTTAGTGTGCCATCTCCTGTCCTTGTTTGGTTGGAGGGATGGTACGCTAATCCAAATGGTGAGGTATTAGACAATGTTATGATCCGATCTTACTTATTATTATTGAGCGGTAATTATTCAGTTTATATGGTATGATATTATGTATCTTGTTACATCCCTTTGAGGACCTGGTTATCTCTCCAGGTGTGTGCTCTTGTCTTTTATAGGTGTTCTAGCCGTGGCTGTGATCATCTCTATTTCTTGGAGGATGATTGCACTTTGATCGTCTCCGCTTCGCTCGCCAAACTCATTTTATTTTCCATATATTTCTTCCCTTACTTGTTGGTAGTGAATTTATCTCTGCCTAACTTATTGTACAAAAACATTTCATAGATGATTATATGATATCTTTTATTATTTTATTTTGTGGATGAGATTAGATTACACTTGGTCTACTGTATTTTATAGCTTATGTATGCATACTAGTTGTCCATATATTGGAGTATACTTCGTATGTATGCATCTGGCATGTCTCCGTACTTAGTCCTAAGTATTTTGGGACTAGGGCGTTATATATTTTTGTGGTGGCTCATGCAGGTCAAGATAAATTATTTTGTTACTTTACCGTACCAAGCAAGCCTGCGTATATGATTAGAGTCTAGGATCTCATCCACATACTTGACGTCTCTCCTCGATTCTATTTTTGAACTACCGCTTGACTCATCGATTGCATCTTGCTTGATTCTTATCTTTCCTTCGTGCTTGATAGAGGTTAGGAAGGTGACCCCTACTAGATAGACATGTTTCGTTTGTCCTAAAATACTATTTGTTTAACTCTTGTAAGTTGGGTAGAATACCCTACGACCTAACACTCCCTTTGTCCTTGTGACCTATATTAATAAGTTTACTTAGACTGTAGAATTTAGAGGACCCTAACCCATCTAGCCAACCAAGCCATAGACAAGGAAACACTAGGACAACTATATGGACCCAACTTTGGGCGAGACTTAGAACTTGAACTATTCATATTTCCTGTCAATCATTATCCCTTGTACGTATATTTTAGACTATCTTGACTAATGATGATAATATAGCCTAGTTTTGCAACATCATTCTTTGTCGAGCTTGTTGACGACATATTTTATTGGGAGCGCTCTCACTAACATATTGTCTAGTCAGAACTGGTGCATGATGGTCTGATCAACCTACTGCACTTTGGTTCACTTTTATCTATCCTTCTACGTAGATGAAGACATAGATAAACTTGCCCTCTAGAGTCCCATCTGCGACAGCCTTGGCAATTCTTTTTGAATTACTCACTCGCCTTTGAACCACATATTGGTATTCGAAAATAACTTATTTGGACTCATATTGGTTTTTGTCTTTTACCTATTTAGATGAAGACTCGTACTTGATAGATACCCAAAGTATCACCTTTAGTTGTCCCACCATCTATTTCCAAGATAGTTAGCCATGGCCAACCAAGGTGACTATATCCTCGCTTTGAACTACTCATCGATTCTATATCTATTATTGCAACCTTCTATGAAACTTGAAAATGATTCCAATCATCCTTTCATTTGTGCCCTCAACCTAGATATTTACTATGCAACCTTCTCCGAAGAACCATCTCTCCCAAGTCCCTAAGTTATTCTCTTGATCTACTCCTATCGTATTATCATAATTTTATTGCCTTGACTAGCAACCATCATCCATACCATATCCATGATTTATTTTCATAGTTATCGAAATCACGATTTCTAATGCATATTTGTATTAAACGTCATTTCCTTGCCTCGTCCAATGATTTGATTGTGCTTCCTTATCGATATACCCTTATACCTTCACACCCTCCTAATTATTCTCAATTTCAAGGACGAAATTCTTGTAAGTTGGGTAGGATGTAAAACCCCCTAATTTTTACTATATTTTTTCATATAAATTTTGGTTTTAATATTTGTCACGTATTGTACGTCGCACGCAGATTTGCGTTCTCCATATTTTCTCATCGAGTGCGAATATGTGGGAGGTACATATTTTGAAAACATTTTACTTATAGATTTTATTAAATAGAAAAGATACAGTTCATTTCAATATTACTATTTATTTTGTTTTAAATAGAAATTTTCGTCGCACCAATAGAAATTTTTATTTATTTATACCGATTTCAAAAATAATATGTACATAGATATTTTGTACTAGTTACATGCAGATACATGAAAATTTAATTCATGTAGATATTTTCGTTTTTGAAATTATTTATTTAATTATCTTAATTTATTTAAAAGGTATGTTTGAAGTATTTTCTATTAATATTTAATTTGATTTTTGAAATTCATTATTATTATTATTTATTATAAACATATTTTTAGATTTATGGATTTATTGTTTAATTAGTCATGGTAATAAAAATTTAACTTATTGATTTGATTTTAGATAATTGGAGGTAAGATTTTACTTCGATTTAAACTGAATATTGGATTAGATTTTATGGAATTTGTTTTAAATTGATTTAAATAAAAGGGATGAATTATCTAAATGGGAATTTAATTTCTCCTACATCTTATCCAACTAGGAGAGTTCACCCCCTATAAATAGGAGAGCCTCCATATTGTTTTTCTCTACAACTAATTCAATATTTCTACCACAAAACTAAGTGCATCGTGTCGGTGTCCAAACCTTTCTCGTGTCAGCCGTGACGACCTCGGGTCTGACCCCAGGTGTCTTTCCAATTCTTATTCCACCCTTTATATATATTTTTTTCGTGTCGGACACATCCCCGACAAATCAAATTCCTAACCCTAGCCTCTTGTTGTCGACTGCCATCAGCCTACCCCGACAATTCCGGCAGCCTTCTTCCTTCCACCTTCGGCCCCAGCCAGTGCCGCGACTATCGAGCACCTTCTAGTCACCACCACCCGAACCCAGCAAACCACCACCATGACCACCACCAACAGCCGCAGCCACTTCTTCCCTGGCATCTCCTCCAAACCCCCGTCAGCCTACACCAGCATCAACACACCTACGAGCATCACCGTCACCATCCCAAGCAATCGACCACAACCACCACGGCCACAGCCCGGACCCCGTCTCCACCGTACTCCCGTCACGACCACCGCCACCAGCAGTCGTCCCTCTCAACCTTGCCATCCTGGCGTCCTCCCACCGCAGCACACCACTGTCACCATCAAACTCCCATCCACCACCACCGTGGCACAACCACCCCCACCATTATCACCACTACCAGCATCCCAAAAATAAAAAGAAACCACCGTCACCATCTATGGAAACCCTAACCTTAACGCTGACTGCCGCCACCAGCACGTCGAGGCGAGCTCACCGCCGTCGGGCCTTCAGTACATCCATCGGTATCCGCCTTCCTTTGACCTCACCCTAGTGCTCCTCTGCGACCGTCAACCCCGTTCAACGCTGGAGCCCCAATGGCAGCGCTGATGCACCGCTGCGAGCTCGTGCTTCCGTGTCGGCCATCGTGTGAACCCGGCGAGTCCTTCGAGTTCTGCATGCTTCTTCGTCGTCCCTCCAGCGGCGCCGATCCTCTCCGTCGCGACCGCGGCCAACACCGCCTGCGCACCACCGGCACCACCCAGACTGTGATTCTTTTCCCCTCTATTTTAATGTGTTGTTGCTTTTCTCTCTCTTCAAGAGGGAATAAGTAACAGCTGTAGTTTAACTATTTTAATAATTATTAATAATTTTATTTGAGTTATTTTTATTAGTATGTATTTTTGTTAATATTAAATAAATATATTAGTATTTCTTATATTATATTGTAACAAAAATATTGTACTAGGCTTACCTTATATTTATTTTCAAAACTAGATTTCGAACCCTAAAAATGTTATTTCCTATTTTTATATATACTAAAAATTACTTGACAAAAGTAGGTTCCCCATAAAAATGGTTTCTAGAATATTATGTTAAGTATATATTTTCTTTATTTAATGAAATATCGTTTCTGTCAAACATCACAAATTTTATGAAACTTAGTGTTTTAGCCAAAAACGACTTTTCTTGACTTTAAGTATTTTCCTATAACTATTTTGACTTATAAAAGTCAGTTCTTGAGTATTATAAATAGTTTTAAATCGTATATATATTATTTATTTATCCTATACCCTTTGATTATCCTCCGGTCCCTGAGTAATCCTATATTCCTATTTCCTCAACCAATTTTGGACTTGTTTATGTCGTTCCTAACCAATTTGACAATTTTGGACCCGATGGACCAGTCCATGCCATCATCGGAGGCCGTCTTGCGTAGTTAAAAACACCAAAGTCATAATCCGTGCCACGAGATCATCGCACCACACTGGGCACAACCTTAGGCAAGAAACCTTGCCATTAACTGTTTATTTACTTTAGCTCATATTCATGCATTTATTTATTATTTATTTTCTGCAAAATAAACTGTGATATATGGCATAAGTAGATAAAATTTTTACTGTTTAGTTCTATTTCCTGCTATGTACTATTTTCTTATACATTGCAGTTAGAGTTAAGGGACCACCCTTTGTATGTTACATTCATAGGCCTTGCCACATTTGTACCACATTGTAAGTCACATATAGAACTTGGACATGCGTGATTGGCTGGCCACCAATACGTATAAGTCGTGCGATAGGATTAACCGCTAATAGAGGTTGCATGCTTAGTTTGACTTAGCGTTTAGTAGAGGTTTTGTGTTATCGATACAACATAGTAGGCATTGGACGGGGAAGACAATACCTTAGCGTATGGGCTACTATGCACTTTACCTTTTGTAACCCGTGAGCTCCGCTAGAGACGCAGGTGAGATTACCCATGATATACTGATGGCCATTGGCGTTCTGCAGAACGTTGTGCTCTAATTCATTGGGCCTCCGGTGCCCCAAGGGGGGACCATGCCGATCCTATTTTAGCCAGGGCACATGCGTTGAAGGATGTTCTTAAAACTATATTCACTTAGATTGGTTAGGCACCCTTATCCGTTAGGTACGAGTACTCTTAGTTTGGGTACTTGTATCTGATCGTGGCTTGGAACAGTAACTTGTCACAAACTAGTTTATCGCATCTTGTCCTTGTTTGATTGTAGGTGTAGCTCACTGCTCCGATGAGAAGGTATTGAACCTTGTTGCGGTCCGGATACCATATTGGATTCATGACTTGGAAAGATAATTCATAATGGATTAGTTTGCCATCTCCTGTCCTTGTTTGGTTGGGGGGATGGTACGCTAATCCAAATGGTGAGGTATTGGACCATGTTATGACTCGATCTTACTTATTAGTATTGAGCAGTAATTATTCAGTTTATATGGCATGATATTATGTATCTTGTTACGTCCCTCTCAGGATCTGGTTATCTCTTCAGGTGTGTGCTCTTGTCTTTCATAAGTGTTCTAGCCATAGCCGTGATCATCTCTATTTCTTCGAGGATGATTGCACTTTGATCGCCTTTGCCTCGCTCGCCAAACTCATTTTATTTTCCATGTATTTCTTCCCTTACTTGTTGGTAGTGGATTTGTCTCCGCCCAACATATTGTACAAAAACACTTTATAGTTGATTATATGATATTTTTTATTATTTTATTTTATGGATGAGATTAGATTACTCTTGGTCTACTGTATTTTACCGCTTATGTATACATACGAGTTGTCTATATATTAGAGTATACTTCGTATGTATGCAGCTGGCATATCTCCGAACTTAGTCCTAAGTATTTTGGGTTCGGGGCGTTACAGGTTAACTCGGTCGGAACCGAGTATTGGGGAAACTTACTGTCAGCATCGAATTGATCACAGACAAATGCATATGAACCTTTCCAACTAATGGATTGGTTTCTCTTGAAATGCGTCCAAGAGTTTTCTTTAGATATTTTGCTGCTGGTTTTGCTGCTTGGTTTTGATGGATGCTTTTCTGAATGATTTTTCGATGATTTAATACTTGTCCGTTTTCATCGATTTGCATAGCATTCATTCTTGAGAATTGTGAGAGAAGGGAACATAACAAGACGGAGTATTAAACAAAATTTTGGTGCCATTGCAGACTAACGCGTGACGGAAGGCTAAGCGCGCAAGTGTTCCTCTCTCTCTGCGATTCTCTAATTTGGTGAGTGTGGATCTCTGTGGTGGTATTGTCCCTCTCGCTATTCCTTCATGCCAACTTAATAAATTGCCTTGCAACATCCATTGATCGGTAATAAGATGCCAATGCCACAAGTCAATACCACTAAGAAGCTAGAGAATGAACAATGAATGAATAGATTACATTGTTAACAACATTGAGATTATGCTTGTCCATTGAACATTAAAATGCTGAGATGAAATGAACATTGAATTGAAATGAATTGATGCCTAAATTGATGAATATGAAATGCTGGAAAATGCACAAGTTGTCTATTTACTTTCAAAACTACCATGCACTTTATGCTTATCGAGTTAGATACGCATTCACGTAGTCATGGACAATTTGTGCACATGGTTTGGTGGTGTGGTTCCTTTTATCGGTACCGGGGCGCCGGGACCGATTCGGCCTATGAGGAAACATTTGGCGTGCTAATGGGACCACGGGTCTTGTGAGGCATCCTTAGGGGCTAGTTACCTACTTTGGAGTCATCACATTTCCTTGAAGTCCTATATCGCAAAGAAATGTCCGTATGGTTTAACAGTGCCAGTGGCCATGTAGTCAGGATGCATGCTAATGATTATTTTATACAGGGGCGGTAAGTATGGTTATTATCATTATCATGTATCTTATGCAGGAAAACTGGATTCGACCGATGGTAAAGTAAACATGGTTTCATGAAATATCATGTTGTTTTAATTATGATTTACTTTGAATGTGGCCTGTTCCTAATAAGCTAACGATTTAAAATGTTTGTCATTAATAGAATGTTGGTTTAGCTGAGTGGGTGAACGGGGCTCACCAGCGCATTGTTATAATGTGCTAACCCCTCCTCCATAGGTACTGGATAAGGCTCGAGCGCACGACTGAATTAAGGCTTTCTGAATTGCTACTACTTTCAAAATATTTTTCCTAAAGACGCACAAAGCAAAGATTGCTGCTTATATTTTAATATACTAAAAGGGCATGATGTATGGAACGAAAAGTTATTTCATTGCAGCCGATCAATTGTACTTCTTTTCATGAATTAATGTAGCCGAAGAGTCATTTCAAATAATATCGAAAAAAGTTGTATTTTGACTACAATTATCAATAAAAATGAGTATTACTTCTTCCTATATTGTGTCCTTAACATTTCTGAAATGTGGCTGGTTTTTTAAATGTTTCTAAATGACATAAGAGTGCACGTTCTTGCCTTGTACAAGTGCAACATTAGACTTGTACGACATTACTCCTTAGCGAGGATGAACGATTCGGTGAGAATAGAAGCGAGGACAAAAGATTTCCCGAATCGGTGCGTGACAAGTTGGTATCAAAGCACGATTTCAATTACTCGGATTTCGAAAATGTTTTCAAAAAGGAAGTCTTGATGCAAATTTTCTCGGTTGATGGTGTCGATAGCGCTGGCATAAAATAATGCTCCATACAATAAGCCCATAAATATTTTATGAGTGCTAATGGAACTATTTTTGTTGTAGAATTACCAAAGGTGATAGCTCGAAGACGAATTCATCGTCTGACCCAATGGAGAAACTGATAAAACTAATGGAGGCTCAAAGGAAGTAGAGCGAAGCTCAACATCGCGCGCTTCAAGAGCAGCTTAAGTATCAGTTTCAAGAGCAGCTAGATGCTCAACAAAAGCAAGTGGATAATCTGTCTCAGATTGTCACCAAGCTGACGGCCGATCCCAATGTTTCTGTAAAGGCCGCAACAACTGAGACCGTAGAAGTAGCGGCAGAGAAACCTGAAACGCCAAAACGGAAGAGAACGAGCTTCAAATTTTCAGAATTCAAAAGCTGCATCCCGTCAGAGTTTAATGGAAGAGTGGAGCCAGATGAAGTGCTGTGCTTCTTGAATACACTTGAGGGCTACTTTCTAATGTTGGATATATAGGGCAGTAAGAAGGTGGAGTGTACCGCTGTACAACTTCGTCTCAAGGCCCAGGAATGGTGGACTTCGCAGAGACAGACACTTTTCGGTGTACAACTTTCTCGCTCCTAGCAGTTCACTATGTAAGGCTTATGGCTTGGTTAACTCGGTCGGAACCGAGTATTGGGGAAACTTACTGTCAGCAACGAATCGATCACGAACAAATGCATATGAACCTTTCCAACTAGTGCATTGGTTTCTCTTGAAATACGTCCAAGGGTTTTCTCTGGATGTTTTGCTGCTGGTTTTGCTGCTTGGTTTTGATGGATGCTTTTCTGAATAATTTTTTGATGATTTGATTCTTGTCCGTTTTCATCAATTTATACAACATTTATTCTTGAGAATTCTGAGAGAAGGGAACATAACGAGACAGAATATTAACCAAACATTTGGTGCCATTGCAGACTGACACATGACGGAAGGCTAAGTGTGCAAGTGTTCCTCTCTCTCTCTGCGATTCTCTAATTTGGTGAGTGTGGATCTCTGTGGTGGTATTGTCCCTCTCGCTGTTCCTTCATGCCAACTTAATAAATTGTCTTGCAACATCCGTTGATCGGTAATAAGATGCCAATGCCACAAGTCAATACCACTAAGAAGCTAGAGAATGAACATTGAATGAATCGATTACACTGTTAATAACATTGAGATTATGCTTGTCCATTGAACATTGAAATGCTGAGATGAAATGAACATCGAATTGAAATGAATTGATGCCTAAATTGATGAATATGAAATGCTAGGAAATGAACAAGTTGTCTATTTACTTTCAATACTACCATGCACTATATGCTTATCGAGTCGGACACGCATTCGCATGGTCATGGACAACTTGTGCTCAAGGTTTGGTGGTGTGTTTCCTCGAATCAGTACCGGGGCGCCGGGACCAATTCGGCCTAGGAGGAAACATTGGCGTGCTAATAGGAGCACGGGTCTTGCGATGCATCCTTAGGGGCTAGCTACCTACTTTGGAGTCATCGCATTACCTTGAAGTCTTATATGGCAAAGAAATGTCCGTATAGTTTAACAGCGCCAGTGGCCTTTTAGTCAGGATGCATGCTAATAATTATTTTATGCAGGGGCGGTAAGTATGGTTATTATCATTATCCTGTATCTTATGCAGGAAAGCTGGATTCGGCCGATGGTAAAGTAAACATGGTTTCATGAAATATCATGTTGTTTTAATTGTGATTTACTTTGAATGTGGCATGTTCCTAATAACTCATGATTTAAAATGCTTGTCATTAATATAATGTTGGTTTAGCTGAGTAGGCCAACGGGACTTACCAGCGTATTGTTATAATGTGCTGACCCCTCCTCCACAGGTACCGGAGAAGGCTCGGGCACACGACTGAATTAAGACTTTCTGAAATGCAACTACTTTCAAGTTGTTTTTCCTAAAGACGCACAAAGTATTGCGGAGTTTTCGAAGATGGCTGCTTATATTTCAAAGTACTAAAGGGGCATGATATATGGAACGAGAAGTTATTTTATGGCAGCCTATTAGTTGTACTTCTTTTCATGAATCAATGTAGCCGAAGAGGGATTTCAAATAATATCGAGAAAAGTTGTATTCTGACTACAATTATCAATAAAAATGAGTATTATTTCTTCCTATATTGTGTCCTCAATGTTTCTGAAATGTGGCTGGATTTTTAAATGTTTCTAAATGACATAATAGTGTAAGTTCTTGCCTTGTTGTCACGACCCGATCCCAAGTTAATGGGTCGAACCGGGCCATGCCCAGCCTGCACCGTGGTTGAGACGGCGGCAGTAAGCTGTTCAGTAGCAGGTAGCCATACAACAACACTATATTTGTCACAACTCAAAATTCAAAAAATTAAAACTTTATTAAACTTTTATAATGGAATGAAAAATACAACTTAAACCATTTTCTACATACATCAAGAAGAAAAGAAAACTCTAGGCAAACAGCTCATCAGTCTCGAAATCCTCGTCTTGGGATCGCGGAACAAAGCCTCATCAGTGATACCTAAAATGTTGGGTCTCCAGTCAGGAGGGAGCAAAGTATAATTCATGCTAATTTAAAACAGTTAAAGTAAATAATAGAATCATGCAGTTTTAAACAGTTTGAAGAAAGAATAGTTTTTAGCGGTAAAACAGTGTGATTTGAACAGGCAATGAATTATGACCGGCTTGGGATGTACAGTAGTATCCTAACGATACGATATGGCTTGTCCCCGTGTGAAGAGGGGAAAGCTAATACAGTCAGTAGTTACAGTTGGCTTTGGTCATAATCATTACTCTATTCCCCCAGTCCCAATCAGTACAGTAGTCACAATCAGTACTCTCCAAGAGAGTTTCATGTTTGTATCGTGGTTTAAACATGCAGTAAAACGATTATAGAAATAACTGTAAAACTAACACAAACTATACTTGCCTCAGAAAAATGACTGGAGAGATGAGTTGGTACCGAGGAGGAACGTCAGGTATGTCTTCGAGTTCCTACAGTTGAGAACTCGACTTAGATCCGCTATATAACCAAGCTAAGTGTGCTAGTTGCAATCTCTAGTAGTAAGTCCTAGTCCGGTTTTAAGTTGTATTAATAAACAGCTAACGATTACGTCGCATCTACGTGCGTTGATTAAACCGATTAATTTGGTTATTTGAAAATAATAACAAGGACCAATTAACTTTGGAAAACTTTGTGTTTTTGTAATATATTTATAAAAATATAGTTTCTTATAGTGATAAATCATGAACTAGTTATTTACTAATATTTTATCCATTTATTTAATTCTTAATTAATTATATGATTACGCTCTAACTACGATTATACGTCTAATCAAAATACCACCCAAGATCAACATCCACCCAAAAAATAAAGTAAAACCTACGCTAAACAATACATGGGCGCAGCTAATCATCCTAGAGTCATGGGCTTATGCCCGGTACAATTCTTTTTACATGAAATAAGAGGAAACGATTTAGTTACTAAATAAAATGCAGTAATTAAATAACTATAATAAATAACCTAAACATTAAATAATTTAAAAATAAAAGTTGGAGTCTCAGACTCGGTCCATCATCAAAATCCAGCTAAAACCATAACGCCCGGTCGGACCGGTGCGTTTGCATTTTGCTAGGGCCCACAGACCGGTACGGTCGTCACCCCGAAAATCAGTTTTAAATTCATTATTCCGAAAACCAATTTTGAAATCAAATTAAATAAAGTTTTGTAAAAATTTGGGCAGCATTTCCTCTATTTTGGGACAACCCAAAACTGGGAAATGCGCCACAAAACCTGCAATTGTTCCAGCCAAATAATAATCCCGAAAATATATCCACCAAAATAATTTTCCAAACCACCAGAATCTTTCCGAATTACCCGGGAAATCCAAAATCAACCAACAACATACAAAACCCAGCAGACAAAAATCACAGAATATGCTAACGCAGCTAACCGAATCTACTACGTAGCTAACCGGATTTCCGGAAGGGAAATCGGGGACCGATTATCATCATAGACTACCAATGAAAAGCAACGGGACAGAGAAATTATACCTCGGGGTGCTCGGTTAGAGCTCTCAGATGATATAGAAAGAAAATAATAATAATCCCGCGGCGACGTCGACGTCGAAAATGCCGGAAAAGTCCAGAATAGGCACGCTGGCCAGAAAAGAAATGCCGCGAAGAGCAGCGCTGTCGGCGGACAGCAAGGAGAACTCCGCCAAGCGCAGCGCGGAGGCGGACAGAACTGGTCAGCGGGGTTCCGCTGTGGACAGCGAGGAGAACCGCGCGAGGCGGGTCTGGACAGCGGCGGGGTTCGCCGAGGAGGGCGTCGGAGAGTGGGGCCGCGGATCTGAACGGCGGGGAAGGCCTCGCCGTGGTCGGCTGGCCGGCAGGGAAGGGCGTGGCCCGCTAGAAGTCGGCGGTGGCGCGGGAACGGGACGCGGCCCGCTGTAGGTCGCGAGAAGTCGTGCGCGAGGGCGGCGCGGGCGCTGGCTCCGCCGGGGTGGCGGCGCACGGACGGAAGGGGATGGGCGGCGCGGGGAGGAGCCGCACGGAGATCGCCGGAGGCGCGAGGGAGGGGACAGCGCTGGGGCGCTGACCTGGCCGGGGAAGAGTCGCGCGGAGAGGCGCCGAGCTCGGGAGGAGTGGCCGGAGATGGCTCGGGGGTTAGGTAGAGGGTTAGGGTTTCTGATGGAGTATTGATCCAGAGAATGGAGAGGAGAGTACGAGAGAGAGAGAGAGCTAAGTTTATTTCTCTTCTCTGTGAAGTAGTGGGGAGATGGAAAGAGAGGGGAGAGTAAATAAGGGAAATGGGGAAGTGTGTGAGAGGAGTGGAAGAGTTGGAAGTTATGAGAGTTAAGTGGGGAGTTAGAATAGGAAGGGTTTACCAGTTCCTAGGGAGAAGTTGCTGGTCCTTCGGGACTAGCCCAAATGTTTTATTATTTTTTTAATAAATATTAGTTAACCAAGATTTGGAAAATAAGAAAGGGGATTGGATACAGGCTCAGGCCTGGGTCTGGGCTCGGACTCGGGTCTGGGTCCGAAAATCAAGGATCCAATTTATAATTTTTTTCCAAAATCTTTTGCACTCAAAAATAATTAATAATAATAATTATAATAATAATTTTGAAAACGTTAATATTAACACTACCAAAACATTATCTAATTAATAAATACAAATTATGGGTTTCACAATATTCCCTCCTTAGAAAATTTCGTCCTCGAAATTTAAAGGCAGGGTAGAAGAATCAAACAGCTACGGGTACTACGCTCGTAACTCAGGTCCAACAATAAGAATTTTCAAGGTAGTCGTGGATGAGACGGTTTAGGGACAAGTTTTATTTATGATATTATCCACGCAGAAAAAATACAAAAGCGAACCAAAGTACACGAGGTTGATCAGACCATCATGCACCGGTCCTGATTAGACAATATAATAGTGGGTGCACCCAATAAAATACCGTCATGATCAAGCTTGACAAAAGGATAGCTTGCAAAACTAGGCTAATTTAGCAGCATCAGTCAAGTTTAGAACGAAAAGATAAGAAATAGGAGTTTAAGTGATGGCTCAAATTCTGATTTTCTTCTCATCTCTGACTAGGCTTGTAACTGGTTTCTCTGGCACTGAAAGGTTGAGTCCAATCTTCAGCTCTAAATTATCCAATATGGGACTCGGATCCGAAATGTAGTGTCTGAGCTGTGACGTAGAAGACGTTGCATACCCTCATGATTAGCTGGTAGAGGTAACTGGTACGCTACTTCCAACTCGTCTTAAACTTCAAATGGCCTGATGTACCTGGCCTCAATTTTCCTGCTCTGCTAACACTGATCGTTCCTCTGGTAGGAGAAATTTTTTTTTTACAAAAGACGCTATCTCCTTCTTCAAAATCCACTGATTGACGATGCTAACTTGGTAATTGTTGTAAGGAAACTCTACCAATTTTAAATGATCTTCTCCAAGATCCTCCAATTTCTAAAACACAAGATCTAACATATCTTCAAGCGTCTGGATTATCTTCTTTGATTGTCCGCCGATTTGTACTCCATAAATCCGGTAGGGGTGCCTCTCGTACAATACTGCCCACTTCTTAGTGGATAAACCAACTTTAAAGGGAAATAAAGTGTGCTGACTTAGTCAGTCGGTCCACTATAATCCAATTGGTGCCTTTTTCTTCTTGGGAACAAGGCAATCCTTACTCAAAGTTCATTGTTATATGCTTCTACTTCCACTCTGAATTATCCAGCGGCTGCAACAAACTTGTTGTTCTCTTGCTAAATTCCTCATGTTGATAAATTCACATCTAATCCTATACCTGGAATTGTCCTTCTTCATTCCATAGCACCAATCAATGGAGGCATATTTCGATACATCTTATTAGCTCCTGAATATATGGAAAACTGCGACTGGTGCATTTCTTTCATCAACTCGTTCCTCCGTTTGTCAGCCGATACGCAAAGCCTCGTACCATTCTTCAGAATTCCACTGTTGATCAATTTAGAAACCTTTAAGTGTTCCTGCCAACACTTGATCTCTAAGCCTGCAAAGTACCTCGTTTTTGAAACTACGTCCTCTTGATTTTGTCCATCAGTGTCAAACTTCATCAACACTGAATCAGCATCCAGCTCCGTCCTTCTATCTCCAGGTAGTATAACCTCCAGTCCAAGCTTCTCGACGTCTTCTAGTAGGTGCCACTCCTTGGTTAAGAACATCGCCACTGGGTATCGACTAAGTGTATCAGCGATCACATTAGCCCTACCCGGGTGGTATAGCGGGTCAATGTTGAAATCCTTCATCAGCTTCAGCCATTTTCTTTGTCTAACATTCAGCTCTTTCTGAGTGAAGAAATATTTCAGACTTTTGTAGTCCGTATATATTTTCACTCCCTTTCCATAAAAATCATGCTTCCATAGCTTCAAAGTAAAGATAATTGCAGCAAATTCCAAATTAGGTGTGGGATAATTCTTCTCATGAGTCTGTAGTTGCCTAAATGTGTAAGCAATTACTTTCCCATGTTGTTGAAGAACGCAACCCAGTCCTTTTCCAGAGGCATTACTGTAAATTGAGAAACCACCGGTTCCTGCAGGTAGTGCAAGGATTGGTGTAGTGGTAAGTCTCTTCTTTAGCTCCTCAATGCCGCCTGGCAATCTTTCGTCCAAATGAACTCTTCATTCTTCCGAGTGAGCTTCGTCATCGGCTCAGCAATTCTAGCAAAACCCTTCACGAACTTCCGTTAGTAGTCGGCCAAGTTCAAGAATCTTCCGAATTGAACTTGGGGTGTACCACTTTTCAACAACAACTATCTTCCATCAAAATTTTTTCTCTTGACAACATGGCCAGAAGTCCACCTTGTCAAAAATCCACGTTCAGATAGCTTACCATAAAACTTCTTTTTCCTCAAAGTTTCCAAAACTTCCTCAGGTGTTCTTCGTGCTCTTCTTCAGTCTTCAAATATATCAGAATGTTTTCTATGGATAAGATAAACTGATTCAAATACTCATGAAAATCTCTGTTCATGAGATTCATGAACACAGTAGAAACATTTGTCAGTCTAACGTCCTGACCACAGAAAACTACACATACTTGGTGTTTGAACGCCGTCTTGGAAATGTCCTCTTTCCTGACTTTGATTTGATGGTAGTCAAATCTTAAGTCAAACTTCGAAACACCCTAATTCCACACAACCAGATCAAACAGATCCTCGATTCGGGCAGAGGGTACTAGTTCTTTAGTGTCTGGTAATCGATGCACATCCGTTGTTCCATCCTGAATAATTCCTAGAGCCTTCATTGATCTGGTCCTTCATCTTCTATGAACCCCGAGTCTGCATCATGCCTTATTGTAGGAGGCAAGGTCTGCTGGATAGGAAGAGAGTCCCTAGGTTGTGGCCTAACAGGTGTTGCTGGGATATGCATTCCGGTATGATGGAAAGATAAGGGACAGTCCTTCACCCGATGTTCAGCAGATCCACATGCCAAACATTGTCCCGATCTCTTACGGCAACTAACAGCCTGATGACCAGGCCTCTTGCAATAGTTACAAGCCCATAGCTTCTTACGACAAGGCTGCCGGAAAGTAGAGTACTTGATGGGACCCGAGTATCTTCTAGATTCAGGGGTATCTTTCCTAGGACAAAAGTTCTGCTCTAACTTGGTTGGGGATAACTAAAGCTACATCATGACGTTCTTCATGTCTTCTCTAGTGATATTCTTCTGTTCCTGCTGGGCTTCATCTTGAGCTTTCTAGAACTCCAGGATTTCTTGAAATAGGACAACCATTTGGAAGATGATTGCTGGTACTGGTGGAGCAACAAAAATGAATACTCCACCAAGGAAATGTAACTTGGTTTGAGATGAGGTAGGAATCGCTAGTGTAGGGAAAACTTCACTGGATGCACTATGGGGACGGTCAATCAGCTGCGAGGGAATAAATCCTGGACTTGGTTGAGAAGATGGGGTATGATCCGGAGATGACACCTCATCGCCAGCAGGATTGGTCTTGTCAATGGTCAATCTATGGAAGGTTTAGGATGCACACATAAGCAACGTAGCCTACCGGTCTATAATCAAGCAAAAATATTTATTTATATATAAATCGGACATATGTCGTGACAAATCAATGTTCTAGTGTTCTAATTGTTTCTAGGTATGTTTTCCTAAGTTGTTGTTTGGACCTGCATGGGCCACCACTGAAAACATGTCACGACCCGATCCCAAGTTAATGGGTCGAACCGGACCATGCCCAGCCTGCACCGTGGTTGAGACGGCGGCAGTAAGCTGTTCAGTAGCAGGTAGCCATACAACAACACTATATTTGTCACAACTCAAAATTCAAAAAATTAAAACTTTATTAAACTTTTACAATGGAATGAAAAATACAACTTAAACCATTTTCTACATACATCAAGAAGAAAAGAAAACTCTAGGCAAACAGCTCATCAGTCTCGAAATCCTCGTCTTGGGATCGCGGAACAAAGCCTCATCAGTGATACCTAAAATGTTGGGTCTCCAGTTAGGAGGGAGCAAAGTATAATTCATGCTAATTTAAAACAGTTAAAGTAAATAATAGAATCATGCAGTTTTAAACAGTTTGAAGAAAGAATAGTTTTCAGCGGTAAAACAGTGTGATTTGAACAGGCAATGAATTATGACCGGCTTGGGATGTACAGTAGTATCCTAACGATACGATATGGCTTGTCCCCGTGTGAAGAGGGAAAAGCTAATACAGTCAGTAGTTACAGTTGGCTTTGGTCATAATCATTACTCTATTCCCCCAGTCCCAATCAGTACAGTAGTCACAATCAGTACTCTCCAAGAGAGTTTCGTGTTTGTATCGTGGTTTAAACATGCAGTAAAACGATTATAGAAATAACTGTAAAACTAACACAAACTATACTTGCCTTAGGAAAATGACTGGAGAGATGAGTTGGTACCGAGGAGGAACGTCAGGTATGTCTTCGAGTTCCTACAGTTGAGAACTCGACTTAGATCCGCTATATAACCAAGCTAAGTGTGCTAGTTGCAATCTCTAGTAGTAAGTCCTAGTCAGGTTTTAAGTTGTATTAATAAACAGCTAACGATTACGTCGCAACTACGTGCGTTGATTAAACCGATTAATTTGGTTATTTGGAAATAATAACAAGGACCAATTAACTTTGGAAAACTTTGTGTTTTTGTAATATATTTATAAAAATATAGTTTCTTATAGTGATAAATCATGAACTAGTTATTTACTAATATTTTATCCATTTATTTAATTCTTAATTAATTATATGATTACGCTCTAACTACGATTATACGTCTAATCAAAATACCACCCAAGATCAACATCCACCCAGAAAATAAAGTAAAACCTACGCTAAACAATACATGGGCACAGCTAATCATCCTAGAGTCATGGGCTTATGCCCGGTACAATTCTTTTTACATGAAATAAGAGGAAACGATTTAGTTACTAAATAAAATGCAGTAATTAAATAACTATAATAAATAACCTAAACATTAAATAATTTAAAAATAAAAGTTTGAGTCTCAGACTCGGTCCATCATCAAAATCCAGCTAATACCACAACGCCCGGTCGGACCGGTGCGTTTGCATTTTGCTAGGGCCCACAGACCGGTACGGTCGTCGCCCCGAAAATCAGTTTTAAATTCATTATTCCGAAAACCAATTTTGAAATCAAATTAAATAAAGTTTTGTAAAAATTTGGGCAGCATTTCCTCTATTTCGGGACAACCCAAAACTGGGAAATGCGCCACAAAACCTGCAATTGTTCCAACCAAATAATAATCCCAAAAATATATCCACCGAAATAATTTTCCAAACCACCAGAATCTTCCCGAATTACCCGGGAAATCCAAAATCAACCAACAACATACAAAACCCAGCAGACAAAAATCACAGAATATGCTAACGCAGCTAACCGAATCTACTACGTAGCTAACCGGATTTCCGGAAGGGAAACCGGGGACCGATTATCATCATAGACACCAATGAAAAGCAACGGGACAGAGAAATTATACCTCGGGGTGCTCGGTTAGAGCTCTCAGATGATATAGAAAGAAAATAATAATAATCCCGCGGCGACGTCGACGTCAAAAATGCCGAAAAAGTCCAGAATAGGCACGCTAGCCAGAAAAGAAATGCCACGAAGAGCAGCACTGTCGGCGGACAGCAAGGAGGACTCCGCCAAGGGCAGCGCGGAGGCGGACAGAACTGGTCAGCGGGGTTCCGCTGTGGACAACGAGGAGAACCGCGCGAGGCGGGTCTGGACAGCGGCGGGGTTCGCCGAGGAGGGCGCCGGAGAGTGGGGCCGCGGATCTGAACGGCGGGGAAGGCCTCGCCGTGGTCGGCCGGCCGGCGGGGAAGGGCGCGGCCCGTTGGAAGTCGGCGGTGGCGCGGGAACGGGGCGCGGCCCGCTGTGGGTCGCAGAAAGTCGCGTGCGAGGGCGGCGCGGGCGCTGGCTCCGCCGGGGTGGCGGCGCGCGGACGGACGGGGATGGGCGGCGCGGGGAGGAGCCGTGCGGAGATCGCCGGAGGCGCGAGGGAGGGGACAGCGCTGGGGCGCTGACCTGGCCGGGGGAGAGTCGCACGGAGAGGCGCCGAGCTCGGGAGGAGTGGCCGGAGATGGCTCGGGGGTTAGGTAGAGGGTTAGGGTTTCTGATGGAGTATTGATCCAGAGAATGGAGAGGAGAGTACGAGAGAGAGAGAGAGCTAAGTTTATTTCTCTTCTCTGTGAAGTAGTGGGGAGATGGAAAGAGAGGGGAGAGTAAATAAGGGAAATGGGGAATTGTGTGAGAGGAGTGGAAGAGTTGGGAGTTATGAGAGTTAAGTGGGGAGTTAGAATAGGAAGGGTTTACCAGTTCCTAGGGAGAAGTTGCTGGTCCTTCGGGACCAGCCCAAATGTTTTATTATTTTTTTAATAAATATTAGTTAACCAAGATTTGGAAAATAAGAAAGGGGATTGGATACAGGCTCAGGCCTGGGTCTGGGCTCGGACTCGGGTCTGGGTCCGAAAATCAAGGATCCAATTTATATTTTTTTTCCAAAATCTTTTGCACTCAAAAATAATTAATAATAATAATTATAATAATAATTTTGAAAACGTTAATATTAACACTACCAAAACATTATCTAATTAATAAATACAAATTATGGGTTTCACACTTGTACAAGTGCAACACCAGACTTGTATGGCATCACGCCTTAGCGAGGACGAACGATTCGGTGCAAATCGAAGCGAGGACGAAAGATTCCCCGAATCGGGACATGACAGCAATTTCCTGGGGATCATATAAATAAACTACCATTGCCAGAGTACAATGGACTCTGAGATGATAGCTTTGGACACTACTTGTACAGAAGCCGAATGGCTTAGAAATTTTATTATGCATATACCTATTTCTGTTAGTCTTGTTTCTGCAATTTTTATAAAATGTGATAATAAATCTGTTATAGAACTACTAAAGCATGATTCTGTGAATGCTAAGATGAACAGACAGCTGCAGCTGTGCTTCAAATCGATAAAGAGCCTATTAGGCAAATATGTGGTTCTTGACTATATAAAGTCAAAAAAAAACCTTACAGACCACTTGACGAATGGTCTGTCTAGGACATAGATCCTAGAATCATCGTGGAGGATGAGGTTAAGCCTATAAGTTAGTCATCAGCAGTGGTACCCAACGGAGTCTGACTGGAGATCCCAAGAAGCCGGTTCAATAGGTAGGAACAAGATGGACTAGATGTCTACTATGGAACACTGACCCTGAGATTAATTTTTCGTAAAATAAATGTCCAATAGGTTGTACATGAGTACTTGGATACTACATCCCTATGGTGTTCCGGAGTGATAGGGTTAGCATGAATTTTTTTAACTCTTAATAAATCCAAGCATGATATGCATGGTTGACTCCTATCTCCAACCCTTGAGGAATTACCTATATGAGAGATCGTGAAGGCCATGACTATAGGACATAGAGATCCTAGAAAACTCTCATGAATATGAAAAATTGCGCGTGGCCAATCAAACGCGCCACCTGATAGACCTAAGCACTTCTAGCGTATTATGTGTGCTATTTTCTGAATCTGATTCAAAAAGACTGATTCAAGGCATAGTCCTTTAATCTCTTCTTCAAACAAAGACAATAGTCACTATGTGAGATTCATGACTGTATTCCATCTCATTTATGCATAGTATATAACTGCCCAGAAATTCTCTTATTCTGATCTTATTTTCCTTTCCTACTATTACTTTGGAACTTGACCTTTTAGGGGGGATTGTTGTAGTTGCTGTACAAAAGAGCAAAAGCTCAAAGTTCATCTTTTAGTCCCACATCGGTTGGGCTTAGAGACTCGGTTGAGCATATATTGCTTCACTTTTTGTTGCCTCTTTGAAGTATTGTGTGAGAGCCATATGGGCCACGCGCGTGCGCCGCCGCCGCCGCCGCCGTCCTGTCTGGCTCGGCTCGGTTCGGTTCGGTGCGCGTAACGGGTGCGGATATGTGCCCACATCTGCGGACGCCGAATGCCGATTCGAGTTTCTCTTCGGCTTCGGGCTGAGACCCTAAAAATCTTTTTGCTCCTCATTTATTTTCTATCCGTTTATAATTCATTAATTTCATAACATCCGGGACAAGTATTTCTATCCAGGTTCAATGTATCACATTATATATATATATATATTTTGTAACATCTGAGTTAATTGTGCATAATTAGACTTTATTTCTGTTCGGAGAAGCACAATTCTGCTTCTATATATTAAGCCTTCTTTCTCCTCCTCCAAACGTTGAAAAATTCCTACATTAAATCTCTCCCAAAAAATTCCCTTCCCGAAATACTTCTGTTCTTCGTTTTTGCTCTGGGCAAATCTAAGCCAAGGGTCACTCTCTCTGCATTGTGTGCAACAAGGAGATACCGGTGGAACGAAAATTTTACCACTAGGAGCATTCGGACAAAGCCTGCACATGGATCCGGATTAACTCTTAGGGCAGTGCTACGTGCGCGACTTCTCCAGAGGCCGGTAACATTTACATTATTTTATTTTTGTTGCAGATTTTTAAAGGAAGAAAAGGAAAGGAATTTCCAACAGTTCATATTGAAGCATAGCCGGTCTTCAACCTCACGAAGTTCACATTATAGCCAAGGTAGGTAGCTCATTCTCACCTTCCCTAGCACTGCCAATCCCAAATAATGGAATGATGGCTTCATTACTGCTACTGCACTTCCATGGCTTCTTTAACTTGCAGGCTTAAACCTACAGTTTCAGATTTTCTCGGTAGGACAAGAAGTAGACAGCAGTCTCGGACTCGTATCAGCTCAAACTCATGCATTTTGATTAGCCAGAAGATGGTTCCCTTTTTTTTTTTTATATATTGATTGATTTCTGTTTGGACTTGGGTAGTATTTAGTTAATTATCATTCATAGAACAGGAAATAATTATAGCTTTTTTAGATTTTTGTCCAAAAAATAAAACCAAGATAATACCTCTGTCCATAGTTTGTAACGAATTTAGCAGTTTCATCCCCACAAGAAACACTAACGTTTGCTGCATCGATCCACTTTTGCTTGTGAGTAAGAAAGTCTCTCTTCCTACCACTATAAAAGTAACCCCTACTCCCTCCATCCCCATACTCAAAACCCAGTCTTTTATATCTCATCTAACAACATATGCCAATGGCTAAGTCCATCTTGCTGGCACTAGTACTAGCCTTAGCTTTTGTAGGAGTTGCGCGCAGCATTCCTTTCAACGAGAAGGATTTGGCCTCTGAGGAGAGCCTGTGGAGCTTGTACGAGAGGTGGAGGAGCCACCACACGGTGTCGAGGGACCTCAACGAGAAGAATAAGCGGTTCAACGTGTTCAAGGAGAATGCCAAGTTCATCCATGAGTTCAACAAGAATGATGCTCCCTACAAGCTCGGACTCAACAAGTTTGCTGACATGACTAACCAGGAGTTCCGGAGCACCTACGCCGGTTCCAAGATCCACCACCACAGGACACAGCGAGGGACCCCCAAAGCCGGTGGGTCTTTCATGTATGAAAATGTCCATAGCATCCCTGCTTCGGTCGATTGGAGGACTCAGGGTGCCGTCGCCCCGGTCAAGGACCAAGGACAGTGTGGTAAGTTCAAATTCAAATAATTCGGATCATAAAATCATCTTAACGTACGGTCAGTTTTTGGGAGCAAGAAACAGTAAGTAACATACCAATTAGTTGAAGAAGAATGTCTTGATCATATGATATATAATTCATTTCAGGGAGCTGCTGGGCATTCTCCACTATAGCCTCGGTGGAGGGAATCAACAAGATCAAGACGAATCAGCTTGTACCATTGTCGGAGCAACAACTTGTTGACTGCGACACGGACCAGAACCAAGGATGCAACGGTGGCCTTATGGACTATGCCTTTGAGTTCATCAAGAGTAATGGAGGAATAACATCGGAGTCTGCCTATCCCTACACTGCAGAACAAGGATATTGTGCCTCTGTAAGTAATTAATTACTTGTACTCTGTAAATTAATTTGACAACACGTAACGTTCACTTTAATTGTGACACACTAGCTTGTTGAGTTCTGCAGGAGAGTTCAGCTCCGGTAGTGACTATTGACGGATACCAAAACGTTCCTGCCAACAATGAGGCTGCGCTAATGAAAGCTGTCGCAAACCAAGTTGTATCAGTTGCAATCGAAGCAAGTGGCATGGCATTCCAGTTCTACTCAGAGGTTAGCTAGCTAGTACCAATTAATCACCTATTACTATACCATATGATGAGCCCATTATCTAATGGAAATGGTGTAAAAACTCCACTGGCTTGGCAGGGTGTGTTCACTGGCAGTTGCGGCACCGAGCTTGACCATGGAGTTGCGGTGGTAGGATATGGAGCCACACGCGACGGAACCAAATACTGGATTGTGAGGAACTCCTGGGGAGCTGAGTGGGGAGAGAAGGGCTACATCAGGATGCAGCGTGGAATCCGAGCCAGCCATGGTCTGTGTGGTATAGCCATGGAGCCTTCTTATCCTGTCAAGACATCCCCAAATCCAAAGAACAGCATCTCCCCCAACTCCAAGGATGAACTTTAATGTGCAAGCACAGTCAACTGCCTTTGCTGATTTGTTAACGTCTCACAATATATCTAGTACAACTATACTTGCTATATCATGTAAAAGAAAAACATATACATATCAATTGATAAAGGAACGTGTAATAACGGTATAATCAGATGACCATGAATGAATAAGTTCTTTCTTCACTTAGGTCATAATTTTTTTTGTCTTTTTTTTTTTTTGTTTTTTGTTTTTTTTTGTGGGGTGGGGGAGGGGGAGGGGGGGGGGGGGTGGGGGGTGGGGGGTGGGGGGCTGTTATCTAGTTGATCCGAATATATGAATCAAGCTAACAGAGGAATATCCCCACCCCTAGCAACTTTTTTCACTCATTACATAAAGTCCAAATACTGTTGGATATACCAACCACTCTGATACTAGTTTGTTGGATATTTTAACCGATCTAATACCACTTTGTTGGAATTGTGGTAGACAAACTAGCTAGGTAGAACTAATTTGAAGAAGAAAAAAAATGTAGATAAAAGAATTTGGTGGAAGAGAAAAATGGTAAAAAAACTTTATAACAACAATAAGCTTGTTATTTTTGTTATGTACGAAATGGGAAAAAAATATCCTTGTTTATACAACTTTTGGAAGAGTATACACACTTATTAAAATATATGATCATTCTAAACTATTTTACAACTATAATATTGAGACATATGTAGAAGATGAATAGTTTAAAACTTAAAAAAATATTATAGGTGAAATATCCTAGAAATTAGATCAAGCATAAAACAAAAGGCCCAATAACAAAACAAAGCACAATGGTCATTGACTAACTAGATATGAGGGCTTAAAAACAGGAACACAAATCAAGTTTATTTTTTAACACCCTTAAAGTTGATTTTGTGACTCCATGTAGACTTTTTAACTTGAAGAACACATCTTGTTTGAGTGGCTTGGTGAAGATGTCGGCGACTTGGTTTTGAGATTTCACATACTTAATTTGCACTTCCTTCTTTGCTAGCACTCCCTTATGAAGTACTGATACCTTGTGTCGACGCCTTTGCTTCTATCATGGAAGACTGGATTGTTCGTCAAAGCAATAACCGACTTATTGTTGACATAGATCTTCGTTGGATCGTCTTGTGTGAAGATCATTCATTAGACTTTTCAGCAAAATTGCACGACAAACACATGAAGTAGTGGCTACATATTCGGCCTCACATGTGGACAGTGTCACAATCGATCGATTTTTGAGCTCCACGTAAAAAGTGGTATCTCCCATAAGGAATATGAATATGCTAGTACTCTTTCGAGAATTAAATTATTGGCCCAATCACTATCTATATATTAGACAAGCTTGAAATCATTGGTGCTTGTTGGCGATTCCATTTACGGCTAATAAGTCCAACTCCATATATAATATCTGGTCTTATACATGTCAAGGAGCTTAAGCTTCCAACAGTTCTTTGGAAAAGTGTCGGATCAACTCTTTCACCTTCTTCATGCTTTGATAACTTGACCACATTCAACAGGCGTGCTTATGGGTTTGCAATCACCAATGTTGGACTTCTTGAGGACATCTTTCGCATAGATTTATAGGGCGATAAAGACACCATCTTTAGTTCGCTACACTTGAAAGACATAAGGCCAATGTCGGTCATCTCGAACTGATCCTTTGCTATCTCTCTCTTAAACTCTTCAAATAACTTTGGTTTATTTTTTGGAATATAAAATCATCCAGGTACAAGCAAACAATCCAAATGTTTCCTTTCTTGTACATCTTAAGATAGAGGGCATATTTTTGTGGGCATTTAGCAAAATTATTATCTTGGAAATATTTATTTCTACTATACTATGCCCTTGGTGCTTGCTTCAAGCCATATAAAACTTATCTTCAATTTTAGACGTTATCTTCTTTTCCTTTTTCTCATAGCCCATGGATTGTTCAATATAGACTTCTTCTTCAAGAGTACCATTTATGAAGGCAGAATTCACATCAATTTGATTAAATTTCCATTAATTTTGAAATGCTACAAAAATTATCAACCATATAGTCTCCAATTGAGTAAGCTCATCATCATAGTCGATGTCTGCTCTTTGCTTGTAGCCTTTTGCAAGTAGTCTCACCTTGTACCTTTAACTTCTCCTTCAGCATTCTTCTTTGCCTTGTATGCCTACTTGACTCCAATTTTCCTTTTCTCTTTTGGAAGTATTGCAAGCTCCCAAGTGTTGTTCTTCTATATCTCTGATTTTGTCGTCCATGACACTACAAGAAAAATGATGTTTCTTGACGGTTTATTTTTTGACGGTTGTGAAAAACCGTCAAAAAAGGGGTTATCTTGACAGTTTTTGGTATACGGGATTCCCGCTATCATGCTTGACTGTGTCTTGGGATGCAGAAGTGGCCTCTTTTTAATGCCCAACTAGAGACATCCCGTGAGCCAAAATACTGTGTGAAACCTCATCAAGTGCCAATCCTCTTTCAAACATCTTGTCACATACCTCAAAAGCCTCCTGTATTCTCCTTTCGTTGTCTAACCCAGACATCAATGTGTTATAAGTACCAGTATCTGGAACAATACCACTATCTACCATCTCATCTAAAAGTTTGGTAGCATTTTCATAACAAATCTAGCTTTATAGTGTCCTTGCATCAAGGCAGTGTATGTAAATTTTTTTGGGATTAAACCACAAGCCCACGTTCTCACAAATCTATCCATATATTGCTGCAATAAATAATCAAAAGAGAGAAATGTCAAGACTCCCCTTATGGATCCTTGGCGACCGGGTTGTGGTCGACCAGAGCAGCATCTCCGCCTGTACATTGCGCATGGGTAAGTGTCTTGGTGTCGATGGTGCGGAGCAGCCCCAACTTGTCCTCCTGTAGCGATTCCTACGACCGCTTGTCGGCTTACGCCCTCTCCGGGTCAGGACATGAAAGAATTTGAAGGACAAAATTAGGGTTGGCATTCTTGAAAGAGAAATTAAGGTTAGGGTTTCACCTTTGGGGCTCCAGCAAATTAAGCTTGATTTTAAAACCTCAATCTGTACAATATTATTCTTTTATTTTGCAGCTTTGGGGATCTTTATCTCCTTACGTTATCCTATATTCAATATTATTCAACTATATCATCATCCAAGGAATCCTTTTATCTATCTTGTAATAGACTTTGAAAAAACTCTAGGTTAACTATAGTCACAAGTTAAATCATATAAACTCTAGTAAAAAAACTATATTATGTCTACCCAAACATACAATCAATTGTACTACTAACATTTTATTACAACTTGTGTTTCCCCTTTTGTTTGTTTACCAGTTCTTCACTTTGGTTTAATTGCCTATTTTTATGCATGACTTGGAAGGTTGAATCTATCAGAACATCTTAAAAGGGGTTCATATTCTCCATACTATAAAATATTTCTATCATCAAAATTTTAAACCCATAACACAAGGATTTTCTAATATGCCTCCACTATAATTATTATTCTAATCCATTGAGTTCTGAAGTGTGGATTCTTATCTCGAAGCTTCAATACTTTACTATGCAGCTATTTGACAGATTGATAGGTTCTCTAACCATTGGCATGAATAATATATAACTACTACCACCCAATTTATTTCCTTCAAGCAACTTATTTATTAATAATTTCTATAGTTCATCAACTCGTTTGTCTTGTCATCACAACATTACTTAGTCATTAATCATCAATAAGAGTCGTATCATATAAATATCACATTTGAATTGTGTGCTTCTTCCAACATTGACTCTTGTTGAAATTCCCTTATCCTAAATCTTTCTCAATCATAGTATTAAATTAACTTGCTCGCGTACATTTTTGGAAATCAATGATCCCTAATGCTAACATTTAAAATTAACTTACCACTCTTCAAATACTTCTTCTCCATAATAATTCATTTTCTTTTATTAAGTATCCAACTTTTTATGAGATCTAGGTTACTAGAGTCTTCTAATGATAACATAATAGTCTAATATCGAAAAAAATTCCATCCATCACCTTTAGTCCTTACAATTTTATCTAAATCATAAGGGATCGAAAGACAACTCTAGAGGGAGGTAAATAGAGTGTAGCAGAATACGCTACCCAATTGAAACTAAGGCAAGGTAAAGGCAGTTATCAATAAGCAATAATGCAACAATATAGTATGTCAAGAAGACAAGTAAAAGAGTATGGAAGAACAATATGCTGACCACGATATTTTATCCTGGCATCCCTCGCTGTGGACTAGTCTAGTCCTGAAACTCTTGTTCGATATTAATCCACTATTGAAATAACAGTTACACCATGTGCTTTCATCTAAAGGGCACGTCGATTTCTTACAACTTCGTGCTTTGCTCTGAAGTACACGACAACTTCAAACACTAGAGTAAATAGCTTTGAATATCCAAGCTTGTATAACTCTAACACTTCTAATCAAAACCGCACTGGCACTTAGAAGAATAAGAGTTGTCTTGGAGATAAGGAAGGTTAAGGCTCTTTAAATGAATAAAGAAGAAGAAGAGAGAATGAATTGATGATAATAAATGGAAAACTCATCCTTATTTATAGGTTTTTCTGGGGTAGAGTTCGGCCAGAACTCGGTAGTTGAACGTTCAAAAATTTAAACGTTGGAGCCGTGAGAATAGGTCTAGCTCACTAGTTCATGAGTGATTTTTGGGGACCGAGTTTGGGGCAAACTTGGACCGAGGTCGATTGGCTAAATTCTAGGATGTTCCTGGTCAGATTAGGTTCAAATGGCTTGGTGTTTTAAATGGGGGTATGAAAGTAGATTTTGTTCTGGTTTAGGTAGGCTTATTTTGAGTGGACTTTGGGTTAGGTTTCAACTATTACCAAACTGCGACCCGACTTACATAAGTCCTTGACTCAAGTAAAAAAAACATAATAAATGATATAATAGCCAGACTGAAATCTTCTGACGAGCCGGCTTCTATGTTGTTGATTGTTGTTGATGCAATCTTCTGTTGTATTTTATTTCCATGTATCGACTCGCAGTTTAGGTTAATTATCAAAATCTAGTTGACTGTGACCAGATGGGCCAAAAATCTCTCCTATTTGATAATTGACAAAAACACAACTGATACGAGAAGGTTATATACATGTTGGCAAAAGCTTATAGAATCTTGTAAATGCTCCCCCAAAATGTGGGCAACAAATATGTTGATTGTTGTATCAGTGTTCTCCCCAGTTGTCACTTCATTGAAATGGAGTTGCTCCCTCGTAAAGTATGGAGTAACACAATCATTGAAAAAAAACAATACAAGTGAAGTAGGAACATAGAAAATGAAATGTACCAATATTTAAAGAAGCAAACTACATAGATAGTTCATTGCATAATGAAATGATTCTGACAGAATATCCAAATGATATCCACCATCACAATCTACAAACTCATAAAGTAAAGCTTTTACAAAGCAAACTAAGTATAACATCTCATCAAAGTCTAATCACTAATAATAAGCATCAAATATCTGCATCACTACTGATCATAATCATATCAAGTAGAGGGTTCACCGGTCTCAGCAGAATGGATCATAGCGAGTAGCAGCTGGATCCAATAGACTCTAAGTATAACGATCATCGATGCGATAGCTAGTAAAAGAAGGATCACGAGCCATAGGGATAGGTTCGCTCGGGTGATGAGAAAAACCCATCAGGGAGTTGGACAGGGCTTGGAACTGGAGTATGGTACAAAAATTCTTAGAGCGATACCGACCGTCTTCAAGTTTGAAGCGCTCTTGGATCATGGTGTAAAGTGTAACCACCATTTTTTCGGAACATGGGTATTTTTGACTTTTTTCTAATTATTGTTATTAGTGTGATTTCACATTATATCTTGAGTGACAAATTAGTTTTCAAAACTAGAATTTATATTTTGATTAATTATCTAAATAATTAATAGTGCATATGTGTTATTATTGAATATGACTAATGGTTAGCCTTTGACTATAATAGTGGTTAGTGATCCTAGAGTACCTAAACTAACTTATCATGACCATCCAACTAGATGATTAGGACTAGCCTGAATGACCTTTAGTTAGTCTCTAGCAAGATTATAAGATTTAGTTAGAAAACTTGACTAAACACATAATTAGGAAGGGAGGATCAATCCCTAACTTGTCATAACTAAAGGAAGGGGTATAGTGGACCTTTCCTAATTAACCAAACCCTAAATTTAACACCATATGGCAGCCCACATTCCTATTAAAGCCCCACTTCATCTTCTTCCTCTTTTTATTTTTATTTCCAGCCCTAATTTAAGAGCTTTTTCCCCAAATTGCTCATATACCCAAATTTCCTCCAAATTGAGCCAAATTCATTTCGTTCTCTTTCCCTTGGAGAGGAGAAGCCTCTATTGGCTAGCTAAGAAGAGATTAGAAGGATTTGGAGCCTTAAAGTTTGGTGGAGATCTAGATCTAGAAATTTTACATTAGGAATCCATCTCTCTTTTGGTATGAGCTCTCTAAACTCTTACATTTCATTTCATTAGTCTAACTACATATATTTAGGACCCCATTTGCATTAGGGTGCCATTAGAGAGGAGTTGAGGCTCTTCTCTTCCTATTTGAAGGTTTTTCTCATTTTATTTTGATACAAATTGGGGAAAATCAAATTTGTGACCACCAAATACTCGATACGTGTCCCCAAAGGAACTTTCGTATCCTTTTTGAGTCGAGATTGGGTGTATGTGTCTAAATAGGATACGTGATGTTGTGTCATGGTATCTCATGATATACATGGTTAGATTTGGGTATATACATGTATTTCTTTTGTCCAAAATAACCCAAATTCGTCATAATATTCATCTATATTTTTAGTAGTCATAGCAACTTAGAAATGTCATAACTCCTAGCTCAAGACTCTGATTAATCTTTTTTTTTTATAAAGAACCGTATCGAAGTTAGATTTCTAAATATATATATTAATAGGCCAAATTCGCTTTAGAACTTTCTGTAAAACTGTTTGAGTGTCATCTGTCTGGAAGACGAACGTGTTTGGTGTTTTCGCGATTCCGGGAGCTTTCGGACACAAAAATACGATCTGTTTGAAGTTTCGAAAAATTAATACAAAGGGCTATGACATACTTTAATCATAGAATTTAGTGAATTGGTCTAATAGGTGTATTATTGATTTTAAGTAGAAAATTGACTATACGACATAGGCATTTTGTATATCCTATGAGCCTATGTAGTGTGGATATTAAGAGAATGTAGTATCATAGGTTGTCAAGTATATGTATGATATAGTAGCCATCTAGCTTTCGCCGACGACTTACTCATTTTCTCTTCCGGGGACGAAGGAGCGGTGGAGGTGGTTCACAACACCCTGCAGAGGTATTCTAGATGCCCCGGCCAGAAGATTAATCCTTCCAAAAGCGTTATCTACGCCCACCACAACATCAAAAGAGATCATGCAATCAACCTCTCCAACTTAACATCCTTCTCTGTTGACCATCTTCCGTTCAACTACCTCGGATGTCCTATTGTATACGGAAAATCCAACGCGGTCATCTTTGAGAACTTGATCACTAGAATCAGGAAGAAACTCGAAGGGTGGCATAATGCCACCTTATCCCCAGGCGGCAAGATGATCCTCATCAACCACGTGCTCACCTCCATCCCCATCCATGCTCTGGCGGCATGCTCTTCGCCCAAAAAAGTCCTCACTTTGATCGAACAGATCTTTTGTAATTTCTTTTGGGTGCATTGCTACGGCCTAGACAAGCATTACTGGGCTAGCTGGGAATCCATGGCTCATCCGACTGTCGAGGGGGGCTGGGATTCACTAAACTAAACCACATCGTTAAAGCTTTCTCGATAAAATTGTGGTGGAATCTCCGTATGGGCAACAACTTATGGACCAGGTTTATGAAGGCCAGGTACTTCAAGCACATCCACCCTTCAATGGCCATATCCAACAGCAGATCCTCAGCGGCCTGGCGGTGGATCCTTATTGGGCAAGACCTTGCCGAGCCTGCGATGAGACTTCAATTGGGGACGGGCGACTCGGACCCATTCCTGGAGAGATGGGCTGGGGATAGCATGATACCAAGCTTCACAGAGACCCCGAAAGACAGTAGGATCAGAGACCTGTGGGACGCCACTACAGATGACTGGAACTGGGACCTTATTCGGGAATAGTCCAGTAATGAAACTGTGGATAGCATCCGAGCGCGCGGATTACGCATAGGCAGCGACGCCGATGTGCTGAAGTGGCTGCTCGAGGCTTCGGAGGCATTTTTTGTGAGGTCGGCGAGAATCGCCATCCAGGGAACCGGGCAGTCGTACCCTTCTATTGTGCACTACTGGCAAACCTGCATCCCTAAGAAGTGGTCAATCCTAATATGAAGAGTCATTAGAAAGAAATTGCCAACAGATGATATCCTCAACACCATTGGAATCAGCTTAGCATCAGCCTACATATGCTGTTCCGAGCGTCAGATGGAGACTATCGACCACACCTTCTGTCAGGGGAGCCTGCCTGGCAGTATTTGGAGGACCCTTAACCAGCGCTTCAGTATTGAGCCGGGTGGAGGATGCTTTCACGATCTCGCGGTCTCATGGGGTTCTTTCTTCCACGGACACCAGATCGTCGCAGCGGCCGCCACGTCGACGATTTGGAAGAACCGCAACAAGACGAGATACGAAGGTCACCAATACTCAGCCGACCAGCTCATTCGAGAAGTCTCCCGCCAATTCCATAAAAGGAGCGCCGGGTGCTCCAACAGCCCAAAAGCATTCTGGTATCCGCTCCACCTCTAATTCTTGGTTGTAGAGTTATTTCCCCCTCTTTTTTCATTTTAGTGGTATACTTGTATCGGCTTAGTCCTTTTGTGACTTGTATACGTGTCCAGGCTTCGGCATTTTGAGCCTTCTTTAATAAAACGAGAGGGGGTTTTCTCTATAAAAAAATTATTGTTAGGTAATATGTGTTAGTTAGTGTGTGTTAATGTTAATACAAATGGTTAGCAAGTAAGCTAGATATAGATAAGTTATGTGTCAAGGTATTAAAGTTGTGGGAAAGGTATTAGTGTAATACTTAGGTACTATGAGGATAATGGTATCATGACACTCAAGTATCATGAGTTAGGATAAGTGAGTATTGGGACTCGAGTAAGGCATCCTATTTGGTATCAAGTATTAGTATTAGAGTTAGTTAGATAAGTATATGGAAGAATAAGATATTGGTCAAGATACAAAGATATTGGGTATTAGAACTAGGTAATAGATAATATCAAGATGTCAAGTGCAAAGAGTAGGATGAGTGAGTCCATGTGTGTATGATTGGTAGGGTATGGTAAGCATAGGATATCCTGGGGTAATTTTGATAGGTAATGAAATAGAAGGGTATATTGATATATAGGTAAACATATTGCTATAATCTATAGCTATACATATCATAGGGTAAGGATACAGATATCAATTGTAGGTCACTACACCAAAACACATGTATTGTAACGGTCTAGACATATTACAAAAATTATTTCTAACGGGTAAATTCCGTGAGTATATTGGCGTGGATAATATTACTAACTGTCCTTCTAACGGCTCATGTCCGTTAGTATTTTAATTATTCTAACGGGTATAGTTGTTGGTAATTATTTTTCTAACATGCATAAATATATGTACAATTGAATACTAACGGGCTCAAGCCGTTAGTAATTTAAAAAATTTGGAAAAAAATTTAGAATTATCCTTTTTTAATTTAAACCTTTTATTTCATTTCAAATCAGAATGACCATATATACATAAATTTACAAATTTCAACCATATATATATTAATAATATTAATCATTGATTACCAACCAAATATTGTATCTAAAATCACCCATATATTATATATCAACCAAATTTCAACCATATATAACACATTGATGACCATGATCCATAAATTTACAAATTTTTCAACTCCCCCAAAAAATACAATATTGTATATATGGACTCAACCTTATATACATTGACAATCACTAATCATTACATATATAATGTTAAAATAAATAAATTCTTTGAGAACAACAGTGCATACATGCACAGACCAATCACTCACAACATAGAAAAGGACCATCTCCGCAAGGAAACTGTAAAAACATTGTCTTCGAAGAGTGGCTTCTGAAGGAACCCTACAGCCCCAAGCTTAAGAATTTGAAAACAAAAGAGGTTGCTTCAAAAAGAGTTACATTATGCTTAAAGTCGATGACAATAGTATTTCACATGAACTAAATCAGGTAAAAGTCGATGTCAATAGTATTTCACTAGAAGAACATTAAGAAGGTCCAATAAGCCGTCAAAATCTGTTACCACACCCAGCTCAAACTAAGCAATGAAACCATTTTGAAACAAAACCATGGCATGCAATACAAACATATGATGATAAGAGAAAAAATTAAATGTAAGGATTCCAAATAGCATGCTCTATAAAAATACAACAATGATGGACAAATAAAGAAAAAAAAAACTTTTTGAATTCTATACCCGGATAATGAAAAGAATCAAATTTAAGAGAGTGCAAGAGATACAGAGTCATTTTAACGTGTAAGGCATAAACTGGGTATAATAATCTACAACAAGGACGAGTAGTTTAACCTAGCAGTATTGATTTACAAGTGGTTGAGGCTCAAAGAAATTTATATTACAAACACTCAACAGTGGATGATACTCAAAGAAATTAACATGTGGATGAAATTTTAGGGCATAGTTATTCGTACTAGTATGCTTGGCAAATAGAATTGAAGGCGGAAGAAAGCAAAAGTCACCATTCAGTTTTTGAAACTAAAGTGTCACGACCCGCACCCACTGTGAGGGCACGAGTGCGTAACAACGCCCAGCCTACGCCGCAGTGTCGACAGTAGAACGCTGTCCTAGGTTACTATCTAACCAACAACTCACACAATATATAATGTACTCATCATGATCAACTCCGAACGGAGGACAAGTATAAGATATTGTAACTCAATCATAGTCTAAGTACGATAAGATAACACAGAAGAAATAACTAAGAAATAGAAAGACAACTACTAAAATAATAATAACTCTCAACAATCTCAAATACTACACAAGTCTAAAATCAATACAAAAGTTTCGACATGAAAAACAGATGCTAGTCTACTAAACTAAATTCCGATCACTCCTGAGTGTCGGGGCCAAAGGTAGCCATCCCGTCTCCGGGTCCATAATATGTAGGGCATGTGTCCTCAGGGCAATCATCTGTAAAATTTTCAACATGTCTAGTCAGGACAGGAATGAGTACAACTCATCAAGAAATCCAAAGTAAATGACAGAGAACTATAAAGCAGTTATAGATAGTTGTATTGATGAACATGGCAGTTTATATTCAGGTAATAGTATAGAGAGACAGATAAGGTACAAGGAAAGTAAAGTAACTAAACAAGAGAAGAATCATGGCAATAAAGACTGTAAAATAGAAACTAGCTGAACTAGAGTAACATGGTATAAGTCCAGATAGTAAATGTAGACAAGTGTAACTCCAATGTAAGTCCAGTACAAGACAAATCTAATACAAGATGAATCCAGTACGAGACAATTCCAGTCATAGTGATCAATGATTCCAGGATGAGTCTAGCCTATACTCTAACAGTGTGTTTTAAAATATCAAAATCGACATGTAAACGGCTGTAGGTAATACGGCACATCACACACCTGGCCAGGTGTGAGATGGCTATCATTCCAGTAGATTCCAGTTGGGAGATTATAGATTGGGTATGTCTATATGTCTTACTCAAGTATTTTCTCTCCCAGCAAGTACAAGTGATTCCAGAATACGACACGAGAATCGAGATGAGTCCAACCAATCATGATGATACCAACAATTGATTCCAGGGTGATTCCAGTAGGTGATTCCAGTAATAGAAGCCAGACATGATAATACCAGTAATAGAGGCCAGACCATATGGTATGTGTGTCGCATACATGAATCCAAAAATATCTATACGTATGGTAACAAAGAATTGCATACAACTAACTAGAACTGAAGTACATTAATTGACAAATAAATTAGAGAACTATCAGAGAATGTACTCACCTGCTACTCTGAAAAGAGTAGTATAATATCAGATGTCTGTACCGGAGCCACAATGTCCTAAATAGAGTAATATAGGTTATAATATGTTTAAAATAAGGTAAATAAAGTCTATGATGCAATCTACATGATTTATAGGTCAATCTAGGTCAAACCTGATCAACTGTCTAGGCCAAACTAGGTCCAAGTCAAACTTGGTCAACTCTGGGTCAACCTTGGTCAACACTCTAGTCTACTAGGTCAATCCTAGTCTAGTCAGTCTCACTAGGCCTAACCAAGCCTAGACAAGCATCCCAGCACAAACACAAAGTCACTAGCAACACACATTGCATATACCATATATATACATTCATACATGTGTACATAGATACATAGTGTGGCCAAGGCATATACATGCATATCTACATTCATACAAGGATGCCTAGGCACTCACTTATATACATTCCTACACATAGCATGCATTACCTACTTTTATTCATTCATGTATTCATTATACATATGCATACTCATACATCCATTACCTATATGCACTCATACATATATAGATGCATACATAGGCTAATATTCTGTCACCCTCATTTTTCGTATTTCCTGTATTTCGTATTTGTACTCGTAATTTGATTTTGGCCCATATTTTATTTTTTTGACTTGTGGATTTGGTTTCTCGTAAATGGGTTTTGGACCATGGCTTGGTTTTATTTTGTGGAATTGGTTTGGTTTGGTTTGGTTCATCATGGGAGGAACACCTTAGCCTATTTTCCACCATCATTCCACCACAACCCACCATCATAAATCCCCACCTACTTTTCTTTCTCCTCATAATTTTCATTTATTTCTTCTTCTTCTTCCTTCCTCTACACAACACCATCACCTATAGGCAAGTGCACCTTGCTATCAAATAAGCACCACTTTTTATTTGTCCATTAACTAGATTAGGCCATGGAGAACAACTTTAGAACTTGACATTTTGTGATTTGGAGCTTTCATTTTTCTAGATCTAGGTTTTAGCCATTTTCGAAAATCCTTGGTTTTGATCCATTAAACTTCGATTTTTGCATGTTTTGATGCTTCCATGTGGAAGAGAATTCAATTTTACTCAAGTTAGAGCTTTGAAAATCTAAATTTCGTTTTGATTTGATCAAGTTATGAAGATTTGAAGTTCTTGGTGTTCTTGGACCTACTCTCGGCCAGAAAGAGCATCCCTCTGCCTTGCGCTCTTTAACGCATGGCCGGTTGCGCACCCCCGGCCTGTGCTCTTTAGCGCAGGGCCGATTGCGCATAACCTCAGCCAGTGCTTTGCGCTGCGCTGGATTGCGCTGGCACAAGCCATCCATGCGCAAGCCAGCCATGCGTAAGCCGACCTCTGCGCAAACCAGCCTTGCACAATCCACCTCTGCGCAAGCCAGCCTTGCGCAATCCACCTCTGCGCAATCCACCCTTGCGCAATTCACTCCTGCGCAGTCTGTTCATGCACAATCTGACCCATGCGCCATCTGCCCCTGTGCCCTGTTCCCCTGTGCACTTGGCACCCTGCGCAGCTGACACTTGCGCAATCCAACCCCCTGACCCCTTGCACAATCCATTGGTTCTTGGAGTTTTGGTTTTATTTCTCTAAGCTTGGCTCTTCTATAGCCCTGTATATTAATATTTTATTAGATATTTCACGTCCATTTTATATCCTTACGCCTTTTGTCATGAACTTGATTTTACTTAATATGTTTGGAATAACTATTGTACATGGCATGGTATGACAGGAACTAGCATAACACGACAGTGACCTGTAGTGGTGCACTCCTGACATGACCAACCTGATATGATAGTGGCCCGTCGTGGTGCACTCCTGACAAGTACCCTGACATGATTAATCTTGATACTTGATAACTTGATAGTGGCCCGTGGCGGCGCACTCTTGACTTGTACTTGACTTGTAACTTGTAACTTGTAACTTGACTTGACTTGATGCTGTTGCAACAGCTAACTTGACTCGTATAATCAACTTGACACCGTGGGTGTTCCTGCTTGCTTGCTTGTGCAATCCACTTGTCTTGTCTTGCATCATGTCTAGGACGTGACTCCCTGGTTCCCACGGTCAGGGATTCACACTGAATATGGATCAGGCTAATGACTAGATTAAAGTGTAGTTCATAGAGAATTTCCAGTCACAGGTAATCTCGTTATCTGGGCGATTTAATTGGACTTGTAGCTTGCCGACGAGTAGAGCACATTTCCAGCACACCGTCGCATGTTGCACCCTCTAAGTCACCTAAGGGTACATTTGTCTCTCGGGCGATGTACCCACCTATAGCTCTCAACCCGCGAAAGGATAACTGGATAGTCTGCAGGGCTTGGGACTGGGAAATTCTCACTTGCATCTTGTTAGTAATTAGGCTTGTGATAACCCAAGTTAGTTAAGTAGTAAGCCGTAGTACTTGCTTGGCCGTGATTGATTGGATGGAGTCTAGTCCCGCTCGTCCTGTCCTGATCCTGTACAAGGTTATGACATGACATGACTACTCGTGCTTTATATTAATCATGATTAATTACAGGTCCAGATTTCTTGTATTTTATCTTACCGATAAATGGTGGGAGAAACCAAGTTCCGTTCAGACGAAGGGTTACAACCCCGGTCCTTGTTTGGTTTACGGGTTGTAACCTGGTTATCTGAAGAGTCCCATGGTTATCTCATCGTATATCACCTGCCAGGTTTCTTCTTAATAATTGTCTTTACTATGTAATTAGTTTCTTATGATCCGATATGTTGGCTTTTGTTCTTATTTTGTGGCCTCCTTTGTGGCACTTGCTCTTTCTGGGGTTTGACCCAGCTGGTTTTGTGTGGCCAGATTTTGGAGCAGCACCCGAGGATCTACCGAACCTCCAGCCCGATGGTGGCAACTAGAAGAAACCCGGGCTACGAGTGGGTTTTCTATTTTGTTTCGCTCACTCTATTATAAATTTATTCTTTTGAGGCGTTTAGCCGACGAGCACCTGTTAGCTCGATGCACTTTACTTACTGTCTGCCTACGGGCTGTAAACATGATTAACAAATCCTAGGGTTGATCATCTATGACTTAACTCTTGCTAGTCCTAGCATTTTGTACGACTAGCTTCATGATCAGCTGATATGTAATATTTGGGACGCCTTTTATTGTATATTTGGTGGTCAAACATCTTGTGATTATATTACTTGCTTAAGATTGAGATAATAGGCTTGACCTTAAGAGACTGTTGGCTTGTAGTAAACCCTCATACTAGACAGCCGTGACCGTATAGCGAGGTGGATGCCATTTCGATATACGTAGCTGGCTATGTGCACCCCCGCTCTTCAATATTCTGGTTCTGGGGCGTGACATGGTTTAAGTGGTGGCCCATGCAGGTCTTGGCATTCAAAAAATGTGAGGGTTTACCGAATAGATGTCTCAATTAATATTCGTCCTTGATCTCTGCTCGTATCTTCAAATCCCTGAAAATCTTGACTTGATCACATGCTTGTATCGTTGATCTATCCTGGTCCTTTCTTATTGTTTTCCCTGTGTCGTCTTCTTCAGCGGCGCTGTACCTGACCCCGCCGATCAGCAAGGTGGAGCACCTCCCGCGGACCAACAACAACCTGGAGATCAAGCCCAACATTCCAGAGTTGCCTCCAGAGTTATACCTACTGGAGGAGAGCCGCCAGTTCAGCCAGTCCAGCCTATAGAGCCTGATGATGGCATTTTGGTGGGTCTCATCAGATCATTGTTAGCTTCCCGAGATCGTAGAGGAGATGTCTTGCACCAGGCA
Organism: Iris pallida; assembly: GCA_029216955.1. NCBI lineage: Eukaryota > Viridiplantae > Streptophyta > Magnoliopsida > Asparagales > Iridaceae > Iris > Iris pallida. The sequence goes on from JANAVB010006390.1 coordinate 1,346,293, forward strand.
GTGGAAGATGCTCTGGACAGAGGCGGTCATCCAAGGAACAGTACAGCGAACAGTTTCAAGCGCCTGAACCCTCCCTTCTTCGACTGCAGCGAAGATGCTATCGCTGCTGACGCGTGGCTCCAGGATACTAAAGTCATTCTAGAGGCAGCCAGAACCCCAGAGGACGAGAAGGTGGCCGTAGTGCGTCTACAGTTACTGGATCTTGCCCGCAGCTGGTGGGCAGCACAGGCCATGGGATTAGTGGCCCCTATTCCATGGGCACTATTCAGAGAGAGATTCCAGACTAAGTACTTTGATGCGGTGGCTCGGTACGATCTACAGACCAAGTTCACCAATCTGAAGCAAGGAGGCAGGACGGTCGATGGATATACGGCCAAGTTCTCCAGGCTTAGTCGGTTTGCTCCCACTTTGGTGGCGACCAAGTTTGATAGAGCCCAGCGATTCCAGCAAGGGCTCCACCTCGAGATTTTGTTAGCAGTGGAACAGTTTGAGCATCAGACTTTTGATGCAGTATTGAGGGCAGCCAGGAGGCACGAGTATACCTCCCACAGGATCGTAGACAGGACCGGAGGTCGGAAGCGGTCTCAGGGCCAGATGACCCAGTCTTCAGCACCAGCCCCGGCAGCTAGGGCCTTGACTATTGTAGCTCCCCAAAGGGCGGATTCGGTTACGTCGGTTCAGCATTCAACCCCGACGTATCCGCAGCAGCAGAAGCAGAAGCAGTCTTCCGCAATGGGCTGCACTCATTGTGGGAAGCCAGGGCACGTTATTTCGGAGTATCGCAGAGCACAGGGATTATGCTTGGCTTGTGGAGCACCGGACCACATGATAGGGTCCTGTCCGAATAGAGCCGGTCCCTCCTCGTCGGCCCAGACTAGTCCTTCGGTAAGAGGACCAGCACCAGTACAGCAGCAACAGCAGTATCCATTGTCGAGGCCATTGCCGCCTCAGGCCCAAGTGTTTCAACAGCAGTACCAGCCTCCGAGGCCATTGCCGACTCAGGCCCAGGCTTTCCAGCAGCAGAGGCCTCAGCAGTTCGCCCTGGCCCAAGCCCAGATCCCGACTCGGCAGAGAGGTATCTGTGTCCTATTGTCTTGCTTTCCGCCGTTGTTATGCGGGATGCGTGTCATTGTTTCATGTGTCCTAACGGTATATCCCGGGCCCGAGCCATGTCCTAGATCATTCGAAAATGGTTATTGGTACCAACCTTTTCGTATGAGGAAAGGTCCGTGTCCCTGTTTGACCAAAGAGAGAGACCTCAAGCGCAAGACTATCAATTTAGTTCGTTTTGCTTGAGTTCATCGCTCCTTGGGAAAGTCAAACGTGGGAGTATGAGGATGATATCCGATCACGTTATCCCTACCTGTTTAACTCGTAAGGTATAATGTCTTCCTTATACCTTATGCTTTTCCATCCCTTGCTTGCATGTATGATTGTTTGATTGTTTGCTTAGTATAGCCTTGTGGATAGTATAGCTGGCTTTTACATCTCTATCTCCTTGATTAAATTCTGAGGACGGAATTCTTTTAAGGTGGGTAGAGTTGTCACCCTCATTTTCCGTATTTCCTGTATTTCGTATTTGTACTCGTAATTTGATTTTGGCCCGTATTTTATTTTCTCGACTTGTGGATTTGGTTTCTCGTAAATGGGTTTTGGACCATGGCTTGGTTTTATTTTGTGGAGTTGGTTTGGTTTGGTTTGGTTCATCATGGGAGAAACACCTTAGCCTATTCTCCACCCTCATTCCACCACAACCCACCATCATAAATCCCTACCTACTTTTCTCTCTCCTCATAATTTTCATTTATTTCTTCTTCTTCTTCCTTCCTCTACACAACACCATCACCTATAGGCAAGTGCACCTTGCCATCAAATAAGCACCACTTTTTATTTGTCCATTAACTAGATTAGGCCATGGAGAACAACTTTAGAACTTGACATTTTGTGATTTGGAGCTTTCATTTTTCTAGATCTAGGTTTTAGCCATTTTCAAAAATCCTTGGTTTTGATCCATTAAACTTCAATTTTTGCATGTTTTGATGCTTCCACGTGGAAGAGAATTCAATTTTACTCAAGTTAGAGCTTTGAAAATCTAAATTTCGTTTTGATTTGATCAAGTTATGAAGATTTGAAGTTTTTGGTGTTCTTGGACCTGCTCTCGGCCAGGAAGAGCATCCCTCTGCCTTGCGCTCTTTAGCGCATGGCCGGTTGCGCACCCCCATCCTGTGCTCTTTAGCGCAGGGCCGATTGCGTATGACCTCAGCCAGTGCTTTGCGCTGTGCTGGATTGCGCTGGCGTAAGCCAGCCATGCGCAAGCCGACCTCTGCGCAAGCCAGCCTTGCGCAATCTACCTCTGTGCAAGCCAGCCTTGGGCAATCCACCTCTGCACAATCCACCCTTGCGCAATTCACTCCTGCGCAGTCTGTTCGTGCGCAATCTGACCCATGCGCCATCTGCCCCTGTGCCCTGTGCCCCTGCGCACTTGGCACCCTGCGCAGCTGACACTTGCGCAATCTAACCCCCTGACCCCTTGCGCAATCCATTGGCTCTTGGAGTTTTGGTTTTATTTCTCTAAGCTTGGCTCTTCTATAGTCCTGTATATTGATATTTTATTAGATATTTCACGCCCATTTTATGTCCTTACGCCTTTTGTCATGAACTTGATTTTACTTAAAATGTTTGGAATGACTATTGTACATGGCATGGTATGACAGGAACTAGCATAACACGACAGTGACCCGTAGTGGTGCACTCCTGACATGACCAACCTGACATGATAGTGGCCCGTCGTGGTGCACTCCTGACAAGTCCCCTGACATGATTAATCTTGATACTTGATAACTTGATAGTGGCCCGTGGCGGCGCACTCTTGACTTGTACTTGACTTGTAACTTGTAACTTGTAACTTGACTTGACTTGATGCTGTTGCGACAGCTAACTTGACTCGTATAATCAACTTGACACCGTGGGTGTTCCTGCTTGCTTGCTTGTGCAATCCACTTGTCTTGTCTTGCATCATGTCTAGGACGTGACTTCCTGGTTCCCACGGTCAGGGATTCACACTGAATATGGATCAGGCTAATGACTAGATCAAAGTGTAGTTCATAGAGAATTTCCAGTCACAGGCAATCTCGTTATCTAGGCGCTTTAATTGGACTTGTAGCTTGCCGACGAGTAGAGCACATTTCCAGCACACCGTCGCGTGTTGCACCCTCTAAGTCACCTAAGGGTACATTTGTCTTCCGGGCGATGTACCCACCTATAACTCTCAACCCGCGGAAGGATAACTGGATAGTCTGCAGGGCTTGGGACTGGAAAATTCTCACTTGCATCTTGTTAGTAATTAGGCTTGTGATAACCCTAGTTAGTTAAGTAGTAAGCCGTAGTACTTGCTTGGCCGTGATTGATTGGATGGAGTCTAGTCCCGCTTGTCCTGTCCTGATCCTGTACAAGGTTATGACATGACATGACTACTCGTGCTTTACATTAATCATGATTAATTACAGGTCCAGATTTTTTGTATTTTATCTTGTCGATAAATGGTGGGAGAAACCAAGTTCCGTTCAGACGAAGGGTTACAACCCCGGTCCTTGTTTGGTTTACGGATTGTAACCTAGTTATCTGAAGAGTCCCATGGTTATCTCATCGTATATCACCTACCAGGTTTCTTCTTAATAATTGTCTTTACTATGTAATTAGTTTCTTATGATCTGATATGTTGGCTTTTGTTCTTATTTCTTGGCCTCCTTTGTGGCACTTGCTCTTTCTGGGGTTTGACCCAGCTGGTTTTGTGTGGCCAGATTTTGGAGCAGCACCCGAGGATCTACCGAACCTCCAGCCCGATGGTGGCAACTAGAAGAAACCCGGGCTACGAGTGGGTTTTCTATTTTGTTTCGCTCACTCTATTGTAAATTTATTCTTTTGAGGCGTTTAGCCGACGAGCACCTGTTAGCTCGATGCACTTTACTTACTGTCTGCCTACGGGCTGTAAACATGATTAACAAATCCTAGGGTTGATCATGTATGACTTAACTCTTGCTAGTCCTAGCATTTTGTACGACTAGCTTCATGATCAGCTGATATGTAATATTTGGGACGCCTTTTATTGTATATTTGGTGGTCAAACATCTTGTGATTATATTACTTGCTTAAGATTGAGACAATAGGCTTGACCTTAAGAGACTGTTGGCTTGTAGTAAACCCTCATATCTAGACAGCCGTGACCGTATAGCGAGGTGGATGCCATTTCGATATACGTAGCTGGCTATGTGCACCCCCGCTCTTCAGTATTCTGGTTCTGGGGCGTGACATATTCATTTATTCATCCAAGTTCATTTATACATTTATATCTATTCATTACCCTTACACATACTTGCATGTTTTTATTTCATAGGTACATGGTTGCATTTATACATGCATATATGCTATTCACTGTCATCATCATCACATTTGCATTCATTTAACCAATTATTCATGCATGCATTTTCTATATTACATACACTTGTATATATACATAGAGGCATAAATATGTAAAGAGATATAGAGTGAGGGATTAACGAACATGTGTGTGTGTGTGTGCCAAATGGTGTAGGAATGTGTGTTATAGAGCTAACAGTAAATAAGGGGGTCAAATGATGTGTGTGTGTGTATATGGGCTGTTCTCAGTTTTAGACAGTTGGATGGGGTGTAACCATGTGTGTGTGAGTATACATTAGAGTGTGCGTGTGTTTCTAGGGAATACAGTGAACAAAACTTCAGTTTGTGATATGCACCTCAATAAAAAGAACATGGCAATGGCAGTTTAAATAGGGTGTGAAACTTAGGAGATTAATGGTTAGTGTAAGGAACTAAGTCCAGTGTTCAAAATCTCAGGACTTAGTGTTTAAACTCAGGAAAATATGGGAACCTATGACAGTTATGGCAACCCAACCCAATTTCGAAATCCACATTCCTCAAATGCGATCCTAAACTAACATGAATCATCCTAACAGTGTCTAACACAATGTATATGAATTAACATAGTAATTAGGCATCAACTCAGTGAGCAATCACAGGAATTGACAGTTCATGATACGTCCCTACCATTAGCACTATTTCGAAATCTATTCAACAAATTGAGCCCAAACTCCTAACACCATTCACAGTCCTCATTAACAGTAAACTAACACACCTGCGCAAGAATTAAACATGGCAAATTGGACATCAATTTTACTTAAAACAGGGAATGGAAGTTCAGGAAATCTATTTCGAAAAAACAGTGTATCAGTCGACCTTAAACAGTCCATTCCCATATTCAAAAATCTATTTCTCGTGTTAACAACAACCCCATTTCATGAATCCACCTAACTGTAAACTAATACACATGTGGGTGAATTAATCTAGTGATTAAACATCAATAAAAATAGTTTAAATAACTAAAAAAATCAGGAAATGGGAAAATAGTGAACCGCGTATCAGTCGGAATAGGAAATTGGGATTCGAACATCAAAACCATGCTAATATTACCAATTAATGGTTGGTAATCCAACCCACACACGTGCACGTGTTTCACGAGTCATCTCATGTCCTGAGGAAATAGGACACGACGTATCTTGGCTCACGAAAGCCACAAACACGCGCACAGGCACACAGCGTCGTGCACGCGTGTGTGTCACTCTAGGACACGACACGTTGCACGACACAAGTCGTGGTCATGTCTACGTGTTTGCCTCATATAGGGATTCGTGTCTATGGCCCTGCAATGTGTCCTCTACACGTGTCGTGTCAGTTTTAAGGCCGTGTCAGTGGCACAAAATCGTGCGTGCACAGCCCGCACGCGCGGCCAGTGCGGGGAGGATTTCTCCTCGCACACGCAACCACACGCTCCCATATTTTGGGAGGATGATGGCAGATGATGCCCCAAGCCCCTCGCCAAACATGGCATATCCACGTGTCCTGTGTTGGGAGTTATTGACCCCGTGATGTAGGACACAGTGTACGTACGTGGGCAGCGTGTCCAACTCGAAACTTTGACACAAAATGACACGAAAACACAAAACACTCTTCACAAAAATTAATGTACATATTTAGATCTACAAATTCATGTAATTAGATTTACAAAAATTAAAAATAAATTTCTAAGTAACATTTAATCAAACACCTATACGTACACTATGACACGTGTCCGATACGGACACCAAATGGATACGAAATTGGTCCAAACTTTAGGGACAGCTAGGGGATCCTAGATCTAGCCCTAAATGCAAAGAAAACAAAATATTAGATCAATTTATGGAATTTTACCTATCGGTACAAAAAGCTTGAAAAAGCTCCAAATAGGGGATTTCTCCTTGCTAGCCAAATGCTCCCAAATTGTCCCAAGGCTGGGATTAAGCTCCACAATCAAAAAATAGGATGGTATTAGGCTCTAATACAAGAAACTAGAGTGGAAAAGGATTTAAAATGAATAATCTATGGGTTGGGAAAGAATGGACAAACTTTTCTTTTCTCTATGTGTTGAAATGACATAAAAGAGGCAAGAACTAATGAATAGATTATTTATTGGGAAGGGGGAGCCCTAGTAGCTGGTCAATAAGTGAAAATTAAGGGTTAGGGTTTAGTCTAATGGGCTATGGACTTAAGTCACAAGTCATTAAGTCATGAAATCATAAGTCATTGCATTAAACCATAAGTCATGATATGATTTCACTTAAACTAATCCTCCTATTCCAAAACTAGTTCTAATGACGAAAAGTAGGTTAACTTAAGTTAGACTAGGGTCACCACAGCTAGGGTTAGCTTCTAGGCTAGTCTACAAGTCTCTATAAGTCAAAGTCACATATATTAATCACCAATTCAATAAATTAATCAAATAATTCTAATAAGTCAAAATGACCAAATTACCCCTTGGCTAAAATGATAATTTAATATCCCTAATCACATGGTTAGGCTCTAGGTCATGCAGTCTCTAGGGTTTCACTAGCAGCACATCAAAATCATAAGTCATGACTTAAAACAGTTTTAAATAGTTTAAAAATGATTAGAAATCACCAAAAATTATAATTTGAAATAAATATCAATAATAGTAATTATAATTACAAAATTTCAAAATTACCCTCATCTGGAAAACTGGGTGTTACATAAAGTAACAGACATGTCCCTTATAGCTTAAATTTATTTGAACCTGCTTTCAGTTTTGTCTTCCTGTAGTAAAATCATTGTCACAAATGATTTCAGTCCTGGTTAATTTTTACTGTATTGTATAGCAATGAATGCTTGATTCACCTGTTGGCATATAGATATCTCAAACATATTTTGATAAGTGTTGAATCCGCTTGTCATGATGGATACCTTCCTATTTTGATATCCCATTTTTGCCTCTGCCTTATTCTTTTAAGCCTCACTTCAAAGTCCCCCAAAAAAATTGGGTTCAAACTAACAGACATATGTTGAAGGCGGAAGCTGGAAAAGTCACCATTAAGTTTTTGAAACCAAACTAAAAGACATATGTCACATATCCTAAACATGCCTTTGTAGCATTCAAAAACTTAACAAGTAATGCATCAATGAGTTAATTACTTGCTAAAGTATCCTGAGATTTCATGTTTCCTTACAGAAAATTCCTATATGCAAGTTTAATTCCTAAACTCACTAGAACTTTAATAAACAGTTGATATAACTTATCATAATCCCTTTAGTCGATTATCACAATGGGTTTCTTACAAAACCAAAAAAAACAAAAAACAAAATTCCATAATGTCGATATCGAATTCAGTATAGAAAATATGGTTCATACCTAAGGAGGAATACAAAATCTCAATCAACGTGACGAAGTACCTGACTTAGTCGGTGGTCAACCAGTGTGATAACGACAAGGGTATGGTCTCTTGTTACACACCCAAAACAGGTCTTGCAAAATCATCCCTATCAGGATTTCCCAAGTCATTGTATAGGTCATAGTCCTAAACCTATTCACACTTCCCTGCTTTTCTTTTCCTGTCTCCTTCATGGCTAGACAGCTCTCTTGAGAGCTAGCTTTGAGACCTTCAGGAGTTTATGATAGCAAATATGTCTATTTGTTTAAGTAATCAGTTAAAACTTATGTAAATACACAACACAATATTTAAAAATATGAGAAAAGAGTAAAATTTAATGCATGTTCTTAGTGTATAACTAACTATAGAACACAATTAAAAGAAGCAACTTTACCTGATTGCTAAATATAACTCTGCTTCCGGTACTATCTAAGCATGAGGGGCTCCATGAATTTGCCTGGAAGAAGATGAGGGAATTCGAGAAACCGTGAACCTCAATATCCATTAGAAAGTAAATGTCAAGAAGAGTCTTGATGATGACTGCACCATAATAGCCAAAGTTAGACAGGACAGTGAAGTTCAAAGCATATTCCATGTAGATGGATGGTTGGATGACTTTGGCAGCCAACCCATGACAACAGCCTCCACACTTCTCTTACCATAATTAGTAACTGGAAAGGAAAAAAAAGGCTAAAATGAGAAGGCTAAGAAAATCAGATAAAGAAGACTTGTATACAGTACTGACAGAATCCTGAGATCCAATAAGTACACTTTGAACACAGAAGCATAAGCTTAGTTTCTCACAATGTACATAACTAAGGAGTTATATTATAATAGAAAATTGAAATAGACAAGTGTTAAAAAAGCTTAGTTTCTCGCAATGCACCCATTGAGATGGATAACTTGGAGATGTAAGTTTTATTATTGCAAGCTCCTTAGAAAAATGAACATAGATCTTTAAACACATGACACTACAATATTCATATTTCAATTTTAACCAATTCCTAGTCAATGTTGGAGTTAATCTATACAATCAAATTGCCGTGAGGACTACCATTCTATTATAAATGGAATAATTATTCATGACATGTGTCCAAAGACAAATAAAAATTTGGCATTATCTATTGGCACTACTAGTACTACCACAATGATCATTTCATTTTATCAGTAAATTTTCTAACAGGGGTTAAGCATCCAAATCAAACTTCGGAGCCGAACATTATGTATTATTTATCACAGTGCACAACTATGTAGTTGTGATACTTCAGAACCAAATTAGTCCGGTAAGCTTTTCTAACACACTCGACTTTTTCGGCATCAACAACTCCAACAACTTTCAACATCGCCTCCTTTATTTTCTGCGGATCATATCCAAAGCATCTCCTGTTGATCATTCTGTCGCAAGCCTTTTCTTCAATCCTTATACATTAGCCAGATGTCAATCCAAAAAAATTAAAATTAACAAGCAAAACATAATGAAATTAAATATTGAAGGAATAATATCAAAGACAAGCAGTTAATATTAAAGAGCCATCAGCACTTGATAAGGTGAAGAAAAATAGACATGTTTCATATTGTGCAACTTCACTAAAATAAAGTAGTTACCAGATTGAAACAATAACAATTATTATTAACATTGAAAGTCGTTCAATTTCAATTATATGTAACTACATGAATTGGATTTCAGAAATCCAATGTTCATACTGTGTATAACTATACGAATTGGATTTCAAAAAAACAATATCCAGCTTCTTGCGGCACTTGATAGTCCCTTCACATAGTCTGTACATGTAGGACAATTAAATATACATCAATAGAATAGTATTTGAATCTAAAACAAGAGATAATGCAAGAAAGTCTACAAAGTAAACAAAAGTAAAAGTTGTACAACTAAATATTTCATAGAGGCTAGTAACAATTTATTCTACCTAACCTGAGAGACAAAAGGAGTTGCAAGAAATACTGTAAAATGTTTGGGGTTTTGTCACCTAACAACCCTTCCCTTTGAAATAAATCATAGAATCTATCAACATAACATTCGGTAAAAATTCAACTTTACGTTACTATGTTAAATAACAAGTTGAGATAAATCTAGAAATTGAGGACCAAGGATCAATATGTACCAAACACATACCTCTGCCTTTGTGTGAAGGCACCTTAGATGGCGCTAAAGATGTCGGGTGCAAATATATCCACATACCATAATTTATGAGGTAACTTACCTTCATATAAAAGAATTGACAAAATTTTCATGACATACACTCTACATAACACTCATATAAATTGGGGTAGTGCTCACCCACACTAGCCAAACGATATCCTTCAATGAATAAAATTATGAATCTATGAGACAGTTAAGCAATTTAAACAAACACCTAATACGGACGACCTTAGGAAATTCAACATCCAAAAAAGGAATAAGAATTTGTTTTCCATCTATATCCATCCAGGTCTAAAATTTAGACTCTGACGGCAGACATACATGCTTGTTAAATGATACAAGCATTTGTGATATGGTTCCACAAGGAATTTTTTTTCTTTAGCATGTCTATTCCAGCAATTGGAATGAATATAATTGACATTTAGAGTATTGGAAATATAAAAAATTTGTAATTTAATATTACAAAGAAATGTAGCTTATAAAGTCAGTCAAATTTGCTTTCATGGTAGCAATAAATCTCTAAACTGACCCTCTTAATGAAATATTTCCAAGACATTAAATGGCATAGAGAATTAAAATAAGTCTCTGAACTGATCCTCGATATGAAATATTCAATTTGCTTAGTAATTTGATAAGTAAAATTGAATTTTGAGACAACAGACTAGAAAAAAAACCCAAAATCTAGGGTTTTGATTTTCCAACTTTCCTCAACGGTGATTAGAAAATAGAAAAAACCCAAAACTTAGGGTTTCTTACTCGCATCTCATATCAAAATTAGTAATAGAATTGACAAGTCATGCTGACATTTCTAAACATATGATAACCTTAATAACTATATAATAATATATTTTAATAGAATTAAAAAGGAGTAAACTGAATTCCTAAATTAAAGCAAAAGAAACAGAGGGGTTGTTAGATAGCCGACGACGCAATACGAGATCGTCATTCCATTGATGACGTTGGAAGCAAAGAATCGAGCCTTTGCGGTTGTTGGATAGTCGACTCGTCGCAGTTGGATGCCACTAAAGCTTCAAAGGGCTCACCGCAGGTGGACGACTCATCGCAGTCAACGGTTCGGTCATAGGAATTGGAGAGTCAAATAATAAATTTGGGGTGGGGGGGGAACTATAGCACCAAATAAATTTGGCTGTGCTAAAAAAATTCACCAATAATGAGGGGAGGAAGTATATTGGTAACGGGTGCAGCATTATTTTAACCATTAATTAATGATTTTAGGGGAGTGGGAGTATATTTGTAACGGACTATAATCAATACCAACGGTTTCAATGAGTTGATAATTTGTAACATGTTAAGTCCGTTAGAAACTAAAAGAAAGATCCATTAGAAATTGGACAATTTGGTGTAGTGGGTAACCTAGGATACATATTTATGCATATATGTATCGAAGATCAAAGGTATATATCAATAGGTATATGTACATATAGAAATAAGATACTAGAATACATGTTATGTCACATAGGGTATAGGTAAGGTAGCCAACACATGGTGTAAAATGTGGGATACTTAATGAATTAAGGTATCATGACATATCATGGTATAGGATATGTCAAGTATTAGGTAGAACATATGGTATCCTAAGGATATGTTATCTATATACGTATATATAAGTGTATATGTATATGTATAGGTAATTAAGTAATTCTAAGGGTAAAGGTAAATTTTTAGTAGCAAGATAAGTAATGGGTATGCATAGAATAGTAAGGGTACAATATCATAAATGTATTTTATATAGGTATCATATAGATACAAATATTATAGGATACATAGGGATATAGATATATATTTATATATATATTATAAGGGATATATTATACCATGTTGATATGGTATATAGGTATCTTGGTGTACTATGACATGTAGGATCGATATATATATAATATATGAGTAAGAAAGTAACCAAGCACCATAGGTAAGTATAAACAAACATGTATGAGTGTATAGTAATGGGTAAATGGTTAGCGATATGGGTCTATAGTAGAAAATAAGGATACATGTATATAATATAGGTAAAGGATAAATGTTTAGATATGGGTAAAAGGTATATTGGTATATATTATGGGTAGGTAAAGGTAATGGTATATGTAATAGTCATTGGGTACATCCATGTATATATAAAGGATAAATTGGCTACAGTAATCCTAGATAGTAGGTAACTAGTAGAGATGTAAGATATATGTATTGATGCTTGGTAATATTAACTATTATGGCCAATACCTTCACGGTATAGACCTAGAAACGAGGTATTGACTATCATGAACTAGAAAATCTAGTTTACGCAAGGTATTGACCATAGAACTAAGGTATTAACTAATAGTTAAGGTATTTGAGATATGGGCTAAGGGTAAGTGGATAGTATCTATAGATGATATATATGATTTGGGATACCATATGTGGCTTGTTGATAATTTATGCATGATATATATGTATATGATATAGTACTATAAGGTATCCTAGAGTATGTGGGTCTATGGTTAGAATTATGATTAGCTTAGATAGAGTTGACCCCTTTGACTAGACAGTTGACCAAACCCTAAATGTTGACTTAGTTTGACTAATAGTTGATCAAGGGTTGGCTTTTGACCTATAGAGGCCTAGTATCATGCAGATTACATTGTACATTTTAATTATTATATTATGAACTTATTGTAACCTGTACTGCTCTAAATAGGACTTTGTGACTCCAGTTTGGACATCTACACATGTCAGTTGCTCAGGGTATCAGGCGAGTACATTCTCTGATAGTTTTTATTGTCTTGATATTTGCTATATCCGATTCAGTTGTAGTATTTTACATGATTCCCGACACGATGGTACACGGACTAGTATACGTCGGATCCTGTCATGAGATAATATTCCAGGACTTTCCTGGTATATGGGTGTATTATCGATCTTGTTTCATGTACTTATATAGACACTGATTTGGGAGTGGGCTGGCCCCCTGCTTTTGAATCCTGTGTCATGACGTGTCATGTTCGGATCTATTATATTATTTGGGGATGGGGAGTTATTAGTGGTTATGTGATCAATATTCCTCCTGCATTCCTATTACTTTCTTGCATCAAAGCTCTACCCTAACCGTACGTAGGGTACAGCCTGACCTGATACTGCTTGCTTCATAGCTTTCCATTATGGCCGGCCTGATCTAATTTTCTTGTATTTCCGGATTCATAGCCGATCAAATGGCAAAGCCTGATCCTGACCCAAGCCGATCACATAACGTACTAATATCTTAAGACACTGTTTATGTTTATATTATACATCAGATATTCTTGTATTGTTTATATTCCAGTATTTCATACCCTGATATGATCTCCAGTTTTACATATCATGTTTATATTCCAGTCGTGATATTTTATCTTTTATTTTATTATAATTTTCTTTTATAGAATTTTTTAATTCATATCGAACTGCGGTTAGTGTTTGTACTTGCTCATATTCTGACAGGATAACCCCGTTGATGTTTACAAAGGATTTAGTTGGTAACTGCTCGACCTTCTATGGATTTGGCACAGACGGAGACTTTGACTAGGATCTACCTTGGGTGACACTGCCCGTAGAGGATGTACCTTTTGTAGTGAGCTAGTCTAGTAGGTTGACTGGACTGCATTCTAGCTTGATATTTAAGACTTGTAGTATACTTTATATTCAAGATCTTGTGTTATGTCTTAATTTCTGAACTTCTGTCTGTGACTTGCATCTATTTCAGTTTATCTATTTCCATCATATCTTTATGATATTCGTGCTTATCTTCCTTAGATGTCTTGTGAATGAGTTGAGATTATATATCTCCGTACGAAGATGACAGGTTTATATACTTTGTGTCTAGATGTTATATTTCTAGTTAACCTATACAGCATTCTACTGTCGACACTGCGGCGTAGGCTGACATACCCACGTTTTTGTGCCCCTAAACAAGGTGCGAGTCGTGACATGTTTTTGTGGTAGCCCATGCAGGTCAAAGTCGCAACTAATACGATTTCGTAATGGTGCTTGACTTAGAGTACTAATTACGAGCCTGCTATCAGGATGAAGATTCTAGGTTGTGATAGGAGTTGCTCAATCACAGTTAGGACTTTTTGAGAGATTCCTGGGATGACCCTCGAGAATCTTGTTTGAACGTCAATTTGAAATTTTTTTCTTTTATTTCTATTCGTCCTTGCTCATTGTCATTGAATTTGATTTTGATGGATCATTGTTGATTTTGATTTTTCATTTCGAGATGAATGCTATGGCCCGAGTTATGGTATCTTCTGATAACATATGTTGATGGGAATAACAGGGAAGATAAAACGTCTACTTGGTTATGGAACCTGGAGTTTATCGCAGCTATATTAGCCGGCGTGACGGAAACGTAGAGACCTGACTTCGAATGTACATATCTTGGTTATGAGATGTGGGATTTCTCATAGTTATACTAGTCGGCATAGCGAGGATTCCATACGATATGATTATAGAGGTACATACCCAGTTATGGAATCTGCTATGTATCGCAGCCTTGCTTACTGGCATGGCGAAAATTCTGAGTATCATGATTTTGGACAGACGCATATGATTATCATATTGTATCTTGAGAAGGTTCTTAACATATCATCTCTATCTTTTATTTCTGTTATTTTAGAATTATGTTCCATCATTAATTAACTTAGGAGTAGGAATACTTTTAGTTATTTTCAGTCCAATTCCTTATAAAATTTTATTCTATTAGTTCCGAAGTTCTTCGGATAGTATAGTAGCTTGGTAGCTTGTAGATAGGTTTATGTCCTTGAGTATTTGTGTTGGTTGTTAGTATAGCTTGTGAGTCTTCAAGTTGTTCCATTAGATAGGTGAGTGTTAAGTATCAGTGTATAAGCTTAGAAGTAATTCATAGTGTAGTACCATTTATAGCAATAGTTATAACACATGTATCAAAGTATAGTTAACAGTTGGTATCCTATAGTATCAAGCATAGGTCCAGTATAGTTATGGTATGCCAAATTCATTCTAGAACTTTCTGTAAAACTGTTTGAGAGTCAGTTGTCCGAAAGACGAACGTGTTTCGCTGTTTTCGCGATTCCGGGAGCTTCCAGACCTAAAAATGCGATCCATTTGAAGTTTCGAAAAGCTAATACGAAGGGTTATGACATACTTTAATCCTAGAATTTAGTGAATAGATCTAATAGGTGCAATAATGATTTTAAGTAGAAAACTGACTATACGACATAGGCATTTTGTGTATCCTATGAGCCTCTGTAGTATGGATATTAAGTGAATGTAGGTATCATAGGTTGTCAAGTATATGTATGATATAGTACATATATATATTATATTTATATATTTTATATGTATTTTTTTTCAACAAACCTAAACTTTATTGAGAAAAGAGGACGAAATCAAAATACATAGGATTTCATATGAATCCCGATACAAAAGTTTAGGTTTTCTTCTTCCCGTGCGAGCAGGCAATTGTGGCTTTGCCAATTTGTCTCTGAATCTCCTTGCAGATTTGTCTCCCATATGTATATATATATATATATATATATATATATATATATATATATATATATATATATATATATATATATATTTATATATATATATATATATATATTATTGTTAGGTAATATATATATATATTACCTAACAATAATATTTTATATATATATATGTATATAAATATATATATATATATATATATATATATATATATATATATATATATATATATATATATATTATTGTTAGGTAATATATGTTAGTTAGTGTGTGTTAATGTTGATACAAGTGGTTATCAAGTAAGCCAAATATAGATAAGTTATGTGTCAAGGTATTAAAGTTGTGGGCAAGGTACTAGTACAATACTTGGGTACCATGAGGATATTGGTATTGTGACACTCAAGAATCATGAGTAAGGATAAGTGAGTATTAGAACTCGAGTAAGGTATCCTATTTGGTATCAAGTATTAGTATTAGAGTTAGTTGGATAAGTATATGGGAGAATAAGGTATTGGTCAAGATACTAAGATATTGGGTATTAGAACTAGGTAATAGATAATATCAAGATGTCAAGTGCAAAAAGTAGGATGAGTGAGTCCATGTGTGTATGATTGGTAGGGTATGGTAAGCATAGGATATCCTGGGATAATTTTGATAGGTAATGAAATAGAAGGGTATATTGATATATAGGCATATAGGTAAATATATTGCTATAATCTATAGCTATACATATCATAGGATAATGATATAGATATCTTGATATCAATTGTAGGTATCCTAGGATACATATTTATGCATATATGTATCGAAGATCAAAGGTAGATATCTATATGTATATGTACATATAGAAATAAGATACTAGAAGACATGTTATGTTACGTAGGGTATAAGTAAGGTAGCCAAGGCATGGTGTAAACTGTGGGATACTTAATGAATTAAGGTATCATGACATATCATGGTATAGGATATGTCAAGTATTAGGTAGAACATATGGTATCCTAAGGATATGCTATCTATATACGTATATATAAGTGTATAAGTATATGTATAGGTAGTTAAGTAATTATAAGGGTAAAGGTAAATACCTTAGTAGCAAGGTAAGTAATGGGTATGAATAGCATAGTAAGGGTACAATATCATATATGTATTTTATATAGGTATCATATAGATACCAATATTATAGGATACATAGGGATATAGATATATATTTATACGTATAGTATAAGGGATATATTATACCATGTGGATATGGTATATGGGTATCTTGGTGTACTATGACATGTAGGGTGGATATATATATAGTATATGAGTAAGGAAGTAACCAAGCACCATAGGTAAGTATAAACAAACATATATGAGGGTATAGTAATGGATAAATAGTTAGCGATATGGGTCTATAGCAGGATATATGGATATATGTTTATAATATAGGTAAAGGGTAAATGTTTAGATATGGATAAAAGGTATATTGGTTTATGTTATGGGTAGGTAAAGGTCATGGTATATGTAATAGGCATTGGGTACATCCATGTATATATAAAGGATAAATTGTCTAAAGTAATGCTAAATAGTAGGTAACTAGTAGAGATGTAAGATATATGTATTGATACTTGGTAATATTAGCTAGTATGGCTAATACCTTCATAGTATAGACTTAGAAACGATGTATTGACTAGCATGAACTAGAAAAATCTAATTTACGTAAGGTATTGACCCTAGAACTAAGGTATTAACTAATAGTTAAGATATTTGAGATATGGGGTAAGGGTAAGTTGATAGTATCTATAGATGATATATGTGATTTGGGATACCATATTATATGTGGCTTGTTGACAATTCATGCATGATATATATGTATATGATATAGTACTATAAGGTATCCTAGAGTATGTGGGTCTATGGTTAGAATTATGACTAGCTTAGATAGAGTTGACCCCTTTGACTAAACAGTTGACCAAATCCTAAATATTGACTTAGTTTGACTAATAGTCGATCAAGGGTTGACCTTTGACCAAGAGAGGCCTAATATCATGTAGATTATATTATACACTTTAATTATTATATTATGAACTCATTGTAACCTGTACTGTTCTAAATACGACTCTGTGACTCCAGTTTGAACATCTATACATATCAGTTGCTCAGGGTATCAGGCGAGTACATTCTCTGATAGTTTTTATTGTCTCGATATCTGCTATATCTGATTTAGTTGTAGTATTTTACTTGATTTTCTACATGATGGTACACGGACTAGCATACGTCGAATCCTGTCATGAGATGATATTCCTGGATTTTCCTGGTATATGGGTGCATTATCGATCTTATTTCATGTACTTGTATAGATACTGATTTGAGAGTGAGCTGGCCCCCTACTTTTGAATCCTGTGTCATGACGTGTCATGCTCGGATTCATTATACTATTCAGGGATGGAAAGTTATTAGTGGTTATGTGATCAATACCCCTCCTGCATTCCTATTACTTTCTTGTATCATAGCTCCACTCTCACCATACGTAGGGTGTAGCCTGACCTGATACTGCTTGCCTCATAGCTTTCCATTATGGCCTGCCTGATCCGATTTTCTTGTATTTCTTGATTCATAGCCGGTCAAATGGAACAACCTGATCCTGACCCATGCCGATCACATAACGCACTAATATCTCAAGGCATTGTTTATGTTTACATTATACATCAGATATTCCTGTACTATTTATATTCTAGTATTTCATACCCTGACATGATCTCCAGTTTTACATATCCTGTTTATATTCCAGTCTTGATATTTCATCTTGTTCATTATAATTGTCTCTTATAGAATTTTTTAATTCTCATAGAACTGCTGTTAGCATTTGTACTTGCTCATATCCTGACAAGATAACTTTGTTGATGTTTACGTAGGGTTTAGATGCTGACTGTTCGACCTTCTATGACCATGATCTACCTTTGGTGACATTGCTCATACAAGATGTACCTTCTGTAGTGACCTAGTCTAGTAGGTTGCCTGGACTGCGTTCCAGCTGGTTATTTGAGACTTGTAGTATACTTTATATTCAGGATCTTGTGTTATGTCTTAATTTCTGAACTTCTGTCTGTGACTTACATTTTTTTCAGTTTATCTATTTCTATCATATCTTTATGATATTCGTGCTTATCTTCCTTAGATGTCTTGTGATTGAGTTGAGATTATATACCTCCGTACGGAGATGACAGGTTTATATACTTTGTGTCTAGATGTTTTATTTCTAGTTGACCTATACAGCATTCTACCGCCTACACTGCAGCGTAGGCTGGACATACCCACGTTCTCGTGCCCCTAAACAGGATACGGATCGTAACATAAAGAGACTCAAAGGTAACAGCTGGAGCATATGGAGGAGGTGGAGCAGCATCATAACCAAGAGATGGGTCAATAGGAGGTGCTGGAGCAGGAGGAGTAGGCTCAGCTCTACGATGCTTTTGAAGATAGGAATTTGAAAGTTAATTGGCAAATACATGACATACAGTAAGTTATGCAGTTTCTTGCGACACCGTTCCATGGCAATAACGATTATCTTTAGTAAACTAAATTGAATACCAAAGTGCAGATCGTAAAGTGCTGACATTTCCAAATATGTAAGTTCATCAGTGGAAGTTTGTTTTGGAAGAATGAGAGAAAACTATACGATGTAAATCATAGAAATAGTCATGCATGGGTTTTTGTTTGAGTCTACCATGAGGGCCTTGGTTGGGTGCACACAATGAGTCCCTAAACGAACCAAGAGTCATATTTGCAGGAAATTGAACTCTGTTGATGTCAACCAGGGCTTCACCTTCATTTAAAATATGAAGTATCATGCCCAAGTCTTCATCATCAAATTCAATTCAGATCCTACTCACTCCTTATCGTAAAGTACCATTTGTGACAAATAGATTGAAATAGAACATGCGTATTGCATTAAGTTAAAAACGATATCTAAAAGTAACAAGATCTTCTAGTCTAAGAACTTAAAAGATAGATAAATATGCTGGAAATAAAATAAAACTTAATGGACTTTCGGGATATATTGTTCTTCCAATGAAGTCATGAAACCACTCAAAGGATTGATTAATGGAGCAAATTATAAAGTTGTCAAATTCACCTTCTTTAGGCATTGACGGACTGAACAAAGAAAATAAAACTTCTTCTTGAATATTGGAAGAAGAAGCATCTTCAACTTTCCTTTTCTTCTTTGATAATTTGGGTGCCATTGAAGAAAGTAGAGAATTATACCTGAAATAGATGGGGAAACTAGTAGAGAACCTTGATAGGAGCCTAGATCCAAGATTTGGAGAGGAGAGATGCTTGGAGATGGAAGATCTACAAGTAAAGGGTTTTGGAAGAATATGGTTTTGGGGAGGAAGAAGATGGGTCGGTTGATGTTCTTATTGCTTTCAGATTTTTGATGATGTTATAAGTATACATATAAGTGGGGCCCACACAACTCGGATTTGAAAAAAAATTGTCTAACCGAATTCGGCCTAAGTTCACACAGAACTTTGCCCGAGCTCGATTCTCTAGATACTTGAGTTGTTTTGGTTAAGTCCCATTCATTTTTATATATGGATGCAGTTTTAACTTTTATACAAAAAGAAATCAGTAATCTTGGTTTGAAAAAAATTAATTAATTAGTCTTCATTCAGTAAACATATCGATTATCTTGGATTAGCTGTAAGTCATAGTCAGCGATGGTCCGAAGACAAGTTGTAACCCCTGTTTTCAAAAAAATTTAATAAATGAAAAATAATTCCAAATTTGCCCTAAATTGATTCCATTAGGTCCTAAATATTTTTCTATTAATTTTAGAATTTTTCTGCGATTTGTTTGGAGTCGTTTGGACATCATTTGAATTTTTTGTAATTAAATAACTGCTAAAAGCTGTATTTCTCCCCGTTTTGGCAAAACGGTAAAAAAATCTAACCCTAGGGTCAAGTTAGTAATTAACCATGGTTAGTTTGCCCTAATTATTTTTTCTATAAATAGACACCGTTCCCAAGGAAGAAAGTCCCAATTTCAAAATCAATTTTAAATTAAATCCTCAAATTAATTCATTTTTTCCCCTGTTACTGTTACTGTTCTGTGCGGAGCGCCGTCGGCGATCAACTCCGGCAACCAACTTCGGCGACAACCCCTATTCCTTGCGACCCGACCTCGCCGTCGACCGCCAAGGCTACTGTCGGGTCGAGCTCGACGAGCTGGTCACAACGCCGTCGCCCATTCTCGCCGTCGGCCACCGCAGCGTCGCCGCCGCCGTCGCCCGACCGTCGAGTGAGTCGTTCTCCCCTCTTTTACTTCATGACACTTCGATCAGAACCTAGATTTAGGTTCGTCTTGACACGACGAGTCCATCGCCCCCACTCTCGACTCGTCTCGACGTCTATACATGGAATAATACCAAGCCCTAGTTTAGGACACGCTTGGACACGACATGAATCGTGTCATGGTATCACGAGACTCACAAATGTTGTAGATCCGGACATGATGAGTCTAATGGTAATCTCTGACACAAAATCGGACACGAGAAACGCACCGGACACGTGCGAACACGATCCGCTGTGTCCAATTCTCTGCGGGACACACAGATATAAAATAGATGACTCTTAGCGGGTCGGATCTCCGACCCGCTGTTAACCGAACCCATTAAAGGGTTTTACTTAAAATATAGGAAGCTCCCTTTCTAAACCAGCGGCCAAGTTGGCCTACTGGTCAGCGTTTAGCAATAAACCCACCCTTTGCTGCCAGAGTTCGAGCCCCCTTTCCCCCTTTCTTTTTATGTTTTTTGTTGGTTATTTTACTATTAAGAGTATATATATATATATATATATATATATATATATATATATATATATATATATATATATATATATATATATATATATTCTTTTTTGTATTAAGAGTATATATATTTTATTGGGTCTAGGAATACGATGTACACTGCATCGTGTTTGCCATTAAAATTGTTTGATGTAAATTTTAATACAAACAGAACAGTGTTACAATATAGGACTTAGATGTAGCCCTAGAAGTACACTTTTGTTTAATCTGGGTCCCTTGTGCCGATGGAGCGAGTGGTAATGCGTTGACTCCGTTGACGAGCTGACGACGATTATCGGTTCTCTGAAGGTTTGGATTGCTCTGGGTGCTGGAGCTTGCTGAGAGGAGGAAGACGTTGAGTGTCTGTATCTGCCTCTCTGGTGGTATGTTGGTTCGTATCTGTCTGTGTGTGTGTGAAAGAAAGAAATGATTCCTCTATTTATAGCTGGGCAGGTTGGCTGCTCATGCACGCATATGTAGGATGTGCCGGTGCGTGGGGACGCCACGTGTTGATTGCTGATGGAGGCGCATGGGTGATGCACCCTGATCGAGGGGTTAACTTCTTCATACTGCTGTTGTGAGCCAGCACGTAGTAGAGGAGAAGATCTTTCTGTTGCTAAAATCTTGGATGAGTTGAGTCAAAGGACACGTGTCATCGACTCATGGCTCGGAGATCTCAAATTTGGTGGGAGATGATCTGGTGGGATGCGCCTAGGATTGGGCGCATGAGGAGACTTTGGCTCATAACCTTTAGGAGTCATGAACCATTCTGGGCGCATGGCTTTTGAGGCGCATGCAGGCGACTTTCCTTCTGTCTTTTGGGATCAGAGAGCGGTCTAGGGCGCATGGCTTTTGAGGCGCATGCGAAGCTTCAGATGGAAACTTTCCTTCTGTCTTTTGGGATCAGAGAGCAGTCTGGGGCACATGGCTTTTAAGGCGCATGCAGGTTTGGGCGCATGGCCGCAGAGGCGTATGCGGGTGGTTGGGTGGCCACGTGGCAGTAGCCGTCGGAGTAGAGTCATGATGATGCTGATGTTGCCGACGCTTCATTTTTCTGAAGAAGCTGTCAACTGTTCAGACTTTGGGAGATGTGCTGCCAACTCTGTCAGTTCACCATTTAATATTTCTGACATTCGATGGACAGCTGAGTGGGTACGTCGATTGGTATTCCATTAGGCATGGGGACGCGTGGGGGCGCATCCTCTGTGATGCGCCTGGTACTGAAGGGCGCGTCTGTGTGATGCGCCGTCTGGCTGGCGCATCCGACATATCTTTTAATGATGCGGCTGTTTTGCTCCTCGAGTGCTTTAAATAGCCGTTTGGCTGAATTCGAGGCGTCCGGTTCATCCATTAAATGCAAATTTATTGCACGGAATTCGGAGAGCCATCCACTTGGTGCGTGGGTTTGATCTGCCCGGCCTATAAATAGTGGCATAGAGAGAAGGTTTGCTTCTCGTTCCCTCACGTACTTCCAACATGAACTTGGGTACTCGGGTGTATTCTGTTGACGAAGTGCTTTCGAGGGTGAAGATGAGACGCCATGTCGTCATTGATGCTCTTGAAGGTGACTGTTACATCCAAAAGGCAGAGTCGAGGGCTTCTGAGGCAGGCAGAAGGTGTCTGTTGCATCCAAAGATAGGGATGCTCGGGCCTCGTCTCCGTTGTTTCGGAAGAGCCGCAGATCGGAATGGCGGTGCTAGGCTCTTTCTTCCTTCAAAGTGGGCGTTGCCCACTCTGGTGGGTTTGGAAGCTGCTCCTTTAGCCATGGTTTCGATCACGGTCTTCCTTCGCCTTTGGAGGCTCTTTCGAAGCCTCCCCTGGCCACAGATTTGCGGTGCTCTTCTCTTTCTTGGTTCCAGACAGAGGGTTAAATGCTTTGTTTAGTCGAAGCACTTATCAGGTGAGCCTGGCTGGAAGAGCGGCACATAACTGGGCTGCTGAAGGGATGCACATAACTGAGCTGGATGCACATAACTGAGCTGCTGAAGAGGATGCGTCGTGCTGAGTACGCATGGTGGGATGCGCCTGGTAGGAGGCGCATGGTATCTGCTGCACCTAACTTGCGGCGCATGGTGACTGCTGTGCCTATCTGGAGGTGCATGGTGGCCGCTGGCTGCTGGCTGTAGACTTAAGATCTTCCCTTTGTAGAAATTCTCCTTTGTATAACCTTTTCTAGACATGTAATAGACTTTTGTATATAAATAAAAAAATCCTTTTTTAAATGTCTATACTCATTGACTTTGTTGTGGAGTGTTCTGTCCGAGTTCTGGCGCATGTAGTGTCTGGCGCATGGGCTTTCTTGGTTGTGAAATTCCATGCTTCTACAAGACCCTCTTTAAAGTTTTCAAAACTTTTGAATAAGTTTTGGAATACTTTGAATAAGAAGCATGGAGGTCAGGGCGTATGATTGTTGGGGCGCATGCCTGTTCGGGCGCATGCTCTTCTCAGTTAATGCATATAATGATGCCTCGGTAACCGAAAAGATTAATGATGATCTTTTGGTTTTATTTGCTGTTATCTCTCCACAGGACCCGAGGCGACGACTGAGATCACACCTCATCGGGTCACGCGTGTGACCAAGCCCTATAAATAGGCAAGAGATGGAGAGAGAGAGAGTTCTTCTTCTCCTTACTTTTGCTTTCTTTAGAGTTTTTTCTTCAAAAACCCTAATTTCTTCTTGAGAGAATGGCTCCCAAGACACCTCGCGACGGTGCCGGCAAAGGAAAGGAGAAAGGAAAGGTGCCTGTGACAGTTGTGGCGGCTGACGTCCCCCGTCGACCTGTCGAAGTTCAGCCGGAGGTGATTGGTGAGTCTCGTACACCAACGCACATAGACCTTGAGTCTTTGATGATGTGCCACAGTTTTTTTTGCCCGCCGACGTACATGGGTTTGAACCCTGATGATGCGCCGAAGCACTGCCGCTGATGCACATGGGTTTAGGCCCTGAAGATGCGCCGAAGCACTACCGCTGATGCGCATGGGTTTAGGCCCTGATGATGCGCCGAAGCATTTTTTACAAACACATTATGTATTTCTGATGTGTCTTAGACTCTTTTGTTACTTCTAACATTTTCGAATCTTTGCTAGTGTCAATGACTATCCCGCCCTTGAATGAAGTACTTTTGGAGGCTGCCCTCAGTCAGGCGGGGGTAGAATATGACGAGGAAGTGATAAACCCTGTTCAAGATGCTCTTATGCTGGATTAGCATCCCGAGAGAATGACTCAAATTCGGGACCAACAGTATGGGTTCCTCAAACGGATGATGGAGCGTGGAGTTTTGAAATCTACCACATCTAATGAAGTGACCTTCTTGAAGCCTGAGTTCCTATTCGGGGACCGCCTCACTTCTACTGAAGCAACAGTGTTGAAGGTCAAGGAAGACTGGTTTTTCACAGCAAAAGGAGTGCATATGACCATCAAACAACTTGAACGCCAATGGCCTTTGATGGCCTTCTGTCGTCTTACTTCGAAGAGGATGATGTCTTGGGATCTTACCCCCTCTCAGGGGGGAGCGGTGACTGGCATTATCAAAGTTGATTCTGCCTCTGATCAGAGAGATACCTTGACCGCGGTACAGTCTGGGTCTTCTTTCACCTGGCGGACGCTACGTCCTGGAAGCATTTACAGTGATGTTCCCCTTGATACATTTGCTTATAGTGCCTTGACTTTTACACATCGCATGCTGTTGATGGAACGCTCATACCCGAAAGGGGAGTTTCGGGTAGAGGGTTGGTGTCATTACGTTTCCAAATGGGATAAGCTGACACTCTGGATTTTGTCGCGGTTCCAGACTGAGCTTCGAGAAATTGGGCTAACTGCCGCGATTCGTGCCACTCAGGCAGGTGTTGATGTTAACAGGCATATGTTCCTCGCCCTATTGGAAATGTTTGATGTCCATACCGGGACCTTTTTTACTCCGGTGGGGGAGTTAGGGCTCGCACTTCATGAGATGTATGAGGTATCAAAGCTCCCTTGGGGATCGGAACCCTATTAAGAGTATTTTCCGACCAATGAAGAATTTCAAGTCCTGGGGGACAAGGCTGAAGAGATGACGGCCATCTTTAAGGAAGTGGCTAGTCACAATTACTATATGCAGAAGAGGGACAAGGGCGGATTGTAGCCTCATGTGACTGCTTGGAGAGATTATGTCTTTCGGCAAGACAAGGGGGATCCCTCCCAGTTCTCCACTCCGTCGGCACTCTCTCGTAGTGAAGTGCTCTCTGAGATGAGCAGGTTAGGTGAAAAGAATCCTCGGGAAAGCGAGGACCAGCAGTCTGATGAACGCTCCTACAGCTGTTTCTGGCATCTTGCTCATCGAATGTCGCCAAAAGCAGTATTGGTCGCGTATCTCATGGTTTGGCTTCGGGACTATGTCTTTTCGGGCGAATCCGGCTCTGTAGAGAGAGTGACCCGGCACTTGATCCTACCAGCTGTGAAGTTGGTCTTTGGCCAGCGCCTGGCTCTGCTCCCCGCAATGGTATGTAATTTACTGCGAGGTTTACGCCAGTTCGCGGGAAATGTAATTCATGACCGGGGTCGAAAGGATAACTTTCCGCGTACTGAACTGCCGTTTCACTATTTGATGGGGTGGCTAATTTTACACCATCCCAACGTAATGAGTCCGGGTTCAGAAGGAGACTACAGGGCCGGAGATGTATTCCTTCGCCGTTTCCACCAGAGGAGTTGGTCGCACACTGGCGTCCCTGTTTGTAGAAGGGTTTTATCCCATCTTCAGGGATGGAAGATCACCAAAGTTAGTCCGATCTTCTTGGGTTTCGAGGCCAATGAAGACTTTAGGGATTCAGGTGAAGACGCCACCGCCCTTCCTTCATGGGGATTCCGTTGGTTGTAAAGTATTCGGCCGTCCCACTTGGTATACCAGAACAGGAATCAGTGCTTCCTGGAACCGTATTTGCCGAGTTGCTTTACACGTCAATTTGGTTATGTACAGCTGATGTTGGACAATCCCAGTATCACCCTGGGGTATGCTGGAAGTTTGCTGGATGGCACACGAGCTTGGCATTACTATAATATCGGATGTACCAGAGCTCACTTTACGCTGCCTGCCCAGGATCCGCGGCCGCCCATTCTTTACTTAGCCGCCAAGTTTTACTGTGTTATGGCAGCCACGACTTCCGGATATGATAGGGAGACGAGTCTTGTTGCAGGCACCCCGTTAGCGGTAACTGGGCCTGTATCGGCTAAGGCTCGACCACACCGTCCACCGGGGGCGGGTCAAGCTGCACCTTCGGCTGATCAACCGAGACGACGTGCGGATGCAGGGGCTGGATCACCTGCAGCAAAAAAGCAAAAGAAGGCATTGTCACCGACAGTGTCAGCCGATTCAGCATCCGCAGAGGTAAGGATCCCCCGCGTGGTCTGGTTTTGGGCTCGACATTTTATGTAATCAATGCTTCCCCTTTTGTACAGGAGCCGCTGAAAAGGAAGTCTCGTACTCCAAAATCCGGTGGGAGCAGATCAAAGGAGATGGCGGGTTCGTCTGAAGTGCGCATCCCACCGACTATGATGTCTCCTATGGAGGAGAATCCAAAGGACGCTGTTGTCGTGGAGATTCCAACGTCCCCGGATTATGTCAGGAGGGAAGCTGAGGATGTAGCAGCCTCCGAGATGATAAAGGCTGCGGCTAGGGCCCTGGATGCCGAGGGTTTAGCAGACACGAGGCTCTCTGGTGATGATGTGGGGTGGAGTTCGTCGTCTTCGGATGACACTGCTCCAGAGTTACAAGAGTCTGTTGCGGGGGCAGCAGCCATGATTGGAACAGAGGAGAGGGTTGATTCCCCTCCTGGTCATGATGAGGGGAGATCGGCTGTATCATTGCCAAGTCCTACCCTGGCCTCACCCGTAGAAGTTGAGGTGGCTACCGATCAGGCGGTAACGACAGATCCTATCCCTGTCGAGGGACTTGAGAAGGATGAGACTCATCTGTCAGTCCTGTCTCCCGGAGCGGGCCAGGAGATGAGTGTTGATCTCCCCGTTCTGCCAGGGGAGGTACTGACCGCTGATAGGACGTTGGGGGCAGAAGAGGTGACCGGAGACGTCGGTGGTTCCTCCGAACTTGAGAAGGATAAGGGTGTGGAACCCTCTGTTGCCCTTCCTACTTGGGGTACTATCTCGACGCCTGTGCCGGCTTCCTCTGTTCCTTCGGCTCCTCGGGCTAGCAGTCCGGCCCGTGTTGATGAAGAGCTTATTGATGCCGAGATTCCAGTCTCGCAGATTGAGGCTGGCGGATCTTCTTTCGGTCCGCTAACGACAGCAGCCCCTCCAACTCCTACTATGATGCCGCAGGTACTGGCGGACGCAGATGAATATATGAAATTCATCGTTGAGGGGGTGTATAAAATGTTGCAGAGGGGTGTATCTGCTGTGATGGATGCCAACGAGAGTTTTGCGACGGCAAGAACTCTGGCAATGCCTTATATCGAGCTGATCCGCGTTCACCAAGGCCACGACCATATGGCCGAGATCCTGGAGGCTTCGGTGATTGAGCTGGACCAGCGGCTCACGGAACTTCAGCGCATCCAGCAAAATGACCTTTCCGTCTTGATAGATGCGGAGAAGGAGAAGTTGAGCGCTGAGATTGAGTCTTCCTACCAGGCCACTGTGAGCGTCTGGGAGCACGAGGTGGCTGAGACTGAGGCTACGGTAGGGCAGTTATATCAGTCCATGAAGGAGACCATGGAAACGCGAGCTGCGTTGGACGCTAATATCGCGGAGATTAATGCCCAGATGCGCCATCTTGAGGATCAACGGGCCCGACTCTAGTTAGATGTCGAACGTGTCCAGGCTGAACACGTAGCATTCAAGAATGAGGAAGCAACCTTCACTCACCGGGCTCTTGCCCTGGCTCGGCAGCGACAACAGCTTGATGAGAAGCATGAGAATGATACTTCCGCTGAGGCTGTTGAATTGATGCGTCAAGAAGCTGAGCGTCGAGTCCTGGCGACTATGGAGACTCATGCAGCCGACTTGAGACGTCGAGTCAGAGAGCTCTCAACCAACCCTGGAGATGTTTAGGGACTGTAGCGTCTCCTTTTTATGTTTTTGCAATTCTTGCTGGGGGATAGTGTAGTTTTGTACTCTCTCTTTTTTTTAGAAAATAAAGAAGTACGCAACCTTTTTTGTGATGTGTTCATTTTTGTTATCATGAACTTGATGATTTGTGTGGACCTATTATCTTTTGCGTACCTTGGCTTTTAGGTACAGATAATAAGTTTGAAGGAACCAACATGTTTGCTCAGAGGTAATGTGGACGTGGCAATCATTGAGGTTCGAATGATAGAATCTTCCTACTCAGTGGTATTATGGACGTGGTAGGAATGATCCTGGGGAATATGCTGAACAACTCAGAGGTGATGTGGACGTGGAAGTTCTGCGATCAATGTACGATAACGCAAGGGTTGTTTGTACGAGATGTTTACTCAGAGGTAATGTGGACGTGGTAAACATGAGGGGTAGCATAGGCTTAAGAAGTGTAAGATTCCGCTTTGCTGGGTGTAGAGGGACAACTCAGAGGTGATGTGGACGTGGTTGTCTTTCTACTGGAGGGTGCTACGGAACAGCTGGGTTCCGGAAGCGTATGGTTTTGTCGGAAGGGAATTGTCTGTGAATCCTGATGATTGGGTCCATAGATCCCCTTGTAGAAGCACACATCTGAAAGCTGTCAAGAGTAGTACTTCTTCAGGAACTTACCGTTGATGGGCATCATGAACAAGTCCCCATTGGGTTTGGCGAGGCGGTAAGCACCGTTTGAGTATACCGTCTCAATGATGAAAGGTCCTTCCCACTTGGGCTCGAACTTTCCTGGTGTCTTGTGAGTTAACACCATCGGCCTCCTGACTGCCAGAACCAGGTCGCCAACTTGAAAAGTTCTCCGTTTGACCTTCTTGTTGAAAGCCTGTGATATACGGGCTTGGAAGAGTTCGATATGTTGTTGAGCTAGGAGACGCTTTTCGTCAAGTGCCTCCAGCTCCCGCAGACGACGACGACGTTGATTGTCCTCTTCTGTGAGTTTGTTTGTGATTGCTACGCGGAGTGAGGGTATCTGGATCTCGAAAGGCAGTACCGCTTAACTCCCGTAGACCAGGGAGAATGGTGTGTTGCCTGTTGGGGTTCGTACCGTTGTACGGTAGGCCCAAAGACATTCGCCCAGCTTTTCATCCCAGTCGCGTTTGTTGGATGACACGACCTTTTTGAGCAACCTAATGATAGTTTTGTTGAACGCCTCGGCCAATCCGTTTGCTGTCGGATTGTAGGCGGTTGATGCCACATTTTGAATGCGATTTTTGTCACAGAATCTGCTGAAAATATGGCTGATGAACTGAGGACCATTATCGTGGATGATCCTCCGGGGTACTCCGAAGCGGTAGATGACATGGTATTTGATGAAGCTGACCACCCTGGAGCTCTTTACTTCCGCCAATGGGACTGCCTCTGCCCACTTGGAGAAGTAATCGGTAATGGCCAGGATGAAGCGGTGCCCCCTTGATGAAGGAGGGGTAATCGGTCCTACAATGTCCATGCCCCAGGCTTCGAAGGGCCAGAAGGCGACTGTAGGATGTAATGGTTCTGACGGCGTATGAATGAAGTCTGCGTGAAGTTGGCACGTATGGCACTTCTTAGCATAGTCGATAGCATCAGCGGCCATGGTTGGCCAATAGTAGCCCATACGTCGCAGTCGATCCTGCAACTTAGGACCAGGTTGATGAGCTTCGCAAGTTCCGTCATGAGCTTCTCGAAGAGCCTTAGCCGCTTCTTCGTTGGACAGGCATCGAAAGAGAAGCCCATCGAAGGAGCGTCGGTACAGCGTTTTAGTGGCTGCATCATAGTAGAATCGAAGAGAACGTCTCCTGACTGAGACAGCTTCCTTCGGGTCCTCTGGGAGAATTCCGTAGACGGTGTAGTCGATGAACGGGAACCTCCAGTCTCGGACAATAACACCAGTACCTGTTGGCATGGCGTGGTCCACTCGTAAGCATAGGTTGTTTTTAGGACAAACCAAGTCTCGGCCAACCACCGTGACGTAGTGTTGAGTCCCAAGGGGTGCTGCTAACGAGGCCGCGAGGCCAGCCAGAGCATCAGCCTCTAGGTTTTGTAGACAAGGTACGTGTTCGATGAAGAACCCGGTGAAGGTTGAAATGATGTTCAATACAATTTCATGGTAAGGGATCAGATCTTCATGGCGAACTTCGTATTGCCCTCGGATCTGGTTTACGACGAGTTTCGAGTCGCCATAGGCTTCCAGATGATCCACCCGCAGCTGTTGTGCCAGCTGGAGTCCCATAATGAGCGCGTTGTACTCGACAACATTGTTGGAGCATGGCTTCGAAAGAGAGTAAGCACACTGGATGACTAGCTGATCGGGGAAGACTAAGACTACCCCCACTCCTGCAACGATCTGGCCTTTGGGGCCTGTTCTTGAAGCGCCATCGAAAAACATCCGCCAGACGGAGCCTTCTTCGGTGACGTTTAATTCTTGGACCTCATCCGGGATGTCTTCATAGAGTCTTGAGGACTCCGGGATGGGGTGTGCAGCTAAGAAGTCGGCCAGAGCTTGACCCTTAACAGCCTTCTGTGGAACGAACACCATATTGTATGGCATTAGCAAGATCGCCCATGTGGCTAGCCGGGAGTTCTGTGATCCTGGCTTCGTCATGAGGACCCTGAGCGGATTGACTCGGGAAATGACGTGGATTGTCTGGCCCGAGACGTAATGACGAGTCTTTTGGATGGCAAATACCAGAGCCAAGCACTCTTTTTCAACGGGATTATACCGGTGTTCGGCCCCGATCAGGGTTCGACTGAGGTAGTAGATTGCTTGCTCATAGCCTGTGTCGCTGTTCTGAGCTAGCAGGGCGCCGAAGGAATGATCCATGGTACGGACATAGAGCAGGAATGGTTTGCCAGCGACGGGTGCCACCAGAACTGGAGGGCTCGTCAGGTAGGCTTTGATATCGTCGAAAGCCTTTTGGCATTCCTCTGTCCAGACGTAAGAGACTCTCTTCTTCATGAGCTGGGTGAAGGGTTGACATTTGCCGGAGAGGTTTGCTATGAACCTCCGGATGTACGCCAGACGTCCCTGTAAGCCCCGAAGTTCTCGAAGATTCTTCGGAGGGTCCATGTTGAGGATGGCTTTGGTTTTCTCGGGATCGACATGAATGCCTTTTGCCGTGATGACAAAGCCCAAGAATTTTCTACTAGAAACCCCTAGGAAGGATTTAGCGGGGTTCATCTTGAGTTGATGTGCTCGCATGAGATCAAAGACTGTCTTCAGGTCCTGTAAGTGATCTCTTTTAAAGCAGCTCTTGACCGCGATGTCGTCAACATAACATTCGACTGTCTTGCGAAGATGTTGACGGAAGATGGTGCTCATAGCTCGTTGGTATGTCGCACCCGCGTTCTTCAAACCGAAGGGCATTACTGTGTAGCAGAAAACGCCCTTTGGAGTCCAGAATGACGTATGTTTTGCGTCATCAGGAAACATCTTGATTTGATTGTAGCCTGAATACCCGTCCATAAAAGACATGCGTTCGAAGCCACATGTGTTGTCGATCATCACGTCAGTGATTGGAAGTGGGAATTCGTCCTTCGGGCAAGCAGAGTTGAGGTCTCTGAAGTCGATACAGACTCGTATCTTCCTATTCTTTTTGGTAACAGGTACGACGTTGGCTACCCAATCTGGGTGTTGCTCTTCACGGATGAAGCCGCTAGTCAAGAGTTTATCTACCTCCTGATCGATGGCGTTCATGATGTCCGGACGGAAGCGCCGCTGTTGTTGCTTGATAGGCTTGGCATCAGGCACGATATTCAACCTATGCATCGCAATCTGGGGATCAAGTCCCGGCATATCTTCGTAGCTCCAGGCGAAGACGTCGATATACTCCTTAGCCAGTTGGATTAAAGATTCTCGATCTTCTCCTTCTAGGCTTTTGCTGATGAAGATGGGTTTGGAAGAAGACCCGTCTCCAAGGTCGATCTGCTCGACTTCATCTTCGGTGGGAGGTTCACGTAATTTGAAACGGGACTCCAATTGTTGTCCTAGGCGTTGAGACCAGGGTTCTTCTTCAAAGGGTTCCGGCGCTTGGTCTTCGTCTTCATCTTTTTGAGGCTGTGCTAATGTCATGTTAGCTGACAGCACTTTCCTGAAGACTGATCTGATACTGGTATCGGAATCCCAAGTCGATGCTTCAGACGAGTGGGAATGTTCTGCGTCTGAACTCTCTAGAGTTGATGGCGGCGTGATATAGCCTACCCTCCGTCGAGTTTTGTTGTAGTAGTCCTGTGGCTTTCCTTTCGGTGTTGGAAGCCGGAGAGGGAGACGTCGACCTTTGTCGTGGTTTAGGCCTTTGTCGCTTTTTAGGTCGTAGCCCATCTTTTGGATGAGGTACTTTGCCTTATCCGTGTACCGATAGAGTTGCATTCTGCCGGCATCTGGTTCTGGCTCGAGCGGCGGGAGGTCTTGACGACGCTTGCCTTTACCAAGGATGATGGATCCTTCGTCTCGACTTCGTGGAGGGACTATGTAGCAGACTTCTTGAGACGGGATTACTCGATTTACATGGACGGTCGTTATTTGTGTTTGCAACGACCGTAGAGCGTTATCTAATGTATACATGGCATTCCAATATGGAAGACAAGAATAATTAAAAGACACTCTATTATTGATGAAGTACGAGATTTTATCCCGTGGGATTACATTGTCTAAGGAGGGTGCATCTACATCAGCAGAGATATATTCGCCAAGCTCCTCATCTGTAAGCACTGGGGTTGGATCAGGAGAGTCCACCACAGCTTTGGTTTTGGGGTCCGAAAGAGTTATGTGAGCCCTCTCTGGCGTCTTGGATGACTGCGGGGGTTTGTCCTTGATATGCACCTTCAGTGGTGCCTCAGCTGCGCCTCCAGTGATCGGTGCCTTCCTCCGTAATTTTACCACCAGGGGAGCCGATGTTTGAGGCGGCTTCCCTTTGAGGCGTATCTTCAGGGGAGCTTCAGGAGTTGGTGCTTTTCCTGATAGCTTGATGCTCATTGGAGGCACCTTCTGGGGCGGTTTGCCCTTGAGCCGGATCTTCAGTGGGGCATCGGGAGTCAACTCAGGCTCCATATCCGGCTCGGCTGCCGTATCTGCTTCATCATCAGCATCATTGGCTTCCTCCTCATCAAGTGATTTGTACAAGTCGGAATCAGTAAAGTAGGCTTCAATCCCTTTGAAAGGATTGATGTCTGCGAACTCCGTCCTGATAACGCCGTTGGTGGATACATATTTCATACATTGGTGGAGCGTGGATGGCACCACCATATACTCATGTAGCCATGGTCGACCGAGCAGGATGTTGTAATTGACCTCGGCATCCACCACATAGCAAGTCACCTCAGTTTTGATGTTGCCGATGTGACACTTCAGTCGGATCTTGCCCAGTGGCTCACTTTTGCTATCGTTAAAGCCACTGATGGTCGTGTTGGAAGGCGCCAGCCGGTACATTGGGATCCCCAGTGTTGATAGCAGCGCCTTCGAAATAATGCTGAGGAAAGACCCTGGATCGATCTGAATCAGGCTCACCTTGACCGAACCGATATACCCTGTGTAATACAGCGGCCGGTTATGTCGGTGGTGCTTGAGCAGCATGTCTTGTTGGGTGAAGGTTATGTTTGGGATAACTTCATCCGCACAATGACAGTGCGCACAAGTAGTTGGGAGGTCTTCAGGCTGCTTGACTTGACTGAGAAAGGATTCGGCATCCTTCAGAGCTTCACAGAGAGCTTCTCGGGAGTCTTTGGAAAGACGCAGGAGCTCGAACAAAGACAAGCGTGCACGAGTATTGGCCAGTTGTGCCAATATGTCGAAGTTGTGGGGCTTGGCTAGCCCCGAAGCATTCTCCTTTCGTAGAGGCTTGTCGAAACGAACCTCCACCTGCTTCTGCTTATTGGCTGCTGAGGGCTTAGACGGGCCCTCTTTCTGGACAGCAGGGATGGTGCAAGGAGGCACCACCTCGGCGGCAGCTTCGCCGGGTTGGACGTTCTGTTGTGAACGCGTCTGCACAGGAAGTGCCTCTTCTGTTGAAGAAGAGACCATGCGGCAAGACTTGATCTTCCTGTCTTTTGATTTAGAGGTAGAGCGTACCTCCGGTTGAGTCAACTCGGAGACGAGGTCGGGGTAAACCCACAGGACCTCTCCTCGAGATGTGGTGAGTGGGATGAGTCCACTCACATTGTCACGGGTAGGTGGTAAGTTCACCACCTCCATTGTCGCCTTAGGGATGGGGACGACGCCATCTTGTGTGGTAGTCGGCGGCAAGGTGCCGAACTGAAGTGACACCACATTGGCTGACACCGTCTTCTCTTCGTAGTCGACGAAGATTACATCTGTATTGATCATGCGCTGGATGTAATTTTTGAGGACATAGCAGTCCTTGGTCAGGTGTCCAACAAACCGATGGTAGTGACAGTACCTCGGGTTGTCTACTTTCCCGACTTCATCGGGCCGCTTCGGGTCCGGTAGCTTGATCTTGTCACCCTGCTTCAGTATTTCAAAGAGTTGCAGGGTGTCTTCATCGTTGAACGAATAAACCTCCTTGGGCCTCGGTGCCAGTGGAGGCTTCTGAGTAGACGCAGATGCGCCTTTCGAGGCATTAACAGTCAATGCCTGCTTCCCCTTTGCTTCTCGTTCGGGGTTGTTGGCTGCAGACTTTTTCCCCTTATCGTCAAAGGCGGGGAAGCTGACTCCTAGGAGACGTGCATTGGCCGCCTTCTTTTCTGCGGTTTCAGCTTCGATGATCAGGGAGCTCCAGTCGGGAGGGGGAGTAGAGTTGAGCCAGAGCTTCACTGCAGGCAGCATGTTTATGCTGCAAGAGGAGAGGAGCGCATGTTCTGGCATGCCTGGAGGTAGCCTGAAGCAGGCCTGTCGGAAGTGTTCGATGAACACCCGAACCGTTTCCTTCTCCTTCTGGTGTATCTCTATGAGGGATGCCATCGTCATGTCCTTCCCGCCGTCGTAGAAACGGTCGAGGAAGAGGTGCATCAAGTCGTCGAAGGATGATATGGAATTGTCGGGGAGGCTGCAGTACCAGTCATACGCCACTCCTTTTAGGGCCCCAACAAAGATGCTAGTGAGTAGCGCATCCTCTTTCGGAAGATATCCTGTTTGGGACTGGAAGTATGTCAGGTAGCGATGCGGAGAGTCCTTCCCGTCGTACGGTGTGAGTGTTTGTGGTTTATACTTCAGGAGATAAACCACCTTGTTCCACTCGAGGGGATAAGGCTGGGGAATGCCCATCTTCTGGCGCTCCTCTTGCCTGTTTTTGGACTCAAAGCGCTCCCATAAGTCCTTGATCATTTCGACCACATCCTCCGTGGAGCTAGGAGCCGGGGAAGGTGGTAGCATTTTGAGTGGAGCGTTTGAGGGCTCCGACGTCCGGGGTGCTTCTGTGTCTGAGGGTACCCGTTGAAGGGGTACACTCGACTCCCCATTGGCTCCTGGATCGAGATCGGTTGAAGGTGCTCTGGTCAAGGCCGACCGTATCTCAAACACTGCTTGAGTCAGTGTTTGCATAGAGGCAGAGAGGGTTTTGAGTCCTCCCTCTAATGAGTCTATGCGCTGGACGATGTCCTGCGGCGGCGCATCTGACTCGGAATCACCCCCTGCTATGTATACTGTCATGACACGGCCAGGAGTAGATGGATTGGTTGAGGCTTCGCTCTCGGCCTCACTCTCATGTGGAGGAGTCGCTTCTTCTGGTATTTGGCCACTCCTAGCCACGTTCTGGAGGTCATTCCCTATGAGTGCATCTGCAAGGGCCTGATTGCCCTCAGCTCCGTCTTAAAGGGCCTCTTCGTCTCTACCCCCAGCTGTGTTCTGGGGGACATCCTCGTTTTGAGGGGCTTCTGGGAGGCTGACTTTGCCTCGAGGATGAAGATCCGCCGCAGCTGTGCTTTGGACATCTTCGTCTTCGGAAGGAGGCTCAACAAGGGTCTGACTACCCCCAGCTTCCTCTAAGAACTTCTTCCTCGATCGAGTTCCTTCGAACACTCCAGAGGTCGAGACAGCTGCCTTGGTTTTCCTCGGCTGGCTTTTGGATGAAGACGAGGAATTGCCAGTCGTCTTTCGGACTGACAAGGAGTTGGAGATCATGTTGCATGAAGCAACCCTTGGCTCCTCTTCTGCTGACACCTTCGTCCCAAGGCGACGTCGGAGGGGTGTCGATGATTACAGCCGCTGAAAGACTGACTGCCTTGGTGGTACTACCGCCTTACAACAGCAGTTGATGGTGACCACCGCACAAGTATGCCCCGTGAGAGGCGCATCGTGCTTGCTGGTCGACTCTCCTGACCGGCGTTTGTGAGTGATCACGTTACGCAGGTCGTTGGAGGAGGGTGTTACTTTCGTACCCCCTTCAAGCGCATGGCAAGGCCAAGCGTTGGGGTGGTCAAGTGAGTGCTGCGCCCCGTGATCTGATACCAAATAGGCATCCCGATCGGTAGTGGGGGAACTACAACATTTGTTTGTCTTGTTCGACTTGGTTGCGTACGCAGTAGATGCGTCCAAGTGAGACAAGGGTTTTGAAGGTCGGCTCATTCTCGGCGCCGTAGCACTCTAGCCGACCTTGTACAACTTACCATCAGCAGTGCACATGATTGTGAGCGCATGCTTCTGGCTTGTTGCTGGCATAGCACGTTTGGGACGCATGGCCCGTGCTGCCTTGGACTTCTTCGTACCAGACCGCTGGGGCACGTAGTACTCAGAATCCAAATTCTCCTCGCCACTACAGCGAGTGAGTCTGTCAAAGACAGAGATCTTCTGTGGCGCATCAGAGACGATGCACGGGGCATCGGCTGCGCCCCTGCTCCGTCGATGCATCTTCCTCGCCTGAGAGGGAGATGGCTGGGGAATGTGGTTAGCCGCACGTTTCCCCGAGAGATGTGCTGCATCAGCGGGCGCATCTTGGTTGCTGAGGACGTCAGCAGGAAGGGAAGGCTGGATTGGCGCATCCTCTTCGGTGGTGGTGCCCGAGGCGTCGACCTTGCGCACCCAAACTCGGCAGGTCTTCTTCGGCTTCGACAGCCGCTTCGAAGGACTCGCACTGCCTTCAGATATGAACTCCTCATACGCTTGTTGATTGAGGCGTACGACCAGCGTCTTGTGGGAGGAGCCCACCTTCACGTCATCGGCTTGCGACACAACTTTCTCGGTGGAGGAGAAAGAGGTCCCCAGCAGAGTCGCCAGCTAGTTTGCCATTAAAATTGTTTGATGTAAATTTCAATACAAACAGAACAGTGTTACAATATAGGACTTAGATGTAGCCCTAGAAGTACACTTTTGTTTAATCTGGGTCCCTTGTGCCGATGGAGCGAGTGGTAATGCGTTGACTCCGTTGACGAGCTGACGACGGTTATCGGTTCTCTGAAGGTTTGCATTGCTCTGGGTGCTGGAGCTTGCTGAGAGGAGGAAGACGTTGAGTGTCTGTATCTGCCTCTCTGGTGGTATATTGGTTCGTATCTGTCTGTGTATGTGTGGAAGAAGGAAATGATTCCTCTATTTATAGCTGGGCAGGTTGGCTGCTCATGCACGCATATGTAGGATGTGCCGGTGCGTGGGGACGCCACGTGTTGATTGCTGATAGAGGCGCATGGGTGATGCGCCCTGATCGAGGGGTTGACTTTTTCATACTGCTGTTGTGAGCCAGCACGTAGCAGAGGAGAAGATCTTTCTGTTGCTGAAATCTTGGATAAGTTGAGTCAAAGGACACGTGTCGTCGACTCATGGCTCGGAGATCTCGGATTTGGTAGGAGATGATCTGGTGGGATGCACCTAGGATTGGGCGCATGAGAAGACTTTGGCTCATAACCTTTAGGAGTCACGAACCATTCTGGGCGCATGGCTTTTGAAGCGCATACAGGCGACTTTCCTTCTGTCTTTTGGGATCAGAGAGCGGTCTAGGGTGCATGGCTTTTGAGGCGCATGCGGAGCTTCAGATGGAGACTTTCCTTCTGTCTTTTGGGATCAGAGAGCAGTCTGGGGCGCATGGCTTTTAAGGCGCATACAGGTTTGGGCGCATGGCCGCAGAGGCGCATGCGGGTGGTTGGGTGGCCACGTGGCAGTAGCCGTCGGAGTAGAGTCATGATGATGCTGACGTTGCCGACGCTTCATTTTTTTGAAGAAGCTGTCAACTGTTCAGACTTTGGGAGATGTGCTGCCAACTCTGTCAGTTCAGCATTTAATGTTTCTGACATTCGATGGACAGCTGAGTGGGCACGTCAATTGGTATTCTATTAGGCATGGGGACGCATGGGGGAGCATCCTCTGTGATGTGCCTGGTACTGAAGAGCGCGTCTGTGTGATGTGTCGTCTGGCTGGCGCATCCGACATGTCTTTTAATGATGCGGCTGTTTCGCTCCTCGAGTGCTTTAATTAGCCGTTTGGCTGAATTTGAGGCGTCCGGTTCATCCATTAAATGCAAATTCATTGCACAAAATTCGGAGAGCCATCCACTTGGCGCGTGGGTTTGATCTGCCCGGCCTATAAATAGTGGCATGGAGAGAAGGTTTGCTTCTCGTTCTCTCACGTACTTCCAACATGAACTTGGGTACTCGGGTGCATTCTGTTGACGAAGTGCTCCCGAGGGTGAAGATGAGACGCCATGTCGTCATTGATGCTCTTGAAGGTGACTGTTACATCCAAAAGGCAGAGTCGAGGGCTTCTGAGGCAGGCGGAAGGTGCCTGTTGCATCCAAAGATAGGGATGCTCGGGCCTCGTCTCCGTTGTTTCGGAAGTGCCGTAGATCGGAATGGCGGTGCTAGGCTCTTTCTTCCTTCAAAGTGGGCGTTGCCCACTCTGGTGGGTTTGGAAGCTGCTCCTTTAGCCATGGTTTCGATCACGGTCTTCCTTCGCCTTTGGAGGCTCTTTCGAAGCCTCTCCTGGCCACAGATTTGCGGTGCTCTTCTCTTCCTTGGTTCCAGCCAGAGGGTTAAATGCTTTGTTTAGTCGAAGCACTTATCAGGTGAGCCTGGCTGGAAGAGCGGTACATAACTGGGCTGCTGAAGGGATACACATAACTGAACTGGATGCACATAACTGAGCTGCTGAAGAGGATGCGCCGTGCTGAGTACGCATGGTGGGATGCGCCTGGTGGGAGGCGCATGGTATCTGCTGCACCTAACTGGCGGCGCATGGTAACTGCTGCGCCTATCTGGAGGCGCATGGTGGCCGCTAGCTGCTGGCTTTAGACTTAGGATCTTCCCTTTGTAGAAATTCTCCTTTGTACAACCTTTTCTAGACATGTAATAGACTTTTGTATATAAATAAAAAATCCTTTTTTAAATGTCTATACTCATTGACTTTGTTGTGGAGTGTTCTGTCCGAGTTCTGGCGCATGTAGTATCTGGCGCATGGGCTTTCTTGGTTGTGAAATTCTATGCTTCTACACATCGTACTGGCAAATAGGCTACCCAAGAAACGTTTTCAAAATACCCCTTCATTTTGAAAACAAGCCCACTTACAAAAGCCCAAACTACTTCCTAACTGTTTGACTTTTTAAAAGGCCCAAAAACAAATTTGCAAAAACCCTAACAGAACCCTAGCAGAACTCGGCTCGAATTTGGCCAGAGTTCGGCCAGAGTTTGGTTAGTGAACGTTGCTTTTTGAACTTGGTCTTCCCATAATTACGGATCCCAACGAGATTTTCTCATAGAGTTCTGCCCGAATTCTGCCAGAATTCTGTCAGAATTCTGTCTTTGGAAAAACTATAAATAGAGAAGGATTTCGATCATTTCAATTCACTCATACACCAATTCACTTTCATATCTCTTCTCTATAAGCCTACTACTTCTTCCAAAGTGTTCTGAGCTATTCATTTTCAAATCCCAAGCCAGTTACAATCCTCTCGTCGATTTGCCAGTGCGGTACAGTCTAGAAGTTTCAGAGTAATTGTAATCAGAAGCTTGATTGAAGAAACACTCTTCGCAATTGAAGTTGGTCGAGTACTTCGGATCAAAGCTCGTGTTGTAGAAGTTGCAATAACTTCGGATGAAAACTTGTGGTGATTTTTCATAGTGGATTCAAGTGGAAGCTAGAGTTCGTCCGACTGGACTAGTCCTCACAAGAGGGAAACCAGTATACATCCTTGTGTCTGCGTTTGCTCTCTACCCTTTACTTTTTATTTACATATCTGTGATATATTATCTGTGATCTTGCTGCTAACATTTTTAAATAGCTAATTTCCGCTGCCTACTCTATTCACCCCCCTCTAGAGTATTGTGCTTTATAACTCATTCCTATAATCGGTCCTACAAAATCATGTCGTGGTAACACGAGACTCACATATGTTGTAGATCCGAACACGACGAGTCTAATGGTAAGCTCTGACACAAAATTGGACACGAAAAACATACTAGACACGTGCGGACACGATCCGCTGTGTCCAATTCTCTGTGGGACACACAGATACGAAAGAGATGACTCTTAGCGGGTTGGATCTCCGACCCGCTGTTAACTGAACCCATTAAAGGGTTTTACTTAAAATATAGGAAGCTCCCTTTCTAAACCAGCGGCCAAGTTGGCCTACTGGTCAGCGTGTAGCAATAAACCCCCCCTTTGCTGCCAGAGTTCGAGGCCCCTTTCCCCCTTTTCTTTTTGTGTTTTTTGTTTGTTATTTTAGTATTAAGAGTATATGAATATATATATGTATGTAGTGTACATATTAAAAAGAATATACTATATAAATACTTTATATACTGTAGAATAATGAATGTTTATATAAATCATAATATTTTGATTAAATGCTAATATTTATAAATCGTAATATTAATATTAATATTTATATATATAAATATATAAATATAATATATATATATATATATAATATATAATATATATATATATATATATATATATATATATATATATATAATATATATATATATATAATATATATATATATATATATATATATATATATATATATATATATATATAGGATATAAAAAATATATATATATAGCTAGGATATATTATAATAAAATATTGTCATTATAATAATTAAATCCTTTTGGTGATTTTGAGGAATACATCATATTTATTTTATATATATTTAAATTCTGTCATTTCTATTATGTCATTTAATTTCTGTCATCTAATTTCTGTTATTTAAAATATGTCAATATAAATATAGTACCTATACTGTAATATGTATTTTAAATTTTGTCATTTAATTTATGTTATTTAAATTATGTCAATATAAATACAGTACCTATACTGTAATATATATTTTAAATTTTGTCATTTATATATGTCATTTAAATTCTGTCATTATAAATACAGTGCCTATACTGTAATATGTAAATAAATACAGTGCCTATACTATAATACGTATTTATAAATATAGTGCCTATACAGTAATATGTACGCTTTCAATTTTCTGCAATTTAAATTCCATGTATTTAAATTCTGCATTTATTTACGATTTTACGTACTTTGTGCAAACGACCACTCTGAGTCCAAGCCTAGCATGAGTTGATCAGACTTAGGTGAGCCTACACATATTCGGGGTCTAGTCGAGTCATGTTGGACTTGATTCACGGCTTCGGGTCCCGTATCTTGACTTCGGTTCAATTTTAAATACGCTGACAAATACATTAAATAATTATTTATTTAAT
Source organism: Iris pallida (assembly GCA_029216955.1). Taxonomy (NCBI): domain Eukaryota; kingdom Viridiplantae; phylum Streptophyta; class Magnoliopsida; order Asparagales; family Iridaceae; genus Iris; species Iris pallida. Next base: position 1,388,231 of record JANAVB010006390.1, read on the forward strand.
TTCAGAATCTGTGATTTATGAACTTTGAATTTTCGGACCACTTTTATTGCTGAATAAATTCTAGAAAAACTACTATAAAATACTATGTTAATTAATCTAATTTAATATAATTTTTCCATGATTTAATTTACTGTTTTGACACAGTTTAAAAATAGTAAACCAGAACTCATTTTTAATGCACACTTGTATTCTGATTTTTAGTAAATACTTACACTGGATCATAAATTCCAGAACATTTATATTAAATTACTATTATTGACAAGGATCAATTTGGTATATTATTTCATATAAAATAGTACTGTATAACTATCTTAATAATTACTGGAACATAATATACAGTCTGATTAATTAATTAATTAATATTGACTTGTGTGTTTTTGTGTGTTTTTGGGATATTTTAGTATCGGGACCTTACCCTACCTTAGTGTAGAGACTTACTTGTTAGTCTAGATGTTGTAACACCTTACTTTGGACTACTAGATCTTCACATAGTATCCTATTAGGAGCCGTGTCACAACACTAGTGTAATCTTAATCATAACTTAGAGGCTGAGTTGTATATCATTTTGACAGGACATCGGACATCTGTACCTTCATATTCTTATTCTTGCTTTGCTCGAGACAAGTACCCCTACAAACTTATTTACTGCATATGATAATAAACTGTGAATGAGCCATGTTAAAATACTGCTTTATGGAAACTGCAAAGTCATATCATTACATGCTTTATATGGATTCTCAGTATCTTCACATGCTTAGAAGAGCTTTTACATATCTCACATGATGGTTACTGGGACATGGGAGAAACTGATAGTTGAGTACGTGATCATGCCCTTATTTGTACGTACGTACCGAGCAAGGTCGTATTGTATATGCATACCTTGTCGTAGGCTTTTATCCCGTATTTTTGTACGGATGTACACCTATGCTTGTTACTTGTACGTATGTACATTTCAGATTTATGGCTTGTACACCGTACATTCTATATCTATTGACCGATCACGTACCTGCTCCAGTTTTAAACTATATATATGCACGTGTCGCCATGACAAATGCATCCTTGCCACGATAGTTGTGATTTTTACATGATAGATTGTGCCATGTCAGGATTACAGTCATTTCATCTCTTACAATGTCATGATCAGTATTATATGTTTGTAGTACAAGTACTTGCTCCTGTCCTGACAGGATAACGTTGTAGATATACTTTCCGAGGAGGAAATGCTATATGACACCTACAATGGTGCAGCTTTTGAGGACCCGGCCTTAGCTCCAGAAGAGGCCCCAGAGGAAAACCTTGCTTAGATATCTTTCATGTGTTTTGAGACTTAGACTTTGGTTTGAACTTATATTTGGATACTGGACTTTGTCTCCAGTATCATACATTTGAAGTGTAATAACTTTTAAAACTTGTTACTTTCGTTAATAGAAGCTGTGTTGTGATAAAATCTTATTTGGCTTAATGTTAGCACACTTAGTATCTTTCATGTATAAACTCTTAGAACAGCTTACTACGCTTTTACCAAGCGTAGGCTGGACATGGCTCGGCCCGGCCTAACAATTTGGGTAACGGGTCGTGACATGTTTTTAGTGGTGGCCCATGCAGGTCCTTGACTAAGTTGTTTGGTTACGTCATTTTACCAAACTTGCCTACAATTAGGAACTTAAGATAACTAGATAACACCAGGAATAACATTTAGAACACCTAGAGGATTACTAGGATTGCAACATAGAAAAAAAACTAATCACAGCATAGGACAGTTAACTATAATTAGCCTCTTGTTTAGAATTTAGTGGATTTCAATTTTGACCAAGATAGTACCCTTGGGATGACCTCTGAGTATCTCACTCTAAATTTTACTTCAAAATCTGTTTCCTCTTGTTTCCATTTACTCTTCCATAATTCGTGGTTGAATTTGATCTCTGATATTCGTTGTAGACTTTGATTTTGTATCGAGATTCATTCTATGGACTGAGTTAAGGTATATTCTGATAACATATTTGATGATGACAGTGGAAACGGTAAATGTCTACTTTATTTATGTAGTTTAGAATTTATCGCAGCCATACTAGCTAGCATGACAAAGACATAGAGCCTGATTTTGGATATACTTATCCTAGTTATAGAATTTAGATTTTCTTGCAGCCATACCGGTTGGCGTGGTAAAAATTCTAAATAACATGATTAACGGATATATAACTTAGTTATGGACTCTATCGTTTATTGTAGCTATGCTTACCGCCGTGGCGAAAGTTTTGGCAACATGATTTCAGAAAGACATATATGGTTATCAGATTATATCTTAAATCGGTTCACTTCATTATGACCGGATGAGCAATAGCAAATTTCTATCATTTTTTCTTATCATTATTTCTTCGACTTAATTAATCATGTCCTAATTACATCTCAATTATCTCGTATCTACTTCGGTTAGTTACACTTTGAAATCTTTTTGAATATTCGTATTTCTTCACTTGGAAAAATCCAAAAAAGTATCATAAATCATCTAGCTCGGAAAGGACGTAAGTTGTTATCATATGGTAATCTTGGTGGGAATATAAAATATAGGACATTCATATAAAATTGTGGAAGAAAGCTATGACCGAAATTAGAAACATGAAGAGATCAGTAGTAACGGCTTAGAAATGATTACACTAGAGAATTATTTTGAGGATGGACAATTTGGAAAGAAAATAGGAGAATTTCGAATAAAAAGAGCAGTAGAATTTACATTAATGGTTAGAACATTAATATTTCGTATATGTATTTTAGAACTGACATGGATATTCAAGGTCGAAATATTTTTGAGAACTTGGATGATTTTAGGATTAATAATTATCGATATATTTCATTTTGAGGTTATGATATCAATTTAGGAATTTAAAATAATGGGGAAGAGACTTTAACAACTTGTTGTGATGATACGAAATTGAACAACGATTGGTATGAGAATGACTAGAAACAGGGAGAACACTACGTTATTGAGTTAAAGGAACCCTTAGAGATTTTTGTAAGAATTTTGAATTTAATGTGGATAATGTTTGAAGGTGTAATGTTGAAAGAATTGTGAAGGCTGATTTTTATAATAAAGAATAAATTTTATTTGGTAGTAGTGACATTAGACTTGAGTAATGCAAGAGTACCATTTGGAACAATGATTAAGGATTTATAATCCTTGATTCAGGAATTTCGAATCTAGATTAAAGACAAGACGAAGGAATTTGAGCTTCAGAATGACTAAGTGTTTGATGAACTATAAAATTAAGGAGGGTAGAAATTTTGAGGAGATCTAACAAGGATATACTCCACGGGTTAGTAGCCGTGGAATAAAGGCTAAACATAAAAGTGTTATAGTAGGATTTGTCACGCCCCAGAACCAGAATACTGGAGAGCGGGGGCAGACATAGCCAGCTACGTATATTGAAATGGAAACCACTCCGATATACGGTCACGGCTGTCGAGATATGTGAGAGTTTTCTACAAGCCAACAGTCTCTTATGGTCATGAACAAGCCTAGTGTCTCAATCACCACAAGTAAGTAAAGTCGCAAGATGTATGATCATTAAATATACAATAATAAGGCGTCCCAAATATTACATATTCAGCTGATCATGAAGCTAGTCGTTACAAAACGTTAGGACTAGCAAGAGTTTAGTCATACATGATCAACCCTAGGATTTGTCAATCATGTTTACAGCCCGTAGGCAGATAGTAAGTAAAAGTGCATCGAGCTAACAGGTGCTCGTCGGCTAAACGCCTCAAAAGAATAATTTTTACAATAGAGTGAGCGAAACAAAATAGAAAACCCACTCTTGGCCCGAATTCCGTCTAGTGTTCACCATTGGGCTGGAAGCTTGGTAGATCCTCGGGAGCTGCTCCGAAATCTGGCCACACAAAACCAGCTGGGTTAACCCCAGAAAGAGCAAGTGCCACAAGGGGGCCACGAAATAAGAACAAAAGCCAGCAATCAGCACAGAAAATATAATATTAAAACTAAAATTTACGAAAATATGTCAAGATGATATATGACGAGATAACCATGGAACTATTCCGATAGCCAGGTCACAACCCGTAAACCAAACAAGGACCGGGGTTGTAACCCTTCGTCTGAACAGAGCTTGGTTTCCCACCATTTATCGGCAAGATAAGTAATGTAAGAAATCAAGATAGGAAGCAATCTTGTATTAGATCAAGACAGGGCTAAACTGGTTATACATCATTCAATCAATCACGGCCAAGCAGATCCTACGGCTTACTACTTTAACTAACTAGGGTTATCACAGACCTAATTACTAACAAGATGCATTGAGATTGTTCCACAGCCACAAGCCCTGCAGACCATCCAGGCTACCCAGGACGAAAGATTAGGGTTGAATTCAGGTGGGTACATTGCCCAGAAGACAAATGTACCCTTAGGTGACTTAGAGGGTGCAACACTCGACGGTGCGCTGGAAATGTGTCCTACTCGACGGCAGGCTACAGATCCCAAGAGCGCCCAGGTAACGGGATTGCCTGTAGCTGTGTCATCTCTTCATGGCTACTTGTGTTATTCTAGTTATTAGCCTTAATCCATTTTAGTAGGTACTCCTGACCGTGGTACTCAGGAGTCCCATCCTAGACATGATGCAAGACTGGACAAGTGGATTAACAAGCAAGCAAGAAAGAACCACCCACGGTGTCAAGGCAAGTCAAGTTAAGTTATCAGGTCATGTCAAGTCAGGAGTGCGCCGTCATGGCCACTATCAAGTTATCAAGATAAATCATGTCAGGGTACTTGTCAGGAGTGCGCCACCACGGGCCACTATCGTGTTATGTAAGTTCTTGCCATATCAAGCCATGTACAATAGTCATTCCAAACATATTAAGTAAAATCAAGTTTATGACAAAAGGCGTAAGGATATAAAATGGGCGTAAAATACCTAATAAAATATCAATATACAGGACAATAGAAAAGCCAAGCTTAAGAAAATAAGACCAAAACTCTAAGAGCTAATGGGTTAAGCAAGGGGTCAAGGGGGCAGGGCAGCGTACGCACAAAAGTCACGCACGCAGGAGAGCTGCGTGTGCGAAAGTCACGCACGCAGGGGGGCTGCGTAAGCGAAAAGTCACGCACGCTAGGCTCGCTCAAGTCTGCGTACCAAGGCACACTCAAGGCAGCGTACGTGAGAAATTCACGCAGGCTCACTCAAGCAGCGTACGTTAGAAATTCACGCACGCTCAAGGGAGCAGCTACGTGAAAAGTCACTCACGCTCAAGGGAGCAGCTGCGTGAAAAGTCACGCAGGCTGAAGGGGGCATCTGCGTGAAAAATCACGCAGGCTGAAGGAGGCAGCTGCGTGAAAAGTCACGCAGGCTGAAGGGGACAGCTGCGTGAAAAGTTACGCAGGCTGAAGGGGACACGCTTCCAACATGAAGCGTACTCAAGTCTGCGTACGCAGCGCTAAAGAGCGCACGTAGCTCAGTGTGCGTGAGCTAAGAAGCTCTGCACACTGTTCACTGTCTTCTCCAAACAGCAAGAACACCATGGCAGAACCCAAAACTTCAAAACAACATAACTTGGTATCCGAACTCCAAATCCGGATTTCTAAAGTTCCAACTGGAGTAAAACTGAAAGATCTTCCACATAGAAACATCAAAACTCATATAAAACCAACATAAATAGCTCAAACCATGCAAAATCTGAAAATAGAAAAAGCTTAGATTTATGATAATGGGGGCTCCAAATCATAAAAACTCAAATTCTAATGTTGATCTCCATGCCCTAAACTAGCAAATAGACAAAGAAAAGAGGGTCCTCATGTAGTGGCAAGATGCACTTGCCTAAGGGTTGGAGAGTTGTGTGGAGGAAGAAGAAGAAGAAGAAGAAGAAGGGAATTAATGGTGGTGGTAATGAAGAGAGAGAGTGGTAGGTGGGGATATAAAGAGGGGAGTTGTGGTGGGGATGAGGGTGTAGCATAGGGTTAGAGTGTTCCAACACAAAATCGAACCAAACCATCCCAATAAAACCGAGCCAAGCCAAAAACCCAAAATACGAGAAATACCGAAATTCTACAAGTTGAGAAAAATAAAAATGCCTGCCAAAATCCAGATATGAGTAAAAATACGAAATACAGGAAAATACGAGAAATACGGGAAATGAGGGTGACAGGATTCTACCTTCATAACTGGAAATTATGATTTTGATAGTAGTCATATAAGGATTTGATTCTCATGATTGAAGATTATGTTTTGACTTGTACGATAAAGATAAAACTGGCAATTTTGACCAGATAATCTAGCCGTTGTCAAAGTGAAGTGAGATGACTTAACTTCTTCTGGAATCCTATCTTGATTTTTTTCTATTATGGTAGAAAGGATTGATTTCTCTAATCCTTAAACCATTCCTTATATTTAATATCGCTAGAATTTTGATCCTCTTGGTCGTGACAAACCCGATTTTGGCCAACTTCCTTATCATGCCAAGTTCTTGATTACCGACAATACTCAAGTGACCTTAAAGCATACCAAGATCTCGATTTCAATCTTTTACTGCTCATACCTAGATTTTGATTATATTTTCCTTTTTGTATCAAAATATTTTTTGGATCGAGGTTAGACTAAACTTATCCTTGATCGCAACCAAATTTCTATTTTGATCATGTCAGAATAAACTTCTATCGTGTCCAAGTTTTGATTCACTAGTCACCATGCTTCGACTTCATTTTTGATCGTGACTAGGTTTAAAATTTTTGTTGCTCTGTTCTAAATCGTGCTTGTACGACTTAAGTCTGATTTTCATCAAGCCTAACCTCTACTGATTGCCCGATACTTGAATCTTGAATTCTCTCTCCGTTTCTACTATCCATGACTAGGATAGTGCCTAAACTGATTTAAATCCATTTCTAAAAATCGTGCCTAAAACAATATTTGGTCATATTACGATTTTATCATATCAGAATCACAAATCGTGCATAAGTCAATTTGAAATTTATTATCTTTATTATGCCAAGTTATCGTCCTTTAATCGTGCCTAAGGCACTTGCTAAAACCGTCTATCCTGTTTCGATCCCTCCGTCAATTTTAATTTTAAGGACAAAATTTCTTTAAGGAGGGTAGATTTGTAACCCTTGTTTTCAGAAAAAAAATCAATGAAAAACAATTCCAAATTTGCCCCAAATTGATTCCATTAGGTCCTAAATATTTTTTTATTAATTTTAGAATTTTTTTGCGATTTGTCTGAAGTCGTTTGGACATCATTTGAATTTTTGTAATTAAATAACTGCTACCGTAAAAGCTGTATTTCTCTCCGTTTTGGCAAAACGGTAAAAAAAATCTAACCCTAGGGTCAAGTTAGTAATTAACCATGGTTAGTTTGCCCTAATTATTTTTTCTATAAATAGACACCATTCCCAAAGAAGAAAATCCTAATTTCAAAATCAATTTTAAATTAAATCCTCAAATTAATTCATTTTTTTCCCTGTTACTGTTACTGTTCTGGGTGGAGCACCATCGGCGATCAACTCCGGCGACCAACTCCGGCGACAACCTCCGTTCCTTGCGACCCGACCTCGCCATCGACCGCCAAGGCTACTGTCGGGTCGAACTCGACGAGCTGGTCACAACGCCCGCCGCCCATTCTCGCCATCGGCCACCACAGCGTCACCGCCGCCGCCGCACGATCGTCGGGTGAGTCGTTCTCCCCTCTTTTACTTAGTGACACTTCGATCAGAACCTAGATTTAGGCTCGTCTTGACATGCCGAGTCCATCGCCCCCACTCTCGACTCGTCTCGACGTCTATACGTGGAATAATACCAAGCCCTAGTTTAGGACACGCTTGGACATGGCACGAATCGTGTCGTGGTAACATGAGACTCACATATGTTGTAGATCCAGACACGACGAGTCTAATGGTAAGCTCTGACACAAAATTGGACACGAGAAATGTACTGGACACGCGCGGACACGATCCGTTGTGTCTATTTCTCTGCGGGACACGTAGATACGAAAGAGATGACTCTTAGCGGGTCAGATCTCTGACCCGCTGTTAACCGAACCCATTAAAGGGTTTTACTTAAAATATAGGAAGCTTCCTTTCTAAATAGGCGGCCAAGTTGGCCTACTGGTCAGCATGTAGCAATAAACCCCCTTTGCTGCCAGAGTTCGAGCCCCCTTTCCCTCTTTCTTTTTGTGTTTTTGTTTATTATTTTAGTATTAAGAGTATATGAATATATATATGTATGTAGTGTACATATTAAAAGAATATACTATACAAATACTTTATATATTGTAAAATAATGAATGCTTTACATAAATCATAATTTGATTAAATGCTAATATATATATATATATATATATATATATATATATATATATATATATATATATATATATATATATATATATATATATATATAGCTAGGATATAATATAATAAAATATTTTCATTATAATAATTAAATCTTTTTGGTGATTTTGAGGAATACATCCTACTTATTTTATATATATAAATTCTGTCATTTCCATTATGTCATTTAATTTCGGTCATTTAATTTCTGTTATTTAAATTATGTCAATATAAATACATTGCCTATACTGTAATATGTATTTTAAATTATGCCGTTTAATTTATGTTATTTAAATTATGTCAATATAAATACAGTGCCTATACTGTAATATATATTTTAAATTTTGTCATTTAATTCTGTCATTTAAATTCTTTCATTATAAATACAGTGCCTATACTGTAATATGTAAATAAATATAGTGCCTATATACTGTAATACGTATTTATAAATACATTGCCTATACTGTAATATATACGCTTTCAATTTTCTGCAATTTAAATTCCATGTATTTAAATTCTGTATTTATTTACGATTTTACGTACTTTGTGCAAACGACCACTCTGAGTCCAAGCCTAGCATGGGTTGATCGGACTTAGTTGAGCCTACACATATTCGGGGTCTAGTCGAGTCATGTTGGACCTGATTCACGGCTTCGGGTCCCGTATCTAGACTTCGGTTCAATTTCAAATACGCAGACAAATACATTAAATAATTATTTATTTAATTTCATAATCTGTGATTTTTGAACTTTGAATTTCCAGACCACTTTTTAATGTTGAATAAATTTTAAAAAAATTACTATAACATACTATGTTAATTGATCTAATTTAATATAATTTTTCCATGATTTAATTTACTGTTTTGACACTGTTTAAAAATAGTAAACCAGAACTCATTTTCAATGCACACTTGTATTCTGATTTTTAATAAATACTTACACTGGATCATAAATTCCAAAAAATTTATACTAAATTACTATAATTAACAAGGATAAATTTAGTGTATTATTTCATATAAAATAGGACTGTATAACTATCTTAATAATTATTGATACATAATGTACAGTCTGATTAATTAATTAATTAATATTGACTTGTGTGTTTTTAGGATATTTTAGTATCGGGACCTTACCCTACCTTAGTGTAGAGACCTACTTTTTAGTCTAGATGTTGTAACACCTCACTTTGGACTACTAGAGCTTCACATAGCTAGTGTCCTATTAGGAGCCGTGTCACAACACTAGTGTAATCTTAATCATAACATGGAGGCCGAGTTGTATATCATTTTGACGAGACATCGGACATATGTACCTTCATATTCTTATGCTTGCTTTGCTCGAGGCAAGTACCCCTACAAACTTATTTACTGTATATGATAATGAATTGTGAATGTGCTATGTTAAAATACTGCTTTATGGAAACTAAAAAGTCATATCATTACATGCTTTATATGGATTCTCAGTATCTTTACATGCTTAGAAGAGCTTTTACATATCTCACATGATGGTTACTAGGACATGGGGAAAACTGATAGTTGAGTACGTGATCATGCCCTTATTTGTACGTACGTACCGAGCAAGGTCGTATTGTATATGCATACCTTGTCGTAGGCTTTTATCCCGTATTTTTGTACGGATGTACACCTATGCTTGTTTCTTGTACGTATGTACATTTCAGATTTATGGCTTGTACACCGATATATTCTATACCTATTGACCGATCACGTACCTGCTCAAGTTTTAAACTATATATATGCACGTGTCGCCATGACAAATGCATCCTTGCCATGATAGTTGTGATTTTTACATGATAGATTGTGCCATGTCAGGATTACAGTCATTTCATCTCTTACCATGTCATGATCAGTATTATATGTTTGTAGTACAAGTACTTGCTTTTGTCCTGACAGGATAACGTTGTAGGTGTACTTTCCGAGGAGGAAATGCTATGTGACACCTACTATGGTACATCTTTTGAGGACCCGACCTTAGCTCCAGAAGAGGCCCCAGCGGGAAACCTTGCTTAGATATCTTTCATGTGTTTTGAGACTTAGACTTTGGTTTGAACTTATATTTGGATACTGGACTTTGTCTCCAGTATCATACATTTGAAGTGTAATAACTTTTAGCACTTGTTACTTTCGTTAATAGAAGCTATGTTGTGATAAAATCTTATTTGGCTTAATGTTAGCACACTTAATATCTTTCATGTATAAACTCTTAGAACAGCTTACTACGCTTTTACCAAGCGTAGGCTGGACATGGCTCGGCCCGGCCCAACAATTTGGGTTACGGGTTGTGACACAAGTATCGTGTTACTTCAGGCTATTTACATTCATGTGACAAAAGGACCCTTTCTGTTAATAACCAAAATCATCTTTACAGTTAAAGAACATAAATTAAATAATAAGTGTATTATATGACCTTAACATCCAAAATTTCTAATTTTTTGTGTATAAAGTTAAAAGCGACCTTCAGCAAGGGTTTAGTGAAAATATCAGCGAGTTGATGTTATATATCAACATATTCTATGCGAATATCACCTTGTAGTTGATGATCTCTTAGAAAATAATGTATAATCGCTATATGCTTAGTACGTGAATGACCAATTGGATTTTTAGTAAGATTAATAGTTCTAGTGTTATCACAGTAAATGAGAATACACTTAAAAGATAGATTATAGTCTTCCACAATTTGTTTCATCCACAAATTTGTGCACAACAACATCCTACGGCTATATACTCAGCCTCAGTAGTTGATAATGCAACTAAATTTTGCTTTTTAGAAAACTAGAGACTAAGGACTTTTCTAGGAAATAACAAGTACCACTAGTACTTTTACGATCGACCTTGCATCCAACAAAATCAATATTTGAATAACCAATGAGGTCAAACGAAGTAGTTTTGGATAGCATAAGCCGCTTGTCAAAGTGCCTTGATAGATCAGGATATGCTTAAATGCGCACACATGTGATTCCTTAGGATTGGCCTGAAATCCAGCACATATACAGAATAAAAACATAATATCAGGGCAACTAGCAGTTAATATAACAAACTACCAATCATACCTCAATACTTACGTATATCAGCCGGTTTGTTATTTTTATCCATATCAAGTTTAGTTTATATTGCCCAGGAGTGTCGATGGATGTCACGTTGTCCATATCGACCTACATAAGCAGATCTTTAGTATACTTTGCTTGAATGATGAATATTTCCTGTGAATTCAGTTTGATTTTCAATCGAAGAAAGAAGTTAAGTTCTTCCTTTATGCTCATTTCAAATACACTCTGCTTGCACTTAGCAAACTCGTTACATAGTATCTCATTAGTAGATCCGAATGTTATGTCATCTACATAAATTTGCACCAAAAAATGATTATTATATTATTTTATAAAGAGTGTTGCGTTAACTTTTCCTTTTAAAAAACTATGTTCAAATAGAAAGGAACTAAGGCGCTCATACCAAGCACAAGGGGCTTATTTTGGTCGATATAGAGCCTTGCATAACTTGAATACGTGTTGGATATTTAAAATCTTCAAAACTAGGGGTTGTTTAACAAACACTTCTTTTTTATAAGGCCATTTAAAAATACACTCTTGACATCTATTTGAAAAAAATGAAAATTATGAAAACTAGAAAAACACAAAACATGCGAATGAGTTCTAGTCTAGTGATATGTGTCCTTTCTGACCACAATAGTGACGTGTTAGGGCTTGGTGTAGCATAAGGATGGATTTGTGTTTGAAGCATTGTGTTGTATTTTGCGTGAATACTTGTAGAAAAAAAAGCATGATTCCTTGAAGCTTTAGCCGCGTGTCTTTGTCTCTTTCTGTTAGTGATTTCATGTTTTGCAACATGACTAGTGTTAACCTGGGTCATAGGTTGAACTGCCTGTTTTCCAAGTTTAATCTCTATCTTTTTAGAGGTGTCACATGCTTCATTGTATTTAGCTGTGAGTGCATCTACTCTTTATGTAGCTATAATATATTTCTTCTTCTCTGATTCATATAGATTACTGAGTCTTATATTATATTGATTAGCCTTCTCAAGCTTTTCAAGTGTATTATGTATACTCAATTTTAGAGAGGATATCTCATCCGTGTTACTAGAAGAAGATATGTCTTTAATTTCTTCTAGTATATGAGATTGTTTTATATATTCAGAGTAAAGACTTAAGCTCTTAGCAGTCTTATACATGTCTCTGATCTTCTTTGATCTTTAAGTAAGTCACTAAAATGCATTTGATAGCTCATCAAAAGTAAGATCTGCATACAAGGGATTAGTAGTTACTTTAGCATCAGTTTCCATAAAATAGGTTTGTAGTGTTGCGAGGATTCTTCTCTTCTTCGGAGTCACTTGCCTTACTTTCGCACCATATGCTTGTGTTGGCGTAATTCCTTGATGAAGTTTTTCTTCTTTTTGAATTCTCGTAGCGACTTCCCTTTCTCATAGTAGGATAATCTTCTGGATGTGGCATGTTTTCTTAGAATTGTAGCACATCGTCTTCGAAATCCTTATTCTTTCTATTTGATCGTTCATATTTTTAAAAAATTCTGAAGTTCCGGGTCATCAGGGCAATTTTCTTATTGTCAGAACTATCATTGTCACCTTCATCGTCGGAAGCCATCTTGTGATGTGCTTTGAATGTAATGGCCTTCTACCTTGGCGTTGACTCTTCAAACTCTTCGAGATCCAGTCCATGTGTCTTGAGCTTACACATGAGCGCCTCAAGAGTCATTGTAGTAAGATTGTTTCCTTCCATAATTGATGTTGCTTTGGGATTCCAATTCTTGGTGAGTCCTCGAAGCACCTTCGAATCTTTTCATGATTACTGTAATCTTTTCCAAGAGAAGATAAAGGATTAACAATATCTAGGAAACGTATAAACATATTAGTGGTAATCTCATTTTGATTTTGAATGCCTCATATTCTTGTTTTAGTCATGAAACTTTGGATTCCTTCTCTTATGAAGTCCCTTCATGAGTTACCTCAAGAAGTTTCCAAACCTTATGTGACATGGCATATGTAGAGACTCTGTTGGCCCATTGGTTAAAGATCACACCTAATTTTGATAATCAACGACAACTTTGGTCGATATGCAAAATATACATAATGCTATAGGTTTACAAGTTTTAAACAAAGAAGAACATCTACATCATCGGCATCTACGTCCTACTGCTACAAAGTACATCACATCACCATCAAGAACCAATTAGACTGGAAGCAGATCAAGTTTTTTTTATATTTTCTTCTGTATTTTTCAATTTTGTTAAGTCTAGAAAATATATGTGAGGTTGATCAGGATTCGTACTGGCATAGATTTTTATCAGTCCACTTTTCTAAAAGCCTACCTATCCATACTTCTAAGTCTACTATCCAAAAAGCCACAAACCCTAAAACAAATCTGGCCCAACCAAACAGTTCTGACCTAGACAGAACTCTGGGCGAACTCGGCCAGAACTCGACTCGAGTTCGGCCCGAGTTTGATCTAGGTAATTCAAATTTCAGTTTCACCAAATCTGCCTATAACGTTCGTCTGCGAGATTCATGCATCCACACTATGTCCGAACTCTGCCCGAATTCGGTCAGTAAAAACACAATAAATAGAGGAGGATTATCACCATCTCAAGTCACTCATTCACTCTTCTCTATATCTACTCTTAAGTATTTTTCTACGATCATTACTTTCAAATCCTATACCATCCTTAGCGAAAGCTAGTACAGTTATATTGAATCTAAAGTTTTGGTACTGAAGAGTTATATCAGAGGCGTCATTTAGAAAACGTTATAGTTTTCAAAATCAAGTTGTGGAGTCGGTCGTGCGCTCGTAACAAAGCACAGTATTGTAAGATACTACAAGCTCTCATTTAGCTTGTGCCATATTGGATTAACATCGAGTAAGAGTACTCGAGACTGGACTAGTCCTCTCAAAGGAAAACTGGTATACATCGCTGTGTCACTGAGTTTGATTCTTTGATCTCTTACTTTACCGTATTTTATTTACTATCATTTATCTGCCATAATATATAGATTCTTAATTTTTTAATTGGTGATTATCTCCGATGCACACGCATACACTCTATTCACCCCTCTAGAGGTGCTTAACGGTCTTACAATTGCTATCAGAGTAAGTTATACATATACATAACCAATCTAGATATATATATATATATTATATATATATATATATATATATATATATATATATATATATATATATATATCCATCAAATTGGACATGGAGAAGGCTTATGATGGTCTGGACTGCCAATTCATGATCTGGATCTTCAGAGCTTTCGGCTTCTCCGAACACCAGATCGACATCATCTTCAGATCCATCAACAACGCATGGTTCTCCACCGTCATCAATGGTCAGGCAGCTGGTTTCTTCCAATCTACTCGCGGGGTGAGACAGGGTGACCCCCTCTCTTCCACCATTTTTATCATCGCGGATGAAGCTCTCAACAGAAGCCTCAATAGCATGCCTAGAATTTTTGGCTTTCACCACTTCTACACCACAACTGGTTGCCCTCTTATCGCTCACCTCACGTACGCAGACAACATCCTCATCTTCTCCTCCAGAGACATCGGATCGATCGAGGTGGTCCTTAACACGATTGATAGATACACCAGATGCTCCGGACAGCGTGTCAATAGCAACAAGAGCGTCATCTATACTCATCACAAAGCGGACAGAACCCGTTCTGCTCTGTTCTCCAACATCACCTCGTATGGCACGGCCTACCCGCCTTTCCTCTACTTAGGCTGCCCGCTGGTGTACGGTAAGGCTAGCTCAGGCATATACAACCACCTCGTTGTTAAGATCAAAAAACTTATTACGGGATGGAACAATGCAACATTATCCTCTGGGGGCAAGATGATCCTCATCAAACATGAGCTTTCGTCCGTCCCGTTGTGCACCCTTGCAGCCAGCTCCCCCCTAAGAAGGTCCTCCTATCCCTAGAATCCCTCTTTGCCAAGTTCTTCTGGGGCCACAGCGATGGGAAGGACAAATACCACTGGGGCAGTTTGGATACCATAGCCAAATCCACCGAAGATGGAGGTCTGGGATTTAGCAGACTCACACATATTGTGGATGCATGTTCCATGAAACTGCGGTAGAAATTGCGCACGGAGAGCTTGCTATGGACGAGATTCATAAGAGACAGATACTCCAGATTCTCCCATCTGTCGGAGGCGGTATCTAACAATAGATCCTCGGCGTCATGGCGTCGCATAATTCGGGGGCGTAACCTTGCTGAACCTCTTATCCGGCTCTAGTTGGGCAACGGTCGATCATTAGCCTGTATGGAAAGGTGGCTGGAAGCGGACACCATCCAGCCCAACGTTAGAACGCCGCGGGGATGCGCTATTAGGGATCTTTGGGAGGACAGATCCGGATGGATTTGGGGGAGGGTAAGAGATTGGCTCGGCCAACCGGCCGCCATCGCTCTGTTTGCAACCAATCAGTGGATCACCGACACAGCCGATAGGTGGAGATGGTCCCTAAACTAGAATGGGAATTTTACCCTAACTTTCGCTAGAGTGGTGGCCCGTGGCAGCAGCATACCACACACCACGTGCACAGAGTTTTGGCAGTCTTGCATTTCTACCAAATTGTCTATCCTCATCTGGTGCACGATTCGTCGAAAGCTATCGACGGACGACCACACCATATCAATCGAATTTAGCCTTGCATCCAGATGCCATTGCTGCGTAGAGCCCACATCAGAATCTGCTGAGCACGTCCTTTTCTCTGGCGAATTGGCAACCAGGATTTAGCTCCACTTTCACAATAGACTTAGTCTCCCCCTTCCGACCGAGGGCTTCTACGATCTCCTGACCACCTGGAGCAGTTCCCACGGACATCAGATCGTCGTAGCCGCCGGTATTTAGGTTTTATGGAAGAACAAGAACAAACTCAGATATGAAGGCCGCCAACTCCCCTATCTGCTATTGTTCAGAGAGGTCAACAGACAAATTCTCAAAGCGAGGAGGAGATGCTCTCACAACTCCAACACTTTTTGGGAGGCCCTTACTTAGGCCATCCCTCGGGTTCCTCCCGTCTCCCCTTTTCTGATGTCTTGGAGACCCGACCCCCTTTTGTGCGCATCTTGCGCATTTGGTTTTATTTTGCTCTTTTCGCGTTTAGCGCGCTTAGCGCGTTTGGTTTTGTTTTGTTCTTTTCGCGTTTAGCGTGCTTACTTGTATAGGCTTTGGCATTTTGCACCTATTACCTCAATAAAGTTCTGGTCTCATTAAATAAATAAATATATATATATATATATATATATGGCAGCCGTTAAATCTATATTCAACGGTGAAGAGTAATCCACAAATAGACCCCCACTATTTGATGGAACAATCTACACATACTAAAAAACACGGATGAGTTTCTTTCTCAAATCACTGGGCTTCGATCTATGTTCGACAGTAATAGACGGTTACAAGAAACTGCCTAGAACTGTGATTGATGGTGAAGTAGTAGACAAGCCACATGACAAATACACGGAGCATGAGAATTCATAGGCTAGTCTAGATGCACGAGCCATCATTGAACTATTTTGTGCAATTGAGAAAATCGAGTTCAATCGCGTATCTACCTGTACGATGTCTAATAAAATTTAGGGACTTCTTGAGGTAACTTATGAAGGTACTTTCCAAGTGAAGGAATCAAAAATCAGTAGACTAACACAGAAATATAAGTCGTTCAAAATAAAATTTGATGAGTCAATTACATAGATGTTCACTCATTTTCTCGATATTACTAATCCTCTACAGTCTCTTGGTAAGGATTACAGCAATCACGAGAAGATCAGGAAGGTTCTGCGGGCTCTAACCAAGAATTGGATCCCGAAGGCCGCTGCGATCATAGAAGTAAATAACCTCACCAAGATGACTTTTGAGATACTAATGGGCAAGCTTGTGACCCATGAGTTGGACCTACAAGAGTTTGAAGAAGCGACTCCCAAAGAGAAATCTATTACCTTCAAAGAACAAGCCTGAAGAGTCTTATGCAATGACTCAGACGAAAAATCATCTAATGGTGATGAACAGGCCCTACTGCTCAAAAATATCAAAAAATCTTAAAGCTTGAGAGATCAAACCAAAAGAATAAGACATCCATGAAAGCAACGAAGAAGAAATAATCTGCTTCGGATGTAAAAAGTCAGGGCACACAAAGAAGGACTGTCCATTGTCAAAGAAGAGCAGTCCATATAATCGAACAAGATCGAGTAGAAAAGTTACAATCGGTCGAAAGTACGCTAATAAAAGCATCTGGAAGGAAAGTGAGGCCAATAAATCAGAGAAGGAAGACAATACCCAGCAACAGTGCAAATGTTTGTATGATGGCTTTCGATAATGTATCTAAAAATCCTTTGTATGATGATTTTACTTTCGATGAACTAGAAAATGCCTTTAATGAACTACTCGAAGAACATATAAATGTGTTGGACAAGTACAAGCAATCTTGCAAAGATATTAAGGTACACACAACCGAAGTAGCTAGACTGTCTAATCTTATTGAAGATATTAAAGCGACATCTACTACCGGTAACACAGAAGAGATATAACCAAGCTTAAAGTAGACTATCATGAGGCTTTCCTCACCATAGAGAAGAAAGAAAGAGACTATGTCAAGGTGCATGAACTTTATGACATTTAGAAGAAAAGACACTTAGTCACTAAGCAAAGACTCATGTATATGACTGCCACATATGAGGAGTCTTGTACGATCTCTAAAAGTTAGAGATCAAATTAGGCAAATAGGTGTAACACCCAGTTTTTTAGATGAAGGTAATTTTGAATTTTTGTAATTATAATTATTATTTATTGATATTTATTTCATATTATGATTTTTAGTAATTTTTAATTATTTTTAAACAATTTAAATTCATGACTTGTGATTTTGGTATTTTGCTAGTGAAACCGTAGAACTGCCTACCCTAGAGCCTAGCCATATGATTAGGGTATTTTCTACATTTTTTGGGTTATTTGAATTTATTATAATTTATTTGAATTTATAGGAATTTTTAGGATTTATTCTGGAATTATTTGAATGATGGTTGACTAGGTTGACTTTGACTAGTGTTGACTAGGTAGACTAACCTAGAAGCTAACCCTAGATGTGTTTGGACTTGGTTAGGTCATGTGACTCTAGTTTGACTAGAGTTAACTCATGGTTAGTCATTAAACTCAGGTTAGAATAGAAAGGCTTTTAGTCGTAAGCCATGACTTATGATTTGAAACCATTAATTAGCAACTTAGCCCATAGAGGCCCAAGCCCATAGCCCATCACTGAACCCTAACCCTAACCCACTATGGCCAGCCACATTGGGATCCCCACCCCTATTTATACTCTCTTCCACTTAGGGCTAGCCTCTTTTAGGAAAGAACAAGCTTAAGAAGGAGGTATTTTCCCAACTTTAGAAATTCATAGAAACTCCATTTTATTTCCTTTTTCCCTCAAACAAATTGCAATAGGTTCTAATTTAGGTATACTTGCTGTTCATGGAGGTCATTCTCAAATTTGGGATAATTTGGAGCTTTGGGATTAGCAAAAAGGATCCCCCATTTTGAAGCTTTATTTGGAGAAGAACACCAATAGGTAACTTCTCATTCTCTCCATGAAATTCCAATTTTCTTGCATATTTGGATAGCCCTAGGAGTCCCCTAACTGTAGGAATTAGTTTCGTGTCTTGGTGGACCCATTTCATGTCCGTATCGGACATGTATCCAATAGGATACCTAAGTGTTTGTAGAAATGCCTCTTAAGGATTTTATTTTATTGTTTTAGAAATCTGTCTGAATAGGATTGTAGATCTAGGGTTGCTCTATGATTTTTGTGTGGACACTTGGGTGTTTCATGTCGTGTCGTGTCCACACGAGGGACACGAACACGCTGGATATGGACTGTTTCAGTCCCCTGCTACTCGTGGCCTCGTGCTCAGTGCACAGGCCACGTGGTGGGCCGTGCATGGACTAAAAGAAGGAGGCAGTATCTACGAACCTGTTCCCCAGGCCTCGTGTCCAGCGACGTCGTGTCGGACACGCCAGGACTCGCGTACTGGTCTTACACGCGTGTGCGTTCAGTTTGAATCGCGTACTGATACGCGAGTCGTGTCCACTCTGGACACGACGTCGTCATGTCGTGTTGGGTCCTATGTGTAGCCTGACACGTGGGCTACACGTGGGTATGACCAGGAGACCCCACGTGGCCTGTGTCATGTGTTTGAATAGCGTGCACGCGTGCACGACACTGTCTAGTGCACAGTTCACGTGTCTGTGTGTGTTGTGATTTGGACACAATTTTGTCTAGTTTCTTGGACACAAATGTTTGCCTGGACACGTACACATATGTGACACTAACTACCAATCCACTATTTATGATTTTGATGATTAATTAGATTCGAAATCATGAAATCCCCTAATTTCTGATACACCCTTTCATTGAATGATTTTCTGGGTATTTAAACTGCATTTTAACTGATTTAATGATGTTAAATGATTAAGTTTAGTTCATATACATATGTAATAGATGACGATCATGATAGGGTAGTGAGTTGCTTGGATTTTAGTCTTCGAATTTCATTTTAAGCTATAGGTTTCATTAAACTGATACCCACAGCTCCTGATTTGATTTTTGGAATTGATTTTGATTCCTAGGCTGTTTGTGATGTTAATTACCAAGAATTAATTTATAGACATGTGTGTTATATTGCTGAAATGATGATTTAGGTTTTGTGTTTGAGAATCGTGTTTCAAATTTGATTTTTGGATGTTGAATGGATACATGTGATAACTGGGATGTTTCACTGATTTAGAGTTGAATATTAAGCTCACATAAAACCTGATATTGGGATTCAAGTATAACTCATGACCTGAGATTTTTTGGCATGGCATGCCTTGACTAGGCTTGGCCTAACTTGGCCTTGGTTGAGCTGAACATATCAACATGTTTCCAGTTTTCGTAGAAAACTGAGAATGTTAAACTGTCAATTGCTATATGTTTTCCTGAGAACTAAAAACCATTACTGCTCTCTAATGTACACACCATATTCTTGACACACCACTGCCATCTACACACACACAGGTTTTCATGAACACGAGCACACTACCTTTTTCCTCACAAACACACTGGGTTTACCTATTACTGAACTGAGATTTGGTTGTTAAGAAATGGAGATTGGTTCATTGCAATTGAACTGAACCTGAAAATCTATTCATGTAGACTGTTAACTGAGATTTAGTTCATTCTCTGTAAACCGAGATTTTGATTCCTTTTCCATTTCAAAATTTGCTGTTAATCTGAGAATGACTTCTTAACTATAACTGAATACTGAGTTCCAGGATTGGGTAGATAGTCACAGTTTTTGTTAACTGTTAAATACCTGAGATTTTATGAACTGAAATTGGTTCCCATTTCCTTCTTAAACTGTTTTGATACTAAATTTCCATATTAAAAATCAACTACATTGTGCTAATCACTGTTGGGTTAGTCCATGTTTAGTATAGTTTTTAGGGAGGAATGGTTTTCAAAGGAAATGGATTCGAATTGGTTAAATAGTATGTTGAACTGTCAAATTGATTTTTCCTATATAAACTGCCATTTGACATATCCTTGTTATGCTAATATGAGTTGATTTCCTTTCTTAAAGCTAAATTTGAATGTTATTGACATATGGTTCAGTGGATGTTTGGAACTTTTGAATTGACAGTGTGTAAATGCCAATTTACCATGTTTTCTTGCTGTCATTGCAGTTCCTGAACACCATATCACTCACACCCTAACACTCATGTACACACTGCTTTAAACTCTCTACACACACACACACAAGCTCTCATGTACTCATGCTAACACACACCAAGTCACTAGACACTTTGGCACACATGCTCTCATGACCACACACACACCTACACATGTAAACCTGAAACTGAGACACCCTATTGACACTCTAGTTCACCTATACACCATGTACATATATGACACCATGTCACACTCTAGCTTGACCCTGAATACATTACATGCTCACATGTACACACGCATGGGTGAGTCCCTTTCATATGTATCCTAGCTACACACTCACACATTTATATGCTCTCCTCTATCTCTCTCTCTCTATATATATATGTGGCAAAATGTGTTAATGCGATAAATAGAGATTTTCTATAGTTATATACATATGTGTGTATATAGATATGTATATATGTGGGTACAAAGATATATAGCCTAGTGTTGAATTCTCTTTTCATGTACACCTCTATGTTCACACACATACATAGCTTACATGTTAGTTCCTTCTCTTTTTATATACATATAATATTGAAAATGCATGAAAATGATGTGCCCTTGATGTGTGCTTGTGATGGCTTGTATAGCCTTGGATTGGTATGTGTGAATGCTAGCCTAGGCTTGGTTAGGCCTAGTGAGACTTATTAGACTTGTTGGGGATAGGACTTGACCTAGTTGACCTAGTTTGACTAGTCTAGTTGACTAGAGTTGGCCGAGTATTGACTTTAGTCTAGTTTAACCTAGACAGCATGCTGATGCATAGTAGATTACATTTATCATCTCCTGTATACATCTTGACTTGTGTTGCTCTAACTAGGAGTCAGGTACCTCATCTCGGACAGTACATTTACTTCAGACATTCAGATACGAGGCGAGTACATTCTCTGACCATTTCATACTTGTCTGGATTTACATTCTTGTTCTAAATTACTGTACTTGATGCTGACACAATTATTATCACGGATTGGTACTATATGGATCTTCTTTTGGGATATTATCCCCTTGTATTCACTAAATACATATTGTGATGTGCGTTTCACTTACATATTGTATTTATTGAATACCCATATCCTTGTATACTCATTGTGCATATTGTACTCTCATTATCAGATGAGTTCCAGGGATAGACCATTGTACACTATTGTATAATATTGTACAACCATTGTATAACATTGTACATCTATTGTATAATATTGTACATCCATTGTATAATATTGTACACTATTGTATAAGATAACGTAACTGGAGTGGATCCTTGTGTATTGATTGGGGAGGGGGAGTAGAATTGGTTATGTACTCAAATCCTATTGTACAACATTGTATAACTATTGTATATGTCTATTGTACACCCACGTACAATGGAGTTACCATTGCATTGTCCTAGACCATTTACATAACCATATTGTACTCTAAATCACAGTTGGCTTACAGTTCTTACTTACCATATATAGATATTTTCTATTATCAAATCTCTGATGTTTTTCATATACATTCTCTTTCAGCGTTTCATGTACCTTACTCTATTGCATGCTTTATATTTTCTAACTTGATATGAACTACGTGAGATATTTTGTGCTCACTCCCGTCCTGACTGGACCTGTTAAAAATTTTACAGAGGATGATGAGGAAACCTGTACCCCTTACTTGGTGCCAAGTT
The DNA here is from genome assembly GCA_029216955.1 of Iris pallida. NCBI lineage: Eukaryota > Viridiplantae > Streptophyta > Magnoliopsida > Asparagales > Iridaceae > Iris > Iris pallida. The sequence goes on from JANAVB010006390.1 coordinate 1,411,005, forward strand.
GACACTCGCGACGTGGACCCCTGGGAAGGTTCAGGCAGTTACTCAGGATGATACCTTGCATAGTGTAGATAGCTTAGACTGTTCTTTCTATTCTTGTTTAGCTGTTGTCTTTATTTTCAGAGTTGTATATTTTAGAGATGTTGAGACTGGTAGTTGTTGAGACTATGTTATTTCATTCTACTGTACCTCAGTTGAGGATTTCTTATCTATTTCCATCGTGCTACATTCTACCATAGATTGTGATTGAGTTGTACCTCTGTGTTGACCTCCTTTTGGAGAGTATATTCATGTTATGTAGTTATAGTTCATGACCTAGAACAACGTTCTACCGCCGACACTGCGGCGTAGGCTGGACGTACCCACTTCTCGTGCCCTTACTCTAGGGTACGGGTCGTGACACATTTTTAGTGGTGGCCCATGTAGGTCGAGTTTATGTAGTGGTATTCGAACTAGAGTATCACTACAGCCTGCAGTAGGATTAGGATATTTTGAAGGTACTCAATCACATTAGGAAAAACTCTTAATAAGATTCCTTTTATCTAAATTTGCTGCTTATTGACTTTCCTTGAATATAAACTGTCCTCATTTGATTTTAGCTTCATTCTCAGTAATTGCTTCTTGTTTTAATCTGTCTTCATGATGGTTATGAAGACACGATCTCATCGTTTCGGTTCGGAAGATACTATCGAGAGGCTGGCCACCTCTCGTCCTGTTCATCAGGGCCTCGAGACCACAGCTTCTGTTGTGCCGACTCAGGTTGGCATTTCTGCTACATTGGAGGTACACCTCTGTCTGTACAGAGACTTTCTCCCGTCATTCTCGATTTCTCTCAGCAGCAGCGGTTTATGTAGCATCAGCAGCAGACTAGGGAAAACCAGCAGGGTGAGCTATCGTCAGGACAGTCGAGGATGCACAGACCATTAGAGATCTTGCTGCAAGTTCCGTTCCTCTCTGTTCTATTCCCGCAATTGTCTTTTATAACTACCTTGAAATCCGATTCCATTTGTTCCTTGTTGGTTGATTAATTTTGTCATGTTGCTCTTTTGTTATGTTGTTTTTCTTCTGAGAAAATCATATGGGCTAGGTCATCTCAGTTATGGGATCTAGAATCTTCGATAGTCGTGTTAGTTGGTATAGTGAGTACATGTAGTCAGATTTCGGATGTATTTCTTGGGTATGGGAATTTAAGGTTTTCGCCGTCGTATGCGACAATGCAAAAATTTTAAATACCATGAACCTAGAGATACATACCTTAGTCAAGGACTCTGTGATTATCGTAGCCTTGCTCACTAGCATGATGAAGACTCTGGACAACATGATTGTGGACAGACGCATATGATTAACAGATTGTATCTTGAAGGTTTTAAACATCATACCCTTCTGTTGTTGTAAATAACTTAGGAGTAGGGATATTTAGTTTTGTAGAGCTTATTCATAGGTGGTTCTTACATAGTATAATGATATGATGACTGTAAAGTATCTGTACCCTAGAGATGATAGTTAGCATTGGTGTCACGACCCGCACCCACTGTGAGGGTACGAGAATGTAACAACGCCCAGCCTACGCCGCAGTGTCGGTGGTAGAACGCTGTTCTAGGTCATGAACTATAACTAACATAATATGAATACTCTCCATAAGGAGGCCAACACAGAGGTACAACTCAATCACAATCTAAGGTAGAATGTAGCATGATGGAAATAGATAAAAAATCCTCAACTGAGGTATAGCAGAAAGAGATAACAAAGTCTTAACATCTCTAAAATATAGAACTCTGAAAATAAGACAACAGCTAAACATGAAAAGAAAGGACAGTCTAAGCTATCTACACTATACAAGGTATCATCCTAAGCAGCTGCCTGAACCTCCCCAGGGGTCCAGGTCGCGAGTGTCAACTAGGCAAACTCCAAGTAAGGGTGCAGGGTGCCTCATCATCCTCTGTAAAATTTTCAACAGGTCCAGTCAGGACGGGAGCGAGCACAAAACATCTCACGCAGTTCATATCGAGTTAGGAAATATAAAGCATACAATAGAATAAAGTACATGAAACGTTGAAAGAAGAAGATATATGAAAAACAGTAGAGATTTGATAACAGGAAATATCTAAATATGATAAGTAAGAACTGTAAGGAACATGTGATTTTAGAGTACAATCTGGTTATGTAAACGGGCTAGAAAAATACAATGGTAACTCCATTGTACGTGGGTGTACAATAGACATATACAATAGTTATACAATGTTGTACAATAGGATTTGAGTACATAACCAATTCTACTCCCCCTCCCCAATCAATACACAAGGATCTACTCCAGTTACGTTATCTTATACAATAGTGTACAATGTTATACAATGGATGTACAATGTTATACAATAGTGTACAATGGTCTATCCCTGGGGCTCATGTGATAATGAGAGTACAATATGCACAATGAGTATACAAGGATATGGGTATTCAATAAATACAATATGGAAGTGAAACGCACATCACAATATGTATTTAGTGAATACAAGGAGATAACATCTCAAAAGAAGATCCATTTAGTACCAATCCGTGATAACAGTCGTGTCAGCATCAAGTACAGTAATCTAGAGCAAGAATATAAATCCATACAAGTATGAAACGGTCAGAGAATGTATTCGCCTGGTATCTGAATGTCTGAAGTAAATGTACTGTCCGAGATGAGGTACCTGACTCCTAGTTAGAGCAACACAAGTCAAGATGTATACATGGGATGATAAATATAATCTACGATGCGTCTGTATGCTGTCTAGGTCAAAATAGACTAAAGTCAACACTTGGTCAACTCCAGTCAACTACACCAGTCAACTAGGTCAACTAGGCCACTCCTAACCCAGCAAGTCTAATAAGTCTCACTAGGCCTACCCAAGCCTAGTCTAGCAATCACACACCAATCACAAGGCTATACAAGCCAACACAAGTCACACATCAAGATACATCACTATCATGCATATTCGATAGTATATATATATATATATATATATAAGATAAAAGAACTAACATTTAAAGCTATGTATGTGTGTGTGTGTGAACATGGAGGTGTACATGAAAAGAGAAATCAATATTAGTTATGAGTTTACACTACACATGGCACAAAGCTAACCCATCTACATTATACATGTATTATACTTACATGCATGGCTACAAGTATACATCTATATACATTAGAGTAGAGACTATTTAAGTTATAACTAACATGCATCTATACTTTACATAAATCTATATATATTATAGCAATCATTTAGAGAAGGGTTACATGGCATGGTGGTTGATATAGAGTGGGGTGTCCTTGTGCAGAGGGTAAAGTTCATTCTCAGTTTAGTTCCACATTTACATATAAACTAAAGTGAGATATCCCATAAACTGGTGTAACAAACCACATAAAATGAACCATGTTATCTGAAATCTGCCATTAAGCCAACATCCCATATGCATACAGCTCATGCATCGTCTAATACTAAAATTAACTAACATTTCGAATTAAGGGGTTGAAGGTTAACATTACATTCATAGACATTCCACTATATTGAAAACTAAAATTGGCTTGGCAATAGGAAAAAGGAAGGTATATGATTATATGGACAGTTCAGTGTTCGAACAACCTAAAATGAACTAACATTCCATCTAAATATCAGCTATGCATTGGTTCTATGTCTACATATAAAATCTGATATTGCATTTACAATATTTATACATTATGCATTCATATCTATCATTACATATATACCTTGCATTTATATCTAGCATTCATTATATACTTTCATGCATGCATTGTATATCATTCTTTCATTCATGCATTTATGTATTACTTACATACATTACATTAATTGCATTCCTACATGCTTGCATTCAACCATATATATACATTAATGTAAAGAGGATATATATCATATATATATCATTTCATTCATCTAACATATCATGCATTACATCTATTATTACATTATATTCATGCTTGCATTCATTCATCATTCATTTATTCTCTTGTACCACTATATGCACCATACATTACATACTATGGAACCTACATATTCATCACAAGCCATACTTATACATGCTTACATTAGATAAGATACTTACACCTCATACATCATTTATTTAACCATTTACTCATGCTTGCATTCTCTATTTAACTACATAATGTATATACATTAACATGGGTTAAAATCAAATAGAACATTATATTACACACAAGGATACACAAAATGCATATGCCAAATAGTAACTCCTACTAATAATCAATACTGTACCATCTCAGCATGAATTAAAATCTAGGATTAAATTATGTTATAGATCTATGTGTTAGCTTTCCGAAACTTCAAACGGATCGCGTTTTCGTTTCCGGAAACTCCCGGAATCGCAAAAACACCGAGAACGCGTTTGTCTTTCGTACAGCTGACACTCAAATAATTCTCCAGAAAGTTACAGAAAGAATTAGGCCTATTATTACATGTTTTTGGAAAGCTAACTTCAATACGCTTCTTTTAAAAAAACGGGAGATTAAACCGAGCTTTGAGCTAGAAGTTATGACATTTCTAAGTTAGGGCTGAAATTAAAAACGTGGATAAAAATCATGACGGATTTAGATAGTTTGAGCCAAAAGAATACACAATATATATCCTAATTATCCACAACAATAATAGCAATAATAATATGAGGAACCCACTCACAAACTTGATTATATAATCATCATAAAACATTTATTACATATATAAATATAGATACACTCTCATTACAATATATATATAAATCTATGTATGTAACATGAACACATCCACAACACAAAGGACACTCCTATGACCTCCAAATGGACACAAAATGGACACAAATGGAGTTACAACCATGGGGGTCATTCCTATGGGTTCAAAATAGATCTATATGCATGAGGAAATGAAAAGAAGAAGGGATTTATACCTCCCGGTAGATCGAATCGAAGAAAAACCTTCCCGGAGCGACACCGACACGTAGAGATTCTCAAAGGACACGAACGAGCTCCGAATCCTCCCAAACTTGGGTAGCTTCCTCCTTGGCTAGAATGGAGAAGAAAAGAAGAAGATTTGGTGGTGAAATGGAAGGATTTGGTGGAGAAATTGCTAGGGATTGCTCTCTAGGAATTTGGGGAAGAACAAGAGAGAGAAAAATAGATGGATAATGACAAATGGGAGGCTCAACCCTATCCTTATTGTGGCTGGCCATAAAGGTGGTTTTGTCCTATTAGGAAAAGTCCAAAGCCCCTACTAACCTATTCTATGAGTATTAGGAAAGGGCTAATTGGTTGGGGCTAAATTAGTCATTCTAAAGTCTCTAATCACACTAACCTTATCCATAATAATTAGTCTAACCTCTAACTAAAATATTTCTATCATGTGGACTAAAATTAATATCATGTGGGCCATGTCTAACTAGTGTGTGGGTCCCACTAGAGTCAAACTACCCCCGGGTCCCTGTTTCAAGTCGGATTGAGCTGAAATTCGAACCCGACTCAAATAACCCCAAAACAATATCATAAATAATAAAATAAATTTTAAAAATATTTCAAAAATACAAAATGACAAAAATACTCCTGTTTCTGAAAACTGGGGGTGACAAATTTCTCGAAATTAAAACCAAACAATAGTAAAATGTCAAAATCACAAGTCATAATGTTAAATAGTTTAAAAATAATTAAAAAATCACAAAAAATTATAATATAAAATAATTATCAATAAATAATAATTATAATTATAAAATTTCAAAATTACCCTCATCTGGAAAACTGGGTGTTACAATCATACCCACCTTATAAAAATTTCGTCCTCGAAATTAAGATGATCGCACCCCCTTCTAGGTCAAACATTGTCAAGGGTCAATCACTAGTCAATTTCTCAACATCCAAGTACTTGGTCATCAACTGGTCAACTTCTTAGGGTTTTACCTATGCTAGCTATTTAGGTGTTGGCAACTAGAATTTAGCAAAAGAGAAACTCTATAATAGACTAGCTCTTAACTTTTCAATCCTATCAAGTCACCTATAACTAAATACCTACAAGCTAAGCACATGAATACCAAATACCACATATATATATATATATATATATATATATATATATGCTCAGGAACAACAACCCATCACATATATCCTAAGTATATCATCTATATATATAAATGACTGATCAACCAAGGGTTAAGGCAGACTAAACTTATAAGGGTCTGAAACAATGCTTAGAACTAGGCTAAGGATGAATGGTCTGAATCAAGGGTACATGGTATCTAGTGAAGGGTCTGCACACTACCTATAAAGGTGATCAATACAAAGGAACTCAACACGAAGGGAACTTAACTAAAATGGAAAACTGAACCAAGTATAGGCTAAACAACATGTTTATAACCCTATACAACAATGGCCTATAGATACCAACTAACCTATATCCCATATGCCAATATCATCTACAATCTATCTATGCAAATAGACCTCTCGGTCTTAGGTGAAACTACAACTATACTCAAAGGCAGGCTCTGGTCATGGGTGCCTCATTGGAAAAGGTAAGGGAAAGTAGTAATAATCATCAAGGATGTAAGGCATACTAACATCCTATGTGTAACTGGTTGGTATTATAGATAACAGGAGAATTATCTGCAATGGGTTACTATTCTAACACCAATGCTAACTATCACCTCTAGGGTACAGACACTCTACAAGTCATCATACCATTACACTATGAAGGAACTACCTATGAATAAGCTCTACAAAGATAAATATCCCTACTCCTAAGTCATTTATAACAATTAAAATGGTATGATGTTTAAACCTTCTCAAGATACAATCTGTTAATCATATGCGTCTGTCCAAAATCATGTTGTCCAGAGTCTTCATCATGCTAGTGAGCAAGGCTACGATAATCACAGAGTCCTTGACTAAGGTACGTACCTCTAGGTTCATGGTATTTAAAATTTTTGCACTGCCGCATGCGACGGCGAAAACCTTAAATTCCCATACCCGAGAATACATCCAAAATCTGACTACATGTCCTCACTATGCCAACTAACACGACTATCGAGGATTCTAGATCTCATGATTTAGGCGACCTAACCCATATGATTTTCTCAGAAGAAAAAAAACAAACACAACAAAAGAGTAACATGACAAAAATAAATCAATCAACAAGGAACAGATGGAATCAGATTTCAAGGTAATTATAAAAGACAATTGCGGGAATGGAATTGAGAAGAACGAAACTTGTAGCAAGATCTCCAACGGTCTGTGCATCCTCGACTGTCATGACGATAGCTCGCCCTGCTGGTTTCCTCCAGCCTGATGCTGATACTGCACAAATCTCTGCTGCTGATGCTGCATGAATCGCTGTTGCTGAGAGAAACCGGAAATGAAGGGAAAAGTCTCTGTACAGACGAAGGTGCACCTCCAATGTAACAGAAACGCCAACCTAAGTCGGCACGACAGAAGCTGCGGTCTCGAGGCCCTGATGAACAGGACGAGAGGTGGCCAGCCTCTCGATAGTATCCCCCGAACCGAAGCGATGAGATCGTGTCTTCATAACCATCATGAAGACAGATCAAAACAAGAAGCAATTTCTGAGAATGAAGCAAAAATTCAAGGAGAACAGTTTATATTCAAGGGAAGTCAATAAGCAATAATTTTAGACAAAAGGAATCGGATTAAGAGTTTTTCCTAATGTGATTGAGTACCTCCAAAAATATCCTAATCCTACTGCAGGCTGTAGTGATACTCTAGTTCGAATACCACTACATAAATTCGACCTGCATGGGCCACCACTAAAAATGTGTCACGACCCGCACCCACTGTGAGGGTACGAGAACGTAACAACGCCCAGCCTACGTCGCAGTGTCGGCGGTAGAATGTTGTTCTAGGTCATGAACTATAACTAGCATAATATGAATACTCTCCATAAGGAGGCCAACACATAGATACAACTCAATCACAATCTAAGGTAGAATGTAGCATGATGGAAATAGATAAAAAATCCTCAACTGAGGTATAGCAGAAAGAGATAACAAAGTCTTAACATCTCTAAAATATACAACTCTGAAAATAAGACAACAGGTAAACATAAAAAGAAAGGACAGTCTAAGCTATCTACACTATACAAGGTATCATCCTGAGCAGCTGCCTGAACCTCCCCAGGGGTCCAGGTCGCGAGTGTCAACTAGGCAAACTCCAAGTAAGGGTGCAGGGTGCCTCATCATCTTCTGTAAAAATTTTAACAAGTCCAGTCAGGACGGGAGCGAGCACAAAATATCTCATACAGTTCATATCGAGTTAGGAAATATAAAGCATGCAATAGAGTAAAGTACATGAAATACTGAAAGAAGAAGATATATGAAAAATAGTAGAGATTTGATAACAAGAAATATCTAAATATGATAAATAAGAACTGTAAGGAACATGTGATTTTAGAGTACAATCTGGTTATGTAAACAGGCTAGGAAAATGCAATGGTAACTCCATTGTGCGTGGGTGTACAATAGACATATACAATAGTTATACAATGTTGTACAATAGGATTTGAGTACATAACCAATTCTACTCCCCCTCCCCAATCAATAAACAAGGATCTACTCCAGTTACGTTATCTTATACAATAGTTTACAATGTTATACAATGGATGTACAATGTTATACAATAGTATACAATGGTCTATCCCTGGAGCTCATGTGATAATGAGAGTACAATATGCACAATGAGTATACAAGGATATGGGTATTCAATAAATACAATATAGAAGTGAAACGCACATCACAATATGTATTTAGTGAATACAAGGAGATAACATCTCAAAAGAAGATCCATATAGTACCAATTCGTGATAACAGTCGTGTCAGCATCAAGTACAGTAATCTAGAGCAAGAATATAAATCCATACAAGTATGAAACGGTCAGAAAATGTACTCGCCTGGTATCTGAATGTCTGAAGTAAATATACTGTCCGAGATGAGGTACCTGACTTCTAGTTAGAGCAACACAAGTCAAGATGTATACATGGGATGATAAATGTAATCTACGATGCGTATGTATGCTGTCTAGGTCAAAATAGACTAAAGTCAACACTTGGTCAACTCCAGTCAACTACACCAGTCAACTAGGTCAACTAGGCCACTCCTAACCCCAGCAAGTCTAATAAGTCTCACTAGGCCTAACCAAGACTAGTCTAGCAATCATACACCAATCACAAGACTATACAAGCCAACACAAGTCACACATCAAGATACATCACTATCATGCATATTTGATAGTATATATATATATATATATATATATATATATATATAAGAGAAAAGAACTAACATTTAAAGCTATGTGTGTGTGTGTGAACATGAAGGTGTACATGAAAAGAGAAATCAATATTAGTTATGAGTTTACACTACACATGGCACAAAGCTAACCCATCTACATTATACATGTATTATACTTACATGCATGGCTACAAGTATACATCTATATACATTAGAGTAGAGACTATTTAAGTTATAACTAACATGCATCTATACTTTACATAAATCTATATATATTATAGCAATCATTTAGAGAAGGGTTACATGGCATGGTGGTTGATATAGAGTGGGGTGTCCTTGTGCAGAGGGTGAAGTTCATTCTCAGTTTAGTTCCACATTTACATATAAACTAAAGTGAGATATCCCATAAACTGGTGTAACTAACCACATAAAATGAACCATGTTATCTGAAATCTGCCATTAAGCCAACATCCCATATGCATACAGCTCATGCATCGTCTAATACTAAAATTAACTAACATTTCGAATTAAGGGGTTGAAGGTTAACATTACATTCATAGACATTCCACTATATTGAAAACTAAAATTGGCTTGGCAATAGGAAAAAGGAAGGTATATATGATTACATGGACAGTTCAGTGTTCGAACAACCTAAAATGAACTAACATTCAATCTAAATATCAGCTATGCTTTGGTTCTATGTCTACATATGAAATCTGATATTGCATTTACAATATTTATACATTATGCATTCATATCTATCATTACATATATACCTTGTATTTATATCTAGCATTCATTATATACTTTCATGCATGCATTGTATATCATTCTTTTATTCATGCATTTATGTATTGCTTACATACATTACATTAATTGCATTCCTACATGCTTGCATTCAACCATATATATACATTAATGTAAAGAGGATATATATCATATATATATCATTTCAATCATCTAACATATCATGCATTACATCTATTATTATATTACATTCATGCTTGTATTCATTCATCATTCATTTATTCTCTTGCACCACTATATGCACCATATATTACATACTATGGAACCTACATATTCATCACAAGCCATACTTATACATGCTTACATTAGATAGGATACTTATACCTCATATATCATTTATTTAACCATTTACTCATGTTTGCATTCTCTATTTAATTACATAATGTATATACATTAACATGGGTTAAAATCAAATAGAACATTATATTACACACAAGGATACACAAAATACATATGCCGAATAGTAACTCCTACTAATAATCAATACTGTACCATCTCAGCATGAATTAAAATCTAGGATTAAAGTATGTTATAGATCTATGTGTTAGCTTTCCGAAATTTTAAACGGATCGCGTTTTCGTTTTCGGAAACTCCCGGAATCGCAAAAACACCGAGAACGCGTTTGTCTTTCGTACAGCTGACATTCAAATAATTCTTCAGAAAGTTACAGAAAGAATTAGGCCTTTTATTACATGTTTTTGGAAAGCTAACTTCAATATGCTTCTTTTAAAAAAAATGGGAGATTAAACCGAGCTTTGAGCTAGAAGTTATGACATTTCTAAGTTAGGACTGAAATTAAAAACGTGGATAAAAATCATGACGGATTTAGATAGTTTGAGCCAAAAGAATACACAATATATATCCTAATTATCCACAACAATAATAGCAATAATAATATGTGGAACCACACTCACAAACTTGATTATATAATCATCATGAACCATTTATTACATATATAAATATAGATACACTCTCATTACAATATATATCTAAATCTATATATGTAACATGAACACATCCACAACACAAAGGACACTCCTATGACCTCCAAATGGACACAAAATGGACACAAATGGAGATACAACCATGGGAGTCATTCCTATGGGTTCAAAATAGATCTATATGAATGAGGAAATGAAAAGAAGAAGGGATTTATACCTCCCGGTAGATCGAATCGAAGAAAAACCTTCCCGGAGCGACACCGACACGTAGAGATTCTAAAAGACACAAACGAGCTCCGAATCCTCCCAAACTTGGGTAGCTTCCTCCTTGGCTAGAATGGAGAAGAAAAGAAGAAGATTTGGTGGTAAAATGGAAGGATTTGGTGGAGAAATTGCTAGGGATTGCTCTCTAGGAATTTGGGGAAGAACAAGAGAGAGAAAAATAGATGGATAATGACAAATGGGAGGCTCAACCCTATCCTTATTGTGGCTGGCCATAAAGGTGGTTTTGTCCTATTAGGAAAAGTCCAAAAGCCCCTACTAACCTATTCTATAAGTATTAGGAAAGGGCTAATTGGTTGGGGCTAAATTAGTCATTCTAAAGTCTCTAATCACACTAACCTTATCCATAATAATTAGTCTAACCTCTAACTAAAATATTTCTATCATGTGGACTAAAATTAATATCATGTGGGCCATGCCTAACTAGTGTGTGGGTCCCACTAGAGTCAAACTACCCCCGGGGTCCCTGTTTCAAGTCAGATTGAGCTGAAATTCGAACCCGACTCAAATAATCCCAAAACAATATCATAAATAATAAAATAAATTTTAAAAATATTTCAAAAATACAAAATAACAAAAATACTCCTGTTCCTGAAAACTGGGGGTGACAAATTTCTCAAAATTAAAACCAAACAATAGTAAAATGTCAAAATCACAAGTCATAATTTTAAATAGTTTAAAAATGATTAAAAAATCACAAAAAATTATAATATGAAATAATTATCAATAAATAATAATTATAATTATAAAATTTTAAAATTACCCTCATCTGGAAAACTGGGTGTTACAATTGGTGTTAGAGTAGTAACCCAGTGTAGGTGCATCCCATGTTATTTATAATATCAACCAGTTACGTATAGGATGTTAGTATGCCTTGCATTCTTTATGATTATTATTATTTTATCTTACCATTTTCCAATGAGGCACCCATGGCCAGAGCCCGTCCTCGAGTATAGTTGTAGTTTCACCTAAGACTAAGAGGTCTATATATATAGATGATATACTTAGGATATACATGATGGGTTGTTGTTCTTGAGCATATACATAGATATGGTATTTGGGATTGGGGTGCTTAGCTTGTGGGTAATTAGTTATGGGTGACTTGATAGGATTTAGAAGGTTAAGAGCTAGCCTATTATAGAGTTTCTCTTTTGCTAAATTTTGGTTGCCAACACCTAGATAGCTAGCATAGGTAAAATCCTAGGAAGTTGACCAGCTGACGACCAAGTACTAGGATGTTGAGAAAATTGACTAGTGATTGACCCTTGTCTATGTTTGACCTAGAAGGGGTGCGATCATCTTAATTTCGAGGACAAAATTTTTATAAAGTGGGTAGGATTGTAACACCCAGTTTTCCAGATGAGGGTAATTTTGAATTTTTGTAATTATAACTATTATTTATTGATATTTATTTCATATTATGATTTTTTAGTAATTTTTAATTATTTTAAAATATTTAAATTCATGACTAGTGATTTTGGTGTTTTGCTAGTAAAACCGTAGAGACTGCCTGCCCTAGAGCCTAGCAGTGTGATTAGGGTATTTTCTGACATTTTTAGGGTTATTTGAATTTATTATAATTTATTTGAATTTATGGGAATTTTTAGGATTTATTCGGGAATTATTTGAATGATGGTTGACTAGGTTGACTTTGACTAGTGTTGACTGGGTAGACTAACCTAGAAGCTAACCCTAGATGTGTTTGGACTTGGTTAGGTCAGGTGACTCTAGTTAGACTAGAGTTAACTCATGGTTAGTCATTAAACTCAGGTTAGAATAGAAAGGCTTTTAGTCATAAGCCATGACTTATGATTTGAAACCATTAATTAGCAACTTAGCCCATAGAGGCCCAAGCCCATAGCCCATCACTAAACCCTAACCCTAACCCACTATGGCCAGCCACATTGGGAACCCCACCCCTATTTATACTCTCTTCCATTTAGGACTAGCCTCTTTTAGGAAAGAACAAGCTTAAGGAGGAGGTATTTTTCCAACTTTAGAAATTCATAGAAATTCCATTTTATCTTCTTTTTCCCTCAAACAAATTGCAATAGGTTCTAATTTAGGTATACTTGCTGTTCATGGAGGTCATTCTCAAATTTGGGATAATTTGGAGCTTTGGGATTAGCAAGAAGGATCCCCCATTTTGAAGCTTTCTTTGGAGAAGAACACCAATAGGTAACTTCTCATTCTCTCAATAAAATTCCAGTTTTCTTGCATATTTGGACAGCCCTAGGAGTCCCCTAACTGTAGGAATTAGTTTCGTGTCTTGGTGGACCCATTTTGTGTCCGTATCGGACACGTATCCAATAGGATACCTAAGTGTTTGTAGAAATGCCTCTAAGAAATTTATTTTGTTGTTTTAGAAATCTGTCTGAATAGGATTATAGATCTAGGGTTGCTCTGTGATTTTTGTGTGGACACTTGGGTGTTTCGTGTCGTATCGTGTCCACACGAGGGACACGAACACGCTGGATCTGGACAGTTTCAGTCCTCTGCTGCTCGTGGCCTCGTGCTCAGTGCACAGGCCACGTGGCGAGCCGTGCTTGGACTGAGAGGAGGGGGCAGTGTCTGCAAACCTGTTCCCCAGGCCTCGTGTCCAGCGGCATCATGTCAGACACGCTAGGACTCGCGTACTGGTCTTACATGCGCGCGTGTTCAGTTTGAATCACGTACTGATACGCGAGTCGTGTCCACTTTGGACACGACGTGGTCGTGTCGTGTTAGGTCCTATGTGTAGCCTGACACGTGGACTACACGTGGGTATGACCATGAGACCCCACGTGGCCTGTGTCATATGTTTGACACGCGTGCACGACACTGTCTAGTGTACAGTTCACGTGTTTGTGTGTGTTGTGATTTGGACACGATTTTGTCTAGTTTCTTGGACACAAATGTATGCCTGGACACGTACACATATGTGACACTAACTACCAACCCACTGTTTGTGATTTTGTTGATTAATTAGATTCGAAATCATGAAATCTTCCAATTTCTGATACACCCTTCACTGAATGATTTTCTGGGAATTTTAACTACATTTTAACTGATTTAATGATGTTAAATGATTAAGTTTAGTTCACATACATATGTAATAGATGATGATCATGATAGGGTAGTGATTTGCTTGGGTTTTAGTCTTCGAATTTCGTTTTAAGCTATAGGTTTCATTAAACTGATACTCACAGCTCCTGATTTGATTTTTGGAATTGATTTTGATTCCTAGGCTGTTTGTGATGTTAATTACCAATAATTAATTCATAGACATGTGTATTATATTGCTAAAATGATGATTTAGATTTTGTGTTTGAGAATCAGGTTTCAAATTTGATTTTTGGATGTTGAATGGATACATGTGATAACTGGGATGTTTTACTGATTTAGAGTTGAATATTAAGCTCACATAAAACCTGATTTTGGGATTCAAGTATAACTCATGACCTGAGATTTATTGGCATGGCCTGCATTGACTAGGCTTGGCCTAACTTGGCCTTGGTTGAGCTGAACATATCAACATGTTTCCAATTTTTGCAGAAAACTGAGAATGTTGAACTGTCAATTGTTTTATGTTTTCCTGAGAACTAAAAACCATTACTGCTCTCTAATGTACACACCATGTTCTTGACACACCACTGCCATCTACACACACAGGTTTTTATGAACACGAGCACACTACCTTTTTCCTCACAAACACACTGGGTTTACCTATTACTGAACTGAGATTTGGCTGTTAAGAAATGGATATTGGTTCATTGCAATTGAACTGAACCTGAAAATCTATTCATGTAGACTGTTAACTGAGATTTAGTTCATTCCCTGTAAATCGATATTTTGATTCCTTTTCTATTTCGAAATTTGCTGTTAATCTTAGAATGACTTCTTAACTATAACTGAATACTGAATTCCAGGATTGGGTAGATAGTCACAGTTTTTGTTAACTATAAAATACCTGAGATTTTATGAACTGAAATTGGTTCCCATTTCCTTCTTAAACTGTTTTGATACTAAATTTCCATATTAAAAATCAACTACATTGTGCTAATCACTGTTGGGTTAGTCCATGTTTAGTATAGTTTTTAGGGAGGAATAGTTTTCAAAGGAAATGGATTCGAATTGGTTAGATAGTATGTTGAACTGTTAAATTGATTTTTCCCATATAAACTGCCATTTGACATATCCCTGTTATGCTAATCTGAGTTGATTTCCTTTCTTAAAGTAAATTTGAATGTTATTGACATATGGTTCAGTGGATGTTTGGAACTTTTGAATTGACAGTGTGTAAATGCCAATTTGCCATGTTTCCTTGCTGTCATTGCAGTTCCTAAACACCCTATCACTCACACCCTAACACTCATATACACACTGCTTTAAACTCTCTACACACACACAAGCTCCCATGTACTCATGCTAACACACACCAAGTCACTTGACACTTTGGCACACATACTCTCATGACCACACACACTCCTACACATGTAAACGTGAAACTGAGACACCCTATTGACACTCTAATTCACCTATACACCATGTACATATATGACACCATGTCACACTCTAGCTTGACACTGAACACATTATATGCTCATATGTACACACACATGGGTGAGTCCCTGTCACATGTATCCTAGCTACACACTCACACATTTACATGCTCTCCTCTATCTCTCTCTTTCTCTCTCTATATATATATATGTGGCAAAATGTGTTAATGCGATAAATAGAGATTTCCTATAGTTATATACATATGTGTGTATATAGATATGTATATATGTGGTTACAAAGATATATAGCCTAGTGTTGAATTCTCTTTTCATGTACACCTCCATGTTCACACACATACATAGCTTACATGTTAGTTCCTTCTCTTTTTATATACAGATAATGTTGAAAATGCATGAAAATGATGTGCCCTTGATGTGTGCTTGTGATGGCTTGTATAGCCTTGGATTGGTATGTGTGAATGCTAGCCTAGGCTTGGTTAGGCCTAGTGAGACTTGTTAGACTTGTTGGGGCTAGGACTTGACCTAGTTTGACTAGTCTAGTTGACTAGAGTTGACCGAGTGTTGACTTTAGTCTAGTTTAACCTAGACAGCATGCTGATGCATAGTAGATTACATTTATCATCTCCTGTATACATCTTGACTTGTGTTGCTCTAACTAGGAGTCAGGTACCTCATCTCGGACAGTACATTTACTTCAGACATTCAGATACGAGGCGAGTACATTCTCTGACCATTTCATACTTGTCTGGATTTACATTCTTGCTCTAGATTACTGTACTTGATGCTGACACGATTATTATCACGGATTGGTACTATATGGTCTTCTTTTGGGATGTTATCCCCTTGGATTCACTAAATACATATTATGATGTGCGTTTTACTTATATATTGTATTTATTGAATACCCATATCCTTGTATACTCATTGTGCATATTGTACTCTCATTATCACATGAGTTCAAAGGATAGACCATTGTACACTATTGTATAACATTGTCCAACCATTGTATAATATTGTACATCTATTGTATAATATTGTACATCCATTGTATAACATTGTACACTATTGTATAAGATAACGTAACTGGGGTGGATCCTTGTGTATTGATTCGGGAGGGAGAGTAGAATTAGTTATGTACTCAAATCCTATTGTACAACATTGTATAACTATTGTATATATCTATTGTATACCCACGTACAATGGAGTTACCATTGCGTTGTCCTAGACCGTTTACATAACCATATTGTTCTCTAAATCACAGTTGGCTTACAGTTCTTACTTACCATATATAGATATTTCCTATTATTAAATCTCTGATGTTTTTCATATACATTCTCTTTCAGCGTTTCATGTACCTTACTCTATTGCATGCTTTATATTTCCTAACTTGATATGAACTACGTGAGATGTTTTGTGTTGGCTCCCGTCCTGACTGGACCTGTTAAAAATTTTACAGAAAATAATGAGGAACCCTGCCCCCCTTACTTGGAGCTTGCCTAGTTGACACTCGCGACCTGGACCCCTGGGGAGGTTCAGGCAGCTGCTCAGGATGATACCTTGCATAGTGTAGATAACTTAGACTGTTCTTTCTATTGGTGTTTAGCTGTTGTCTTTATTTTCAGAGTTGTATATTTTAGAGATGTTGAGACTGGTAGTTGTTGAGACTCTGTTATTTCATTCTACTGTACCTCAGTTGAGGATTTCTTATCTATTTCCATCGTGCTACATTCTACCTTAGATTGTGATTGAGTTGTACCTCTGTGTTGACTTCCTTTTGGAGAGTATGTTCATGTTATGTAGTTATAGTTCATGACCTAGAACAGCGTTCTACTGCCGACACTGCGGCGTAGGCTGAATGTACCCACTTCTCGTGCCCTTACTCTAGGGTACGGGTCGTGACAATAGGTCATCCCTGTTATACGGCCTAAGGTTAGTCCTAATGTCAGGCATACATCACGAAGGACTAAACCGAAGAAAGCACCAAAGCAACACGTTTCTCACAATCATGCTTTTACTTACAGGTTTTAAAGAAAGACACATAAGAATGTCAATACAAATAAAAAGTACATTTTCAAAACTCACATGCACATATTATGGTACACACAAGCACATATCACAATATTATAGAGCTAGAAAGCTTGTTGACAATAACTTACTTGCTTGGATACCTAAGACTAATCAAAATAGACCCTTGAAGAAATGGGTACCAAAGGATTTATATACTCGTTTTGTAGGTGGACCCTCAATCCTCACATGCTAAAAGCAAGTGGATTCTCGATAGCGAATATTTGCGGAAAATGACTGGTGATGCATCTCTATTTGCTACGCAATCGATGAAGAAAGAAATATATGTTTACTTCGGCAATAATCTGAGAGGTGATATTATTAGTAATGGCACTGTTGGTATATCTCTCTATCCGAAAATAAAAGATGTCTGTCTAGTGACGTAGTCGATGTTAGGGTTATATACTAAAAGTATCACTTTTGTATTAATTTTATTTCCTTAAATTTTGAATGAGAATCATATGGGCAAATGTTTGCATATTGTATTTGTTGCAAGTGTTAATACAAGTGTCTGATATTCTATATTATAGATAAAATGATGTGTGGTGTCACACAGAAGATCATATTATCAGTTCCCTATGGAATATATAAATAGTTCACAACATAGATGGACTTGGATAATCCATTGGAAAGGTTGTAGTGTAATATGGTATTAGTCTATCTTGACTATAGGTTTACACTAGTACACTTTGTGTGTATTGAACATGACCACTTGAGGTTGTTCGCTTTGTACTGACTACATAAGAGAACAAACACCTCTGTTATTATGGATGCTTGTGCTCTTGATCCGGATATAATAACAGACATGTATATGTAGTGTGCATTACTTTGACTCATAAAAGAGTGAGATTCATTATGGGTCAATAACCTCTATGAATTGGGTAATAACATTGTATGTATGATGGGCTGTTGAGTATAAATGGAATCCATGTCCCGATACGTCTCTAGAAGCATGCAAAAGAATAAAGAAGGATCCATGCGACCAAGGATCCCCATGCGGCTCAGAGAGCTCATACGGCTCAGGGATCCATGCGGCTCAAGCGTCTATGCGGCTCGAATAGTTCCATGCGGCCCAAAGAGGAGCCACGTGGCCCTCAACAGCTCTTCCATTTGTCTTTACTGCATTTAATGCCTTGACGGCTGACAGCTCTGACCAATGACAGCTCTGACATAAAGATGCAGTAATGACTCTGTCATAATGGCAGACTCCTAGGGAAACGAAGCAAATCTCTGACACAATCCATCAAACCCCAAAGACCTTTATGCGGCCTTGACACGTGGACAGTCGCATGCGGCTCAGACAGAGGCCACCCCAAACGGCTCAGACAGAGGCTACCCAAGCGGCTCAGACAGAGGCCACCCATGCGGCTCGCGAGGACTATCTTCATGCGGCTTACTGAGAAGCCACCCATTATGCGGTCGCCTACGCTCCTGCGGCTCAGATCATCTCCATGCGGTTCAAATGTTCAGAGGCCACTCCCAAGCAACCTTGATACGTGGCCAGCCTTATGCGACTCAGTGGGGAGCAATCCTCATGCGGTTCAAATTTCCTAAGTGGCTCGCGGTTTTGCCAGCGTCCCTACAGCTAGCAGCCTAATAATAATGGGACACATGGCAAGATTCATCAACAAATCCTAACAACCAGGTTTAGTGCCATCCTCATAATTACTGGAATCAAATCAGATCATTTACAATCAATCAAATTGAACACGTGGCAGGAGATCCGAGCTTGGCATAACAAATCATGAGGATTTTTGGCAATCATCATTAATTGCCCACATAGATTTGATGCAATCACATTAATTGCTCAAATCTATTATGAGTGGCCCAGATTCATTGATCCTTAACCGCCGACTTTTGAGAATGGGCAATCATTGCAAACCCTAATGATGCCCTCCACTCTTATAAATAGCAAGGTGCCATTCTCTTGTAAAGCAGCAGAGGGAGAGAGAGCACACCCCCCTCGGACCCAGAGAGTCAGAGAGAAATTGAAAGGAGAGCATTTCTTCATCAACGCCAAGCAGTTCTTCTACAGAGCCAAGGCTGCACCCGATCGTCCAAGGAGTAAGGCAGAGCTGCTGTCGCTTTCCCGAGCCTCTATCGTCACCACCCAGAATCTAAAATAAACAATTGTACTTAGATTGTTGTACCTAGGTTTTCGTCTCTAGGCTTTCTTTGTACAAGCGAGTTTGTATTATGAGTCTAAGTTCAGTCCTCCGATAATTATTCTGTTCTTTTACAATCAATGGCAAACACGATGGCGACTCTGCTGGGACAAACTTCTCCACGGCTGAGGAGTTGGTGACGCAATCGGATGCAGCCAAACTTGGCTCCACTAAGCAAATGCTGGTCGCCCGGTTCGACCAGCAGGCGTTTGAAGAAATGCTCTCCGACGGGAGCGCTGGCCCGGTCCAGAAGCAAACCCGCACAAAGAAGGCTCGCAGGGAGTGGAAGCCAAAATCATTTGCTCCTCCCCAGGCCCAGGACGGAGTACTCTCTGCTACCCAAGACGGCGAAGGCGAATCTCATGCGGCCCCACGTCAAGCCATAGAGGACTCTGCTGTCCCCAAGTTCGGCAGAGGAAAACACTACGATGCTGGACTTGCAGGGACAAAGAGTGGTTCTATGTACTCCAGGAAGAAGCCGAACACTCATGCGGCCAAGAGCGACAGCAGCATGCATGATGCTCATGCGGTTGAAACTTCCAGCCGCATGCATGATGCTCATGCGGTTGAAACTTCCAGCCGCATGAAGAATATCCATGCGGCCAGAACTTCCAGCCGCATGGAGAAACCTCATGCGGTCGAGACTTCCAACCGCACGAAGAAAGCCTATGCGGCCACAACTGCCAGCCGCATGAAGGCTGTTACTCCAGCCATATACTGCCTGCTCTACGCAGCTCAGGCTCAGTCTTCGATCGCCTCTCCTATGGTTCTGATCTCTCATGTGTCCAAGAAAATATGTCTGACTCTCTGCAGCATTATTTTGACTCTTCCTATTATACGCCTTCAGGCATTCGAGTGAAGAAGTCAAGGACAGCGCTAGCTCGACGAGCTCAGTCGGTTGTCCCAACCTCTGACCATCTGAGCGCTTCATATACCGTTATACGGGCCTCTGATAGAAAGTTGTACAGAACCACTCGAGTCCAGCCCCCGGCGACAAACGGACAGAGTGGTTCCCACAAGTCTTCCAAAACCCAAGGAGCAAACATGGTCGTTCCAGACCCGTCTGACTTGCGTGAGATTATCCTCCACAAGCGCAAGGAAAGAGAAGAGGCCCCGGTATGCAAAGAGTGCTCCCACGGATATCACTGCACCCAAATCCCCGCCGATGGAAGAGGGAAGAAGATAAACGTTTCCAGCCCAAAGATTTCAACTACTGTGACTAAGAAACTGTCATCTAAACGGTTGCGCACCACCGGAGTATTCCAAGGTACCCGTTCGAAGATGAAATCTACCACAGTAGGAGATTCATCATCCACACCACTGGGGGTTACTGAAACTGGGGGTAGCATTCCTCAGAACATCCAAGATAATCCGATGTTCCAAGGAGATGAGCCCGGGGAAACAACTCTTCCATCAGATACAGCAAGCGCCGACGTCCCTGAGGACGTCCACGACTCCCAAGATGAAGCAAACTCTGAAGCTGGGGGTACTATCCCTTCTGAGTCCGAACCAGAGGAGAACATTCCTACATACCCCGATGACTTCTCGCTACAGGAGTATGATTCGGAGGGCACGTCCTCCAACGTTCCTTCCACCTCTCCTCATGTAAAGACGGTGTTCATGACGGACAACAACCAATGTGGTTTCAGTGATCGCCAACGCATCGACACTCTGGAGGCCATACTGCATGCCTTGGTCAAGTCTGTAGACGAGATCAAAGCGGCCCTTCCAACTCTCCAAGGAGGGACGCCTGGCCAAACAAGCGCGGGTCCCACGGTCAATGCGGACTCGAACTCAGTGGCACCGAACCCGGGCAATAATCCTCCTGAAATGACGGCTCCCACTGCTGTAGATAAGGCCAGGAAAGCAAGAAGAGAGGTCCAGGAGCTCCGAGCCATGTTTCACGCTCAAGAAACCTCTAATGACCTCAGAATACGGCAACCATACCCTGCTGCATGGAGGAATGTCCCCTTTCCACCAAGATATAAGCCGTTTAATATCAATCATTGTGATGGCAAGACCTTCGCAAGTCGATACATCACTTACTTCGAGGTCACCACCGACCATCTGCCCCATGACGATGCCATCCTCACACGACTGTTCGTTGGAGCATTGGAAGGAGTCGCCTTTGACTGGTATCGCAACCTGCCGGACAACTGCATCCACTCCTTCGCCAGCTTCAAGCGCATGTTCTTGGAGAGATTCTACGAAGTAGGACAGGACATCACGATGTCCACCCTCATGGACGTCGTCCAAGGGGAGAAAGAGCTGACAAGAAACTATATTGAGCGGTTTTACCAAACTGCAATGAAGCTGCCGTCTGGTAACCCGGATTCCTCCTTGATTGAAATTTGCCAAAAGAGATTGCTCCCAACAATCAGTCTCTGGATGGGCGAAAGTCAATTTAAAGACTGGAAGACGTTTATCATCAGTGCCATAAGCGCCGAAGAACGATTGAAGAAGGCTCGCCAACTGGGATTACACATCTCGGAGGGAGAGAACAAGGGCAAGCGTCCTAATACCAACAACGACAATGGGGGTAGCCCCTCCAACAATCGGGACAACAGGGGTAAACAGGCTATGGTGGCCGACACAGCCAAAACCGACAGACAAACAATGGCCGCAAATAACCTACTCCTTCGAAGACGGCCACGTCAAGCCCATCTTAGACATGCTCATATAAGGAGACAGAATTCAGCTCCCTCCACCAAGATGGGAACCTCGACCGGCAGAAATAGAGAGCCCAAAGTACTGCCATTACCACCGCTACGTCCACCATGCTACACACGACTGCTACCAACTGAAACGATACATCCAACATTTTATCGATTCGAACGCTCTGGCCATTGATTTCGAAGAAGTAACCGTGGCAGCCAATATGGTGTCAGTACAATTTGGCAGCTTCCCTCCAACAGAAACTTAAGACGGTATGGTACCCATCCCTCCGGCGATAATGGAGATTGCTAATCTTCCACCTCCCCGGGATCAGGCTGCTGGTCTCGTGCCCCTCACCACATCACGAGGGGAGGTCATGTGGGTCCATCCAGACTTGGTATCTGAAATGACTCAGTCCACACCATCTTCCATTCGCAAGAAGAAGAGTGGAAAAGTCAGATCCTGCCGCACAATCTCGGCAGATGACGAAGAAGTCACGGCTGTCGTTACTCGGTCTGGGGCACAATCCCAACCTGTGGCTGAGAACTCGGCTGAAGATCACCAGCCAGCTACTGCTGACACTCCAGGACCTTCTCAGCCTCCGACGACCGACAAGCCTAGGCCAAAGGAGACTCGCTTTGACAAATCCCTCCGAAAAGAGGCACCTCAGGGACTGGAAAGACCCTACAACTTCGACATCTTGGCGTAATTGAACAACACACCGGCCAAATTATCATTATACGAGCTTCTGAGACTCTCAAAGGATGTTCGTGCGGCTTTGAGTGATGAACTCCAAAATGCCGACGCCTATCTGGCTCAGGTCAACCTCACAGGAGAGAGCCCGCCTGTAAATCTCCAAGTCAGTGCTTGCACAGGAGCAATGCCCAATATTGTCTTCACTCTGCAGGATATGTTCATCAAAACCAATCTGCACGATCGTCCATTATACTACACCGGATACATCGGGGACGTAAATTTGGACCGGATGCACATTGATCCTGGTTCTTCCATAAGCATCATCCCGAAGGGTCTGTTACATCATCTCCGTATTCCTATGCATCGCCTGACGCTAACAAGCACCGCCATCAGCGATTTTAATTCGGGCAGGAGCTACCCAATTGGAAAGATACGTCTGAAGTACCAAATTGGCGATCTCCAGTCGGAAGTCACCTGTTACGTCATAGATGTAGACCCTTCTTACAACATCCTCCTGGGGTGCCCTTGGATACACGATTATATGATCGTGTCTTCCACGCTGCACCAATGCTTCAAGTATGTCGACAAATACAGCTTTGTGAGGACAGAATTTGTCGACAACGATCCCTTCAAAGAAGTCGAATCCTACTACTCGGATTCCTGCTTATATGAGAAGTCGAAGAGGCACCTGGATGAAGACGTACAGGCTCGAACCGAGACGGCCTCGAGATCAGAAGAACCTCTGACGATCCACCTTCAAGCTCATAAACCTGGCAAGTTCGTACCCCTTACAGCCACTCTGCGTAAGGACGCAATCAGCCTCTCGGCACAAGAAGAGCAGATGAGAATCCGGCTGCCAAGGTCTGGCCAAGTGCCAAGACCTACAACGGAGCCACTAACAATCAGACTGCCTAGAGTTGGCCAGCCACAAATGGAGAAACTCAATCCCTCCGACAAGCCAATAACGATACGCCTTTCCAAGAAGAGTCGTCACCCCGATGCAAAGTCTGGGGCTTCTAGCGAGCCAACAACTCCTCGCCCAGCATTAGGTACCAAACTGGGGGTCGCTAGTTTGCCAACAACTCCATGCTCGACTCCACCAGCTGAACCCCTGACGATCAAGCTGCCCAGGTCGTCCTCTCTGTCTTCATTTATACATGGGGTAGCTGAAAAAGAACCGGAGCTAGCCAAGTATGTGGCTGCCCACACCGATGTTTCCTCCGTAGATGATGTAATCCTGCTAGAAAAGATACCTTACTTCATCAATAAAGGGCTATCTTTGAACTACCTCGAGCTTAATAAGCTTTGTACAATATATGCTATGGAACACGGTATAGCCACTCACCTACACACACAGGTGACGAATGTTTACACCGCAAACCAGCTTACCCCAGTGGAAGATGCTTACCGCATAATCGAGGGAGGGGACCATCCAATCATCTTCGGCCGGAAGGACGACCCACAGCCCTTCACTGTAGAGAAGGTCGATCTCAAATCAGATACCGGGAGACTGCCTCTTTACCTGTATAGCCCCCAATCCAAATATCTCATGCAAAAACAGGGATATGATCTAGAAACTACGCCAGGTTTGAACTACGGCACTGGGCGACAATTACCTTTAAAGCCACCAGTCTCGGCTGGCAAACCACGGGACTACTACAGCAAGACCCGATGTGGATTAGGGTATGTTACGCCCACAACGACCCCTGAAAGTTCAGATGAGGAATGCGAATGGCATTCACATTCAACCGGGTCACCAACTTCTGATTCAGATACCA
Source organism: Iris pallida (assembly GCA_029216955.1). Lineage (NCBI taxonomy): Eukaryota > Viridiplantae > Streptophyta > Magnoliopsida > Asparagales > Iridaceae > Iris > Iris pallida. The sequence continues at coordinate 1,436,162 of JANAVB010006390.1, forward strand.
GCATCGGAGACGTATTCAGACAAGTCCTGTCAATCAATATGGCATTCGTCGACGCTTACGAAGAAGACGAAGACATTCCTGAAATTCTCGAGTTAGAGTCGTGGGCCCAACAGCTAGATGCACAATAGGAACAGTGGTTCGAACAGAGAGAACCTCCTACTAAAGATGAGGTTATGCAGGTCGACCTCGGCAGCGACTCTTCTCCAAAACCAATCTTCGTTAGCAAAAGCCTGACAGACGAAGAGCGAGAATCGCTACTGGAACTCGTCAAAGAATACATTAATGTGTTCACCTGGAGCTATGAAGACATGCCAGGACTAAACCCCGAGGTTGCCCTTCATAAACTCAACATTCGGCCAGATGCAAAGCCGGTCAAACAACAACAGCAATGCTTCCGCCCGGGCACCATGGATGCGATCGAAGCCGAAGTCAACAAACTGATAGCCAGCGGCTTCATTCGTGAGGAACAACATCCAGACTGGGTTGCCAACATAGTTTCGATCCTCAAGAAGAATGGAAAGATTCGAATCTGCATCGACTTCCGCAATCTGAATGAGGCATGTCCCAAAGATGAATTCCTCCTCCCTATCACAGACATCATGATCGACAACACATGCGGCTTCAAACTTATGTCATTCATGGATGGCTTCTCGGGGTACAACCAAATCAAGATGTCCCCTGACGACGAAAAGCATACATCATTCCGAATACCGATTGGCACATACTGCTACACAGTCATGCCTTTCGGTTTAAAGAATACTGGAGCCACATATCAAGGAGCTATGAGTATCATCTTCAGGGATCACTTGTGCAAGACCGTGGAGTGCTATGTTGATGACATCGCCGTCAAGAGTCGTTGTAAGGGTGACCATCTTCAGGATCTCAGGACGGTATTTGACCTGATACGAGCACACAACCTGAAGATGAATCCCACAAAATCCTTCTTGGGCGTATCCAGCAAAAAGTTCTTGGGTTTTATCATCATCGCCCAGGGAATCCACATAGATTCAGAGAAGAAGAAGGCAATTATGGAGATGGGTCCTCTGAGAAATCTTCGCGAACTCAGAGTCCTTCAAGGGAGGCTAGCTTACATCAGGAGGTTCATTTCTAACCTTTCTGGGCGATGTCAGCCATTCACCCATCTCATGAAGAAGGGCGTCTCATTCGTATGGGACGAAGAATGTCAGCGTGCCTTCGACAGTATCAAAGAATATTTGTCGAACCCTCCAGTCCTGGTGGCCTCTGTTGCTGGAAAACCATTCATGCTCTATGTACGAGCAATGGAGCATTCCCTCGGCGCTCTGCTAGCACAAAATAACGATGTAGGCCATGAACAAGCTATATATTACCTCAGCCGAATGATGAATGGGCCAGAGCACCGATACACCGCCGTGGAAAAGGAATGCCTCGCCCCGGTGTTCGCCATTCGAAAGATGCGGCACTATGTCACAGGACAAACCATACATATGATCTCACGAGTCAACCCTCTCAGGGTCCTCATGACTAAACCAGGGGCACTCAGCTCCCGCCTCGCCATATGGGCAATATTAATGTCCCCCTATCATATGATCTTCGTCCCACAAAAGGCTGTTAAAGGTCAAGCTCTGGCAGACTTTTTAGCAGCCCACCCAGGCTCGGAGTCGTCCAGAATATATGAAGAAATCCCAGATAAGGTCGCCGACTCGCATGCAACCTCTCACGATGATACATGGAGAATGTTCTTCGACGGCGCCTCAAGGACCGGACCTTAGGGTAACATCGTCGTCGGGGTCGGGGTGGTGCTGGTTTCTCCTTCCGGGTTGGTGATCAACCACGCTTACTCTCTCACAGAGCCCTGCTCTAACAATGTGGCCGAGTACAACGCTTTGGTCATTGGCCTCCAACTTGCAAGAGAGCTGGGGGTAGAATATCTTGAAGCATACGACGATACTCAGTTAATCATTAATCAGATCTGGGGTTCATACGAAGTCCTCCATGAAGACATGATCCCCTATTACCAAATAGCGATCAACATTATTTCTTCATTTGAGGGATTCTTCATCGAACATGTTCCCAGACTCCAAAACATCAAAGCCGATGCCTTAGCTGGTCTTGCCGCTTCCCTAGCGATTCTAAACTATGCTCATCAATCGGTGGATGTGATAGGCCACGAACTGATCTATCCCAAGAACAACGTTCAATTTGTGGCGAGTCATTCCGCTCAAACGATCGACGAAGCGCCAGACTGGAGACAACCATTCATAGATTTCGTAGTCTACGACATCCTGCCCGAGAACCCAAAGGAAGCCACTTCCATCAGAAGGCGTTCTCTCAGATTCTTCTACGATACAGAGACAAAAATATTGTATCGGCGATCCTACGATGGGTTATTGCTTCGGTGTCTGTCAAACGCAGAAGCCAAAGAAGCCGTATGCGAAGATCACGATGGTGTTTACGGGGCCCATCAACCTGGCCCTAAATTGCAAGACCGTCTTCGCCGAATGGGCTACTACTGGCCCACGATGCTAGCAGATGTGATAGACTATGCAAGAAAGTGCAAAGCCTGCCAAGTCCATGCGAACTTCATCCACCAACCATCCGAATTTTTACATCCGACAGTGGCATTCTGGCCATTCGAAGCATGGGGAATGGATATCATTGGTCATTTCAGAGGACATCGTTTCATACTCGCAATCACGGATTACTTCTCCAAATGGACGAAAGCTGTCCCGCTTGCAGAAGTAAAGACTTCAAACGTGATCAGCTTCCTCAAGCATCACGTCATCTATCGCTTCGGACTGCCCCAAAGGATCATCCACGATAATGGTCCGCAGTTTGCAAGCCACGCCTTTTATCGGTTTTGTAACAAGCACCGCATCCAGAATATTGCTTCAATGCCATACAATCCAGTAGCGAATGGGTTGGTAGAAGCATTCAACAAAACAATCATCAAACTTCTCAAGAAGTTTATATCGTCCAACAAACGCGACAGGAACGAGAAGCTTGGTGAATGCTTATGGGCGTACCGTACTACAGTCCAAACAGCCACTAGAAATACGACGTTTTCCTTGGTGTACGGGAGTGAGGTAGTCCTCCCGTTGGAAACTCAAATACCCTCACTCCGCGTCGCTCTCACTTACCAATTGGCGACAGACGATAACTACCATCGCCGACTACAAGAGTTGGAGGCCTTAGATGAAAAGCGCCTCCTGGCTCAGTAACGGATCGAACTATACCAAGCACGCATCTCCGGAGCCTTCAACAAGAAGGTTAAAATCAGAACATTCTAAGTGGGTGATCCCGTTCTAGCAATCCGGAGGCCGATGGTCATGACTCACAAAACCGCCGGCAAATTTTAGCTAAAATGGGAAGGTCCGTTTATCATTGAGGCCGTATTCTCCAACGGTGGTTACCGCCTCGCAAAACAAACGGAGACTTGCTCATGTTGCCCGTCAACGGCAAGTTCCTGAAGACATATTATTTCTAAACGACATTTTCCCGATCATCGAGTCATGTACCCACCGGTACCGCCGAACTCATATCACATTTTCCAGATTGATGAGTTATGTACCCGTCGGTACCGCTGAACTCATATCATATTTTCCATATTGCTGAGTTATGTACCCGCCGGTACCGCTGAACTCATATCACATTTTCCAGATTGCTGAGTTATGTACCCGCCAGTATCGCTGAACTCATATCACATTTTCCAGATTGCTGAGTTATGTACCCGCTGGTACCGCTGAACTTATTCCAAAATTCTAGATTATTGAGTTATATACCCGCCGGTACCGCTGAACTCATATTCCAAATTCCAGATTATTGAGTCATGTACCCACCGGTACCGCTGAACTCACATTCACAATCCCAGATTATTGAGTCATGTACCCGTTGATACCGCTGAACTCATATCCACAAAATTCCAGATTATTGAGTCATGTACCCTCCCGTATCGCTGAACTCACAATCTCCTAGATTATCGAGTTATGTACCCGCAGGTACCTCTGAACTCACATTCCGGTCACTTTTTCAGATAGTAAGTCATGTATGACCATACCTCTGAACTTTCTTCCTGAAAGAGATCCTCTCTCATGATCCACTACCCGTACTCCCAGTGCACAAAAAGGGTAACAGATCCACAAATTTCCAAAACGACCACGTCGATGTTACCTCTGAGTCGTTTCACTTCCGCCAAAAACAAATCACCCCTTTACATAGAACTTCCATGTCCTCATTACCTCTGAGTCGTTCTATGTACCCCCCTTTCATTGAGCCCACTCCTGCCATGTCCTCATTACCTCTGAGTGGGAAGGCTCCGTCGAAGAAATCTTCATACTTGCCATGTCCTCATTACCTCTGAGTAAGTATGTTGATTCTCTTTCGACTTATTATTCGTACCCACAACCGGAGTACGCCAAGGATAATAGGTCCACAAATATCCTCCGTTGAGTCCACTCCTGCCATGTCCTCATTACCTCTGAGTAGGAAGACTCCGCGGTAAAACCCTCACGCTTGCCATGTCCTCATTACCTCTGAGTAAGTATGTCGGTTCCCTTTCATCCTATTATCCGTATCCTAAGCTAGGGTACGCCAAGGATAATAGGCCCACAAATATCCTTTTCTAAGTTTCTTAGTACAGGCCCATCATTCCTCATCATGCCCCGGGAGCCCAGCTGCTCCATGGCATTCTCTCTCCCGATACCCGGAACGGCCAGGATCACCTTACCGTGGAATTGTTCTAGGTATCTCCATCAAACTTGTTATCCGTACCTAAAACTAAGGTATGCCAAGGGTAATAGGTCCACAAACAAGCCCCCCCATACGGGGCAAACACCACAAACATAATAGGCAGTACAAATAAAGGGGGGAATAAAGCATACTCTTTTATTTGGAAGGCAATAAGTACTACATGTTCTAGGGACAATGTCCCATTTAAAGAAAGAAAAAGAACGAAAACAAAAAAAGGAGAAAAAGGCCGACTATAGTTCAGCATTACACAATTCCAGGAGGCGATTTCTCACCAAGGTGGTCCCCCGCTCAAGCCGCTGTCTAGCTCTACGCTCGGCTTCCTGGGACAACTGCTACGCATCATCCAAGTACATATGTGCCCGCCAGTCCTCCTCAAACTTCTTTAGAGCGTATTCCAGATCAGTAGAAGCTCTGGAAACCCTTTCGGCATCCTGAACAATCAGCTCCTTGTCAGCATGAGAAGCTTCAAGCTCAGACTCCAAGAAGGCCAGCTTCTTCTGAAGCTCGAGAATCTGCTCCCTGGTAGCGGATATCCCCTGGGAGGCGGCCGCCTCCCGAGCCCTGCAAGCCTTACTCCGGTGGCTCAGTTGGTCGTACAAAAGAGACAGGTCGCCAAGGTCCCTTGCTATAGTCGTCTTAGATGTATCTCGCGCGAGCCTTATCTTCTTCAGGGTGGTGGTGAGGAACTCCCTCTCCTGACCAATTGCTGCAGACAAATCAGCTTGTCGCAGCATTTAAAACTGGGCCATCAGCTGATCAGCCTCCAGCAGCTTGGGCTCCAGAAGCGCGGCTATCTCTTTCCCGCCAGAAAGGGTTTTAAGAATGTCAATCTGGCCCTGGACGCATTGTTGAGCCAAGGTGAAAGGAGTCCCCCGCTCCACAGCAGTGTCTACTCCCCTCTTCAAATGGCGATAGAAGCTATCAACCACATCCTGCGATACCTCATCCAGAACTTTTGTAGAGGACGGTGTCAGAGGAAGTGTGGCCGACAGTGTCGAGGAAGACGCAACAGAACTTGCCGCCCCTGCCATAAGGGAAATAAATTTTGAGCGAAAGGACGCCTGAACAGCGGCCAATTCCCCCTCTGTGGCCCGAATGATTTGGATACTCAGTAAAGCTGAGAGGTCAAACCCCAAAGTCATACGAGCAGAGGAAGATACAAGGGCCATTGCCCTTTGTTCGGGCTATGCCGCCATATGAACTCCTAGACTCGATTAGGTGGGAGACCTCTCAAGACAGGCCGGAAGAGTAAGGGACATGCTCCCTTCCGCTAGATCCTTTTTGGCAGAGCCTACCATAACAATGTCCATCATCGGCACTGAAAGGTCAGGACCTGTATCCCAGAACAACCATCAATTAGTCTAACCCGATGGATGTGATGATAGAGCGAATAGGCCTCCTTGTTGGTTCAAATGTGGCTTATCTAACCAGGGGATGGTTGTGAAGGTTGAGGCTTGTTCACAACCACCATAGCCCCCTCACCTATGACCTCTGGGCCAAATTTGGCCGGCTCTTCTGCTCCAGCCGTTCCGGAGAGGGATACGACTCGATCATCATCACCTTGACAAAATTCAGCAGTCTCGGGGACAGGTTCATCAAAGCCCCCGTCCACTCGAGTCACGACCCCGACAATCTGAGATTCCTCTTCTTCTGACACCTACGAGAGGGAAGGAAAATGATTAAGATCAAAGCTAGAAGAAAGGAAGAACTAAATAGAGATGGTAGTAACTTTTTTACCTCCGACGCGGAGTCGACTTCCTCGCCTCTTTCCCTTATAGTTAGCTTGCGATGTCTGGTCGCAGCCAGTTTTCGGAAGCGAGGAATACCGCCAACAGGAGAAATTTGTCTGCTACGCTTTCGTACAGGACCGGGTGCAACGGGTGGCTGATCTGCCACCATCTCATCTGGCAAAACAGGCGGCTGATCCGCCCCAATATCCTTCACCGGAAGGGAAGAATCATCTACATCATGCTCGTAGCCCTCATCATCCGCAGTAGTGGAATCCGAATCTGGCACTTCGACTCTATTCTTCCTCTTCCTCGTCTTGGCCCCCTGGGACCTCTCCTCCAGGCCGGTACCAACAATAAAACTGGCACCCGGGTTGAAACCGACAGGGAGTTTGCTCGCCATAACATGGTACAGAGCTGCCATATACAAAATCTCTATCGACGCCTTAATAGCAGGGACCGAAAAAATGGTACGGGTATGGAATGTATCATAGTAGTGCCAAGCCCTGATACCGTCAAGAAGGCTACCTTCAAAACCCAGACAAGAGCTGGGACTGTCCAGAAAAAGCTGGCTGTATCCAAACTGTCGGGCAAACCTACTGGACAGATAAGGATCCAGGAAGACAGCATTGCGGTTGCGATACACCAGATGAGCGGGGCGGATGTTACGCAGCCATAGAAGCATCTGGCCGTCCAGAAGCTGAGGGGGCCCAATACCGTCGAGATGTACAGCCGCTATTTCCTCAGCAGTAAAATGAAGGACAGATACAAAAATATTGTACATGTCTGCTCTCGCTAGCGCCATCCGACAGGCGCACATGGTCTCGTACTCCCAGGTCTCATTACGATAACGGAAGATAAAAGCATCATCTTCAGTTACGCCGTCTTCAGAGCTCGGTCTCATCAAAGACGGATAATACATCAGCAGCCACCCCATCAGATAATGATAGGGCAGCTCAGTCCGTTCAAAATCTTTTGTCACATCGCGGGCGATGACCTTGGACGTAAAAGTACGGAGGCCACGGTGTATGCTGCATACCATGGCGGGAGGAGAGCTAGCTTCACTCCCAAAACTAGCTTTACAGCGGAAAGGATAAAATTACGACTGATCCTCTCAATAGAACCAGCTCCTCCCGAGACTACGCAATTCCGTAGCCATACCATCAAGAATCCCGCCAGGAGCGCCTTCTTTGACAGCTCTTGGGTATCCTGATAAAAATAACCAAAAGAGTCGGTCTGACTTCCAAATCTGTCGTTGGTGGTGGTCACCCTCTTGGCCGACGACACCAAGGCATGAACCGCCTCCCGGAATTGAGGACGTCGAGAAGTAACTCGGCCTGAGGCACCCATCGAAAAGAGATAGCGTACCCAGTCCTTAGTGTGGGGAGCATTCCCTTCCGAACTGCTGTCCTTCTTGGCTATCTACTGACATATGCTATAGTGGCACAATATCTCTTGATAGATAGCCACGAAGCCTGGATACGTTCCTCCAACTCCTCGAACTCCTCATTCATAGGAGTGTACGCCTCAAAAGCTTCATCTTTCCAAGAAAGCTTAGAAACTGTATGCATTTCATGGAGTGCAAGCCCCATTTTCCCTACGGGTGTATAAAAGGTTCCTGTACGACGGTTATACATCTCCAGCAGAGATATAAACAATCTCTTGTTTATGGGCAAGCCATGGCTGGTACCCCGAATAGCATGATAAAGACCAATCTCATACTGAAAGGCCTCATACTTTTGCGAGATCCACATAGACAGATTGATCCATGAGGGAATGGGGTGTATCCAACTCGGGAGCGTCAACCGGCCAATGGGATAGGAGCCCTTCCGAGCAAGTTGGTTCAGAAAAGTGTCGGCTGCAAAAAATATAAAATTGGGACCTGGCACATTCAAAAAAGTGCCCGGGGCCAATCCCATTACATAGCGGCTGGCATGTACCTTGCCCGCACATACTGACTTCATGCTGTTGTTGTAATGGATGTCTCCCACAAACATCCCACTTCGGGTAGGAGTCAAAGACTCTTTCATCTTCCGGTCCAGTGGGAGCATATTAAACCAAGATAGTGGAAAGTGACGCTCCATTTGGGGGATGCGGACCGCCATCCCATTGCAAATAAAACTCCAGTTCTCTGACACATCCAGAACATGACTGTTCTTCACAGTCAAGGCGTCTCCGAAGAAGAACGCAGGCTTCAGGTATTCTCCTTCTAATTTCTCCGAGTTCATCATAGCGTTGAGAAAATAGAAAGGCTGGTTCTTGAGGGCATTCAATCTCGCCGAAGGCTCGTCACTAGGTAACTGGTCCGCCATACACCGAACTAAATGGTCGTACCTATAGCCTATAGCGGCCTGGGCACGACCCACCAGGGGTTCTCCAGCAGCGTTAACTGGCAAATTCACTGGGACGAAGACAAAAGAAATAAGTTAAAAACATGACTGACTAGTGCCCTCAAGCCTATGCAGCCCGAATTCAATGAAGCCTCAGGCGGCCCAACTCAGAAAAAAGCTTATGCGGCTCCGACTAGTGGAGACTCTTGCTACAGTGACTAAACATATTTATGTGGTACTGTTCAAACACAGCCTCATGAGACAGAGTTTGAATAAGTTTAAAAGGCTCATACGATAAGACGAGTTCAAGCGAGCATATACGGTCCAAATCAAGTGAGCTTATACGGCCCCGTTAGAGACACGCTTATGCGGTTCAAATGCAGATAAGTTCATACAGTCCAATTCGAATAGGCTTATGCGGTCCAAATCAAATGAGTTTATGCTGAGCTTATGTGGCCCTGCTAGAGAAGTACTTATGCGGTCACAACAACAGATCTCATGCGGCTCAGACATGGAGCATACCCCATACGGTTCGAGACGTGTATGCGGCATACAGGAAGATGAAGGCTCGTACATAAAATGTGCGATGTAACCATGATAGTCAGGGTTCCAAAACTCACGCAAACGTCCTTACCATAGATAGCGGGGTGGACGTCGGGGTGAACTACAGGCACGTCAGCTGGCGGAGGAGCTGCCACATTCGTCGTCATAGAAGCAGCTTTCTTACCCTTCGTCGCCGATGAAGACGCTTCCTTCTTCGTCGCAACAGTCTTCTTGGGAGCCATTACTATGATCAGAGAAGGAGGATGAAGACAAGAGAGCTAGGGCAATAGCAGAAAGTAAAAGAATGTCTTTCCTAAACACCCTGCTATTTATAGACAGAACCCTAATGGACCGACGCATCGGTCCACGAGCAGTATAACCGACTCATCGGTTATCAAGGCGATCTGATTATTTAAGGCTAGACTCTTGGGATCCTGCCCCAAAAAGTGGCCTTAAATCTGATAGCAAATCAAACAGTAATTAATGTAAAAAGATTTGCACACGTGACAGGATGATGTGGCAAGGAGCTTATACGGGCAGACAGCCTATGCGGCCAAAGAGTCCATACGGCTGATTGACCAATGCGTCTGAGGAGGCTATGCAGTTGGGACATCCATACGGCCAGGACATCATATGCAGCCAGAAGAGTTTATACATACCCATGCTTCTTATTCAAAGTATTTTAATTTTACAAATTGAAAACTTTGAAGGGGGTCTTGTAGAAGCATGGAAAAGAATAAAGAAGGATCCATGCGGCCAAGGATCCCCATGCGGCTCAGAGAGCTCATGCGGCTCAGGGATCCATGCGGCTCAAGCATCTATGCGGCTCGAATAGTTCCATGCAGCCCAGAGAGGAGCCACGTGGCCCTCAACAGCTCTTCTATTTGTCTTTACTGCATTTAATGCCTTGACGGCTGACAGCTATGACCAATGACAGCTCTGACATAAAGATGCAGTAATGACTCTGTCATAATGGCAGACTCCTAGAGAAACGAAGGAAATCTCTGACACAATCCATCAAACCCCAAATACCTTTATGCGGCCTTGACACGTGGACAGTCGCATGCGGCTCAGACAGAGGCCACCCCATGAGGCTCAGACAGAGGCTACCCATGCGGCTCAGGCAGAGGCTACCCATGCGGCTCACGAGGACTATCTTCATGCGGCTTACTGAGAAGCCACCCATCATGCGGTCGTCTACGTTTATGCGGCTCAGATCATCTCCATGCGGTTCAAATGTTCAGAGGCCACTCCCAAGCAACCTTGATACGTGGCCAGCCTTATGCGGCTCAGTAGAGAGCAAACCTCATGCGGTTCAGATTTCCTAAGTGGCTCACAGTTTTGCCAGCGTCCCTACAGCTCGCAGCCTAAAAATAATGGGACACGTGGCAAGATTTATCAACAAATCCTAACAACCAGGTTTAGTGCCATCCTCATAATTACTGGGATCAAATTAGATCATTTACAATCAATCAAATTGAACACGTGGCAGGAGATCCGAGCTTGGCATAACAAATTATGAGGATTTATGGCAATCATTATTAATTACCCACAGAGGTTTGATGCAATCACATTAATTGGTCAAATATATTATGAGGGGCCCAGATTTATTGATCCTTAACCGCCGACTTTTGAGAATGGGCAATCATTATAAACTCTAATGATGCCCCTCCACTCTTATAAATAGCAAGGTGCCATTCCCTTACAAAGCAGCAGAGAGAAAGAGAGAGAGCACACCCCCCCAGATCCAGAGAGTCAGAGAGAAATTGAAAGGAGAATATTTCTTCATCAACGCCAAGCAGTTCTTCTACAGAGCCAAGGCTGCACCCGATCGTCCAAGGAGTAAGGCAGAGCTGCTGTCGCTTTCCCGAGCCTCTATCGTCACCCCCAGAATCTAAAATAAACAATTGTACTTAGATTGTTGTACCTAGGTTTTTGTCCCTAGGCTTTCTTTGTACAAGCGAGTTTGTATTGTGAGTCTAAGTTCAGTCCTTCGATAATTGTTCTGTTCTTTTACAATCAATGGCAAACAACGTCGGGCTGATGATGTCCCCTTAAAAAGAACATAAGGATTGTCATGTTAACCCTGCAGGTGGATTATATCTGACATGACAAATAAAGTTGAGTGGTACTACTTAAGGATAAAAGATGTCGATCAATATAGTTGTCAGTAACTTAATTTGATCGACGGACATTCGATATCTTAACATGGGGAGCCAAACGAACATATAATAAAAGGAGCTTATAATCATAATTTGGGATTAGGAAGGTAGTGCAACAATAGCTCTCTAGTGGATCAAGCTATTGTTAACGGTCCTGGGTTGTATGTTCCGACTGAACACGGGATACACAGATCCGTTAGGAGACCTAACCCTAATTTCTCCTCATGGTCCCTACCGTAGCCTTATATATATATCCTCTATTCTCTAGATGTCATAATCTAATTAGAAATAAGAAGCTCTTTCTCTAAATTCGTGATTCTCGTAAGGAAAGAAAGGGAGGCTGCCAAGGAGAAAAAAAAGTTGGGAGATCGTCGCCCACACGACGTCCAACCCAAGGAAAAAATATGTGCAGAAGATCTTAGGGTCGTGACTGCTCGATATTACTAGGAACTGTTGTCTTCTTCTTACTATAGGCATAATTCGTGAACCCTAGTTTCCGCCTATGAAGGGTTAGAACACGTTTATATCTATTTAACTTTTTCTCGATCAATACGCATACCAAACTAGGGTCTTAGGAATCCCCAGTTCCATCAATTGGTATCAAAGCCACTTTGGATCTGCTTATTGATTGATACGTCCATGTTGTCCAATAAAACTTTTATTGTGTAATAGTCGATAGATGTAGATCTGTTCTAACTCAGTTTTGTAGTCATCTTAGATCCAACTATTATGGTCCAATGCTTATTTTTGTTTGTGTTGTTTTAAACCACGAACATGTTGTGGATGTTGTTGTTGTTCTGGATGTAACTAGGGGTTGACCGTGCTTATAATTTTAATTTTTCAATCTAGATTATGTGTGAACTCCTTCGAGAGGCATAGGATTGATGTAATTTTAATTATTTTTTGATCAATCATGATGGCGGTGGTGGTTGTTTCTGACACCGGACGAGATGCTGGTTTTAATCAATCTAGAGGCAGACGGATAATTTTCGATGAAGGAATCGACAGTCAAAACCTTAAAATAAAATTAAAAAATAGTTGGATATTTTAGATTCGGATAGTTGAAGACGGAGCAGAAAAGATGACCATAATAGTTGGATATTTTTCTTCTATTTGTTGTCATTTTGCTTATTCTGATTATGCATGTTTATTATTTTGTGGATATTTTTTTGAAAAACTAAGCCTGCATTAATAATGGACAACATGGACATAATATCAACTAGTAGAAAAACCCTTATTGTTAAATAACTAAGTGGGAGAGGATATTTATTTAGCATAAATACTATGGTCTCCATTACTGGTTTGTAGGTGATGTAATTATAATTGTGCTTTGGCTTTAGTGCCTTCCTCCATATCGGATGAGTATAATTATGGATCACCATTACAAACTTCCTTAGGAATAATTGTAGAAAGTTACATAGTATGTGTTTACTTCTCCATCTGAAGGAACTCATTACAAGATAATGGACTTAGTATTAAGTAATGGTATACACTTAGATACAAATAATGGTATCCTTCCCAGCAGAGTCACTTCTATTATTTGTATTACCAGAGCAAGACCAATATACTAACTTTATTTGTCATAAAGTTATGTTGACATGATAGTAAAATTAATAAGAAAAACCTACTTAAACAAAGTTGAATTTGTATACATCCACACTATCGTGGCATACTAAATTCATGGCGTTCAAAGTATTGGTGAATTTCTTATTATTGTTTTGAGGGAATCAATATTTAATTAATTCAAAAAGTTTTTTTTGCCCTACATAATTTTTATTTATGTGATTCTCAGGATTTCAAAAATGGGTTCTTTCAGTCCACTTATGGTGATTCTTAAAGAAAACAAACTTACTGGACCTAATTATATTGACTGAAAACGTAATTTGAATATTGTCCTGACTGCTGAAGAGTACAAATATGTACTTGTTGAGGAATGCCCACCTAAGCCTGATGCTAACTATGATGAAGAGGTCAAAAAGGATTATAAGAAGTGAAAAAAGGTAGATGAGATTGTGCGGTATTACGTTCTGGCATCTATGTCAAATGTACTGCAACATCAGCATCAGGCCATGGCCACGACTTATGACATGATATATAACCTCAAGGAACTCTTTGGACATCAGAGTAGAGTAGCTAGACAGCTTGCTATGAAGGGTTTGATGAATACAAAAATGGCTGAAGGTATGCCAGTAAGAGACCATGTTCTCAAGATGATGGGTTATCTGAATGAGATGGAGATCCTTGGAGCTGAAATCGATGAAGAATCCCAGGTCGATATCATTCTCGGGGCTCTGGCTAAAAGCTTTGACAATTTGTGCCTTAACTACAAAATGAATAAAAGGTTGTATAGTTTGGCAGAACTTGCAAAAGAGCTACAGGATGCTGAATCTCTCTTTAGGCAGAGTGGTCATATTTTTGTTTCTAAAAAGGCTTCTACTTCTAAACCAAAAGGCGGTAAGAAGAAGAATAACATTCAGAAACAGGCAAACTCAGCAAAGAAGGGCATAGGACCTTAAGGTACTGTGAAAAAGCCGAAAGATAAATGTTTCAAGTACAAAGGATCAGGACATTGGAAGAGTGACTGTCCACTTCTCAAACAAGGGAACAAACAAGGTATATCTCATTTACTAGTAGTTAAAACATATTTAGAGGTATTATCTACCGGCACCTGGTGTGTAGATACAGGAGCCACTAATCACGTCTACAATACATTGTAGGGGTTCCAGGAAACCAGGCGTCTCAGTGATGGAGAGCTTGCTTGTTCATGGGTGACGCTATAAAAGTAGCGGTCGTTGCATTAGGAGATGTTACTTTATCTTTTGGTAGAAATAAGACTGACATTGAGAGATTATCTGTATACACCTTCACTTAGAAGGGATTTAATTTTTGTTTCTCTGTTAGTTAAGGATGGATATTCAGTTTATTTTAATGACAATATTATTATTAGAAAGAATAAATATTTTATCTTTTGTGGTGCATTAGTTGATAATCTGTATGTCATTAATCATATTTTGCCCACAATATAACTTATGGAAATGAATAATATGTCATCTAACTTAAATAAGAGAAAAGAACCTTCTTGTATGAACAAAACATATCTTTGGCACTTGCGTTTGGGCATATTAACCTAAGAAGGATTCAAAGACTGGTTGAAGATAGACCTTTGAGTTTATTGGAAGTGGAGGCACTACCAGTCTGTGAATCCTACTTGGAAGGTAAAATGACCAAAAGGCCTTTTACGACAAAGGGGTATAGGAACAAAGATGTGCTGGAATTGGTTCATTCTGATTTGTGTGGACCTATGACTATCCAGGCTAGAGGTGGCTTTGAATATTTTGTTACATTTATTGACGATTATTCAAGGTATGGATACATTTATTTGATGCGCCGTAAGTCTGAGTGCTTTGAGAAATTCAAAGAGTACAAGGCTGAAACGAAAAAATATCATAGAAAATGTATCAAGTCACTACGATCAGATCGTGGTGGCCAGTACCTCTTTGGAGAGTTTAAGAATTATTTATCAGAGCTGGGATTACATTCCAATTGACTGTACCTAGAATGCCCCAGCAGAATGTTGTAGCCGAAAGAAGGAATAGAACTCTTATGGAGATGGTTAGATCAATGATGAGTTATTCGGATTTACTAGATTTATTTTGGGGATATGCCTTAGAGACTGCAGCTTATATTTTGAACTTGGTTTCTTTTAAGTCAGTACCTCTTACTCCCATAGAGTTATGGATTGGGCGGATGCCTAGTCCGAAACATGTTCGCATTTGGGATAGTCCAGCACATGTGCTGAATGGAAAAGCAGATAAGTTGGAATCTCGTACAGAAGTATGCTAGTTTGTAGACTATCCAAGAGGAACAAAAGGAGGTTTATTTTATAGTCCTAAGGATCAGAAGGTCATTGTTAGCACCAATGCCCGATTCTTAGAGAAAGAATATGTGATGAACCATAAACCCACAAGTAGAGTTGTTCTAGAAGAACTGAGAGGTGAGACACCAAGTACTTCAGTACCAATAGTACAAGAGGATGAACCATAAATAACTGTACAACGTGTCATAAATGTTACACCACAACCGATAGGGCCTCGTCGTAGTGGGAGGGTTGTGATACAACCTGATAGATATATGTTCTTGGGTGAGTCGTCAGACTTCGTCCCTGAGGAACAAGATTATAATCTCTATACCTACAACGAATCACTCCAAGATAAAGATACAGAGTCTTGGCAAAAAATAATGATATCTGAAATAGAATCTATATATTTCAATCAGGTGTGGGAGCTTGTAGAACCACCCATTGATGTAAAAGCCATTGGATAAAAGGGGGTCTATAAGAGAAAAAGAGGATCATACGGCAAGGTTGAAACCTTTAATGCTCGGCTTGTCGTAAAGATTTTACTCAAAGAGAAGGTATCGATTATAAGAAAACCTTTTCACCAGTAGCCATGCTTAAGTCTATCCGAATTCTTTTATCTATTGCAGCTCATCTCGATTATGAGATTTGGCAAATGGACGTCAAGACAACTTTCCTTAATGAAAGTCTTGGGGAAGACATCTATATGAAGCAACCAGACGGGTTTATTGAAAAGGACCAAGAGCATCTTCTTTGTAACCTCAAGAAGTCTATTTATGGACTTAAGCAAGCTTCCAGATCTTGGTACATATGTTTTGATCAGGTGATAAAATTCTATGGATTTGATCAATGTCGGGATGAATCATGTGTATACAGAAAGTGTGACGGAAACATGGTGGTATTCCTTGTACTTTATGTAGATGACATCTTGCTTATTGGAAATAATGTGAAGGTGTTATCTGATGTACGAGTATGGTTATCCAAACAGTTTGATATGAAGGACTTGGGAGAAGTAGGTCACATCCTTGGGATCAAAGTTCTATGAGATTGCAAGAAAAGGATGTTGGGCTTGTCCCAAGCTTCCTATATCGATATTGTACTAACTCGTTTTAGCATGAAAAATTCTATGAAAGGTTTCTTACCTTTTAGGCATGGGATTGCTCTATCAAAGGAGCAGTATCCGAGGATACCTAAAGAGATAGAGAACATGAAAGCAGTTCCTTATGCTTCAGCAGTAGGAAGCTTAATATATGTAATGCAATGTACGAGACCAGACATCTGCTTTGTCGTTGGCATGGTCAGCAGATATTAGTCTAACCCAGGACAAGAGCACTGCACTACCGTAAAGCATATTTTGAAGTACCTAAAAAGGACTACAGAGTATATGCTAGTTTATCAGGCAGATAGTTTAGTTTCCTTGGGGTATACAGACTCAGATTTTTAGTCAGATAGGGATTCCATGAAATCTACCTCAGGTTATGTATTTACTTTGGAAGGTAGAGCCATTGTGTGGAGGAGTATCAAGCAAAAATGTATTGCTGATTCTACCATGGAAGCCGAGTATGTGGCTGCCTTTAAGGCAGCCAAAGAAGCAGTTTTGGCTTAGAAACTTCCTGTTAGACTTGGATGTGCTACCTAGTTTGCCTAAGTCTATTACACTTTATTGTGATAATTGTGGTGCAGTTGTAAACTCGAAGGAACCACGAGCCCATAAGATAGGTAAGCACATTGAGCGCAAGTACCACCTGATACGAGATTTCATAAAGAAAGGAAAAGTTATTATGATCAAGATAGCATCAGTCGACAACCTAGATGATCCCTTTATAAAGAGCTTACCAGCTAAGTCTTTTGATAGTCATGTTGAAAGAATGGGAGTTAGATGTGTAGCAGCATAGCTTTAAGTATAAGTGGGAGATTTGTAACAGTATACTGAAAAGCAATGCTTTGAGTATAAGCGGGAGATTGTTAGGGTTATATAATAAAAGCATCACTTTTGTATTAACTTTATTTCCTTAAATTTTGAATAAGAATCATATGGGCAAATGTAAGAATTTGTATTTGTTGCAAGTGTTAATGCAAGTGTCTGATATTTTATATTATAGATACTATGGTGTGTGGTGTCACACAGAAGATCATATTATCAGTTTCCTATGGAATATATAAATAGTTCACAACATAGATGGACTTGGACAATCCATTGGAAAGGTTATAGTGTAATCTGCTATTAGTCTATCTTGATTATAGGCTTATACTAGTACACTTTGTGTATATTAACAAGACCACTTGAGGTTGTTCTATTTGTACTGACTATATAAGGGAACAAACACCTCTGTTATTATGGATGCTTGTGCTCTTAATCCGGATATAATAACAAACATGTATATGTAGTATGCATTACTTTGACTCATAAACGAGTGGGATTCATTATAGGTCAGCAACCTCTATGAATTAGGTAATAACATTATATGTATGATGGGTTGTTGATTATAAAAGGAATCCATGTCCCGATATGTCGGGTTGATGATGTCCCCTTAAGAAGCTCATAAGGATTGTCATGTAAACCTTCCAAGTGGATTATATCCGATATGACAAATAAAGTTGAGTGGTACTACTTAAGGATAAGAGATATCGATCAATATATTCAGTAACTTAATTTGATCGACGGACATTCGATATATTAACATGGGGAGCCAAACGAGCATATAATAAAAGGAGCCCATAATCATAATTTGGGATTAGGAAGGTTGTGCAACAATAGCTCTCTAGTGGACCGAGCTATTGTTAATAGACCTGGGTTGTGTGTTCGGGCTGAACACGGGATACACAGATCCGTTAGGAGACCTAACCCTAATTTTTCCTCATAGTCCCTGCCGTAGCCTTATATATCCTCTATTCTCTAGCCGTCATAATCTAAATAGAAATAAGAATCTCTTTCTCTAAATTCGTGATTCACGTAAGGAGAGAAAAGGAGGCTGCCAAGGAGAAGAAAAGGTTGGGAGATCGTCGCCCACACGACGTCTAATCCGAAGAAGGAATACGTGCAGAAGATCTTGGGGTCATGACTGCTCGAGATTACTAGGAATTGTTGTCTTCTTCCCGTCGCAGGTATAATTCGTGCACCCTAGTTTCTGCCTATGAAGGGTTAGAACACGTTTATATCTGTTTAACTTTCTATCGATCAATACGTACACCAAATTAGGGTCTTAGGAATCCCAGTTCCCTCAGTTGAAACATAATCGATTGAGCATAAGTCATTTGGCAGATAATGGTTATGCCATCAACTTTGTGAAAAATAAATGTTCTGTCTATGAAATGTCTACTGGGAATCTTGTATATGAAGGGATCATAGAAGACAATATTTATGTTTTCTTTCTAGAATATACTAACAATGCAGGTAAGTGCCTAGTAACCAATCAAAATAAAAGCTGACTATGGCACATGAGCTTGGGCATGCAAATATGGATACTATCTCTAGGCTATGCACCAAAAAACTGGTAAAAGGACTCCCAAAAATTACATCAAGAGAGATATGGTATGTGCTGATTATGAGAAGAACAAAGCAACTAGGTCTTCTTTTAAATCCATCAACATTGTATGTACTTCTAGACCCTTACAGTTAATTCATATGGATTTATTTGGTCCTAGTAAAGTCGTCAGTCTTGGTGGTAAACTCTACGCTTTTGTTATAGCCGATGATTTCTCTCGCTATACTTGGATTTTTTTATCAAACAAAAGTGATGCCATTATTGAATTTCAAATATTTTGTAAAAGGTACAAAATGAAAAAGGCTTCATGATTATTCGAATTCGAAGTGATC
The DNA here is from genome assembly GCA_029216955.1 of Iris pallida. Lineage (NCBI taxonomy): Eukaryota > Viridiplantae > Streptophyta > Magnoliopsida > Asparagales > Iridaceae > Iris > Iris pallida. The sequence continues at coordinate 1,455,325 of JANAVB010006390.1, forward strand.
ATGGTGGCAAATTCGTAAATACAAATTTCAAAAATTTTGTGATGATAGTGGAAGTTATCATAAGTTTTCTTGTCCTAGAACTCCTCAACAGAATGGTGTTATGGAGCAAAAGAATCGTACTCTGAGAGAAATGTCTAGAGTCATGCTGAATCAGCTTAATCTTTCAAAATACTTTTGGGCAGAAGCTGTTAGTACAACCTGTCATGTTTTGAATAGGGTGTTAATTCAACCTATCTCGAAGAAAATCCCTTATGAGTTGTGGTTTGGAAAGATTCCAAACATTTCATATTTTAAGGTTTTTGGTTGTCGCTGTTTTATCCTGAACACCAAGGACAACTTGGATAAGTTCGACTCAAAGGCAGATGAAGGGATATCTCTCGGATATGCTGCCAAGAGTAAGGGATATAGAATTTTCAATAAAAGTCTATGATTGTTAAAGAGTCAACTAAGATTACTTTTGATGAGCACAATAGTCAAAGATCTAGCGACAGAGACGATGAGGATGTACAAAACAAAACTAAGGCACCAAAAGATACTGCTATCAACGAGAGCTATGTGGAAAGTCTACCTAAAATGATGAAATTCATGCCAGACCAACCAGAGACACTCATAATAAGTGATATATCCAAAGGCGTAAGTACACGTTCTACTAGAGTTATAGCAGCAAATATAGTATTTATTTTTCAAGTAGAACCTATGACAGTAGCAGATGCTTTTAATGATAAATTTTGGATTGATGTCATACAAGAGAAACTTAATCAATTTGAGAGAAACCAAGTTTGGGAACTTGTTCCTAAACCTATTGGTCAATCGATAATTGGTACCAAATGGGTGTTCTGAAATAAACTTAGTAAGAATTGACAAGTTCTATGCAACAAAGTACGTCTAGTGGCACAAAGGTTATAATCAAGAAGAAGAAATTGATTATGACGAGACATATACTCTTGTTGCTAGACTAGAAGCTATTTGCATGTTTTGTGCATTTGCATATTTTTATAATTTTAAAATTTTCAAATAGACGTGAAAATTGTATTTTTGAACAGATTTTTGAAGGAAGAAGTTTTTTTGAAACAGCCCCTTGGCTTTGAAGCTTTTAAAAGCCTGATTACGTTTTCAAGCTTAGAAAATCTCACTATGGACTCAAACAAGCACCGCGTGCTTGGTATGAACGCCTAAGTTCTTTCCTACTTGAAAATGGTTTTTCAAAAGGAAGACTTGATACAACTTTGTTTATCAAATCTTCAGTTAATAATACTTTACTTGTGCAAATTTATGTTGATAACATTATTTTCGGTTCTACTAATGAAAAACTCTATCAAGATTTTGCTAAGTGTATGCAGAATGAGTTTGAACTGAGTATGATGGGAGAGCTTAACTACTTCCTAGGACTCCAGATCAAACAACACTCACAGGAAACGTTCATCAATCAAGCCAAGTACATGAAGGATTTACTAAAGAAGCATGACTTCGACAACTTAAAACCTATGGGCACGCCAATAGCTACATCAATATGGCTTGACATTGATGAAAGTGGCAAACCAGTCGACCAGCGTAAATCTCGAAGTATGATTGGTATTTGATTTACTTAACTGCTAGTCGTCCTGATATCATTTTTAGCATTTGCATTTGTACACAATATCAAGATAATCCTAAGGAATCGCACTTATGCGCCATTAAGCGTATCTTCCGACACCTTATAGGAACTTCTACAGTCGGCTTATGGTATCCCAAAACCTATCTTTTAACCTAATTGGTTACTCAGATGCTGATTTTGCTAGATGCAAAGTAGACCATAAAAGTACCAACGATACGTGTCATTTTCTAGGAAAATCTTTAGTCTTCTAGTCTAACAAGAAGCAAAACTCTATAGCGCTATCAACAACTGAGGCTAAGTATATTGCTGCAGGACGCTGTTGTGCTTAGATTTTATGGATGAAGCAAACCCTATAAGATTATAAGTTGCACTACACAAAGATTCCTATTTATTGTGACAACACTTGCACTATCAACTTGACTAAGAATCCAGTATGTCACTCACGCACAAAGCACATAAAAATATGTCATCACTTCTTGCATGCTCACAAATAATACGGGGATATATGCTTAGAATTTATTGACACAGATCATCAATTAGCAGATATTTTCACAAAACTGATAGCTGAAGACTGTTTCAATTATCTGCGTCGCAAGTTAGGCATACTTGAATTTTTAGAGTCATAATGCATTATGATTAATAAAAAAATACTTAAAACTTGATATTCCTAGAATTATTAATTAAAGTTATTTTAGATACAAACCGAAAGGGCCCTTATGTCGTACAATCGTAAATAGTCTGAAATGACATGGTATATTAGTCTTTTGACTACTGCTAGATGGAATTCGGCCCCTACAACTAACCCAAAGTGATGGATTTTAATTAAATCAAAGAGTTAAAAGTTATTAAGTACGTTTATAATTCATTACACATAAAATGACTGTAAATTCAAGTTAGTCGAACTCGAAATAAAACTCTGACCGAGTTCTGGCTGAGTTCGGGCCGAACTTGGTAACGGGTTTTTCATTTAAACAGTGTCACGCCCCGCTCCCAAATAATCGGGTACGAGTCGATGCACGCCCGGCCTACACTGTCGTTGACAGCGGTAGTGAGCCGTCTAGTCATCAATAACAAGAGTATCTCATCACAACATCTAATCTCAAAATCTATACTAACCATCACAGCAAACCACTATACAATTATTACAATGTCCAGGTACAAAGCCGGTAAAAGATAAATGCGACAACATCAGAATATAATCAAATACACTCGATCAATCTCCTATACATGAAACTAAATATCTCAATATCAAGCGAGCTCCAATGCCATCCATGACAATCTAAAGATCCATCTCACCTGTAATCAACGATCCAGTCAGGAAAGGAGCAAAGTATAATGTGACTCAATAAAACTCACCATAGAAAATCAATGGAACGGTATATCAAAATATAACTGAAAGAAAGGAAACAAGATGAGTATAAATATGCACTAGCTATGTGTACATGTGCAATTGCACGTTATCAACATGTGGGGACTAATATGTAATCAGGCATATAAATTATGCTATCAGTCAATCAATAATCAGGCATGTCTGACGACAATGCTATTAGTCACGCAATAATCAGGCATATCTGATGACAATCTATCAGTCACACACGAAATGGACATCAGGCATACGGAGTATGCTATCAGGCAATATTTGTCCAATATTAGTCTATCACATGTCTCTAGAATGTCTCCCACCCGACACGAAAAATAATGCAATCAATCAATCAAGAACAGTAAAATATGACACGAGACAATATGAGTGCAATGCATGCAATGATGGAAATACTGAGTACATGTACTTGCCTCTTTTCTGGGTCTTGTCCAAGCCTTCTAGATCACCTAAAATAGAAATTTGGAATTAGAAACATTCTACTTATCCCTCAACTAAATTAGTGATTTCTATTCAAACAATTTCTAATTCTTTAACCATCCTTGCTTAACTAAGTGACAACAAGCTTAGGCATCCTCAACATAACCTGTCTTAGAAACCCATATAGACATATATATGGCTCGGCCCATAAGGTTGGCCCAACAGGTCATACTTACAATTTCTAATCTAATTCATTAATAACAAACTCAGCCCACATAAATTAACCCAATAAATCAAATAAGCCCAAACTTATTTATCTTGAGACTTATCCTGGCCTAACGGTCATTCCTAATATAGGCCCAAGGATCAGAATCCAAATGTTTCCAGTTCAATTTCAACACATAACATAGTTGTCCAATACTCCTAACGGTCAATCAATTTAATTCTCTAACCACTCTTAATTTAAACTCAACGGCTAACAAACAGTGGCCTATCATTCAACTATAAATCTGCAGAACAAACAACAGTCACTCTACGAACCCGTGTCCACTGTTCCTGCCATTAGGAAAATAATGTGTCCAAAACAACATCAATCCGTATCCACTTGATCCCTCTGGACACAATTGAACATAGAGCCAACACTCTTACGAATTCTTGACACAGGACAACCGAATAACAAGAAGAGTAGAAATATACCTACATCGAAGCATGTCTCCACTCGTGTCTTCCTGAGTCCAATATGCTCACTTCCGTGTCTGATACGGACTAACTCGGTTAAAAACGATAGCACTGCCTAATCTGACATTTCATCGAACATGTGGTGTGCATGAATAGAAGGAGACATTCATGAGTTTAGTTTGAATGATACCAACTCCAAATTTGGAGAAAATACACAAGAATAATCAAGAATTCACCCACGAGTTTTCACCAAACAAAAATCCTCAGAATCGAGTCAATTTCACACAACGTACAATCGATGTTGCCAATAAAATTCGTCCGAAAAACCATCCCAAAGAATATCAGCAAGAAAAGTAAAAGAACAAGAAAGGACTTACGGAGTAGGCGACGAACCGAACATTGATCGACGTAGCCGATAAAACCGAGCTCAAGCAAATTCCTCGCTATGTCGTGGTCGTTGTCGTCGTCTTCACGATGAAGCTGGACTTGATGCTCCGATCACCATGGCTAGAACCTCCGGATGAACAGAGGAAGAAGAGGGAAGTCCCGTAAAGAAAATGGCAGGGCTCCGCCGAAGAGAAGGTGGATGAAGAAGAAAGAGGTCTGGGGGTATTTAAACAGGCGGCGATAGGCGGTTGGGCAACGGCGAGGCGGTTAGGCGGGCAGGTCGGGCAACGGCGAGGCGGTTAGGCGGTTAGAAAACGGTTAGGAGAAGTTTCTGGAGTCGGCTCCACCGTGCGTCGTCGTCGTCGGCTCTGGCCATGTAGCAGAGGAGAAATGAATTGGGAAGAAGGAGTATTTCAAATTTAACGGTTGGAATCAAATGGGCTATCGTGTTTGGGTCATGGGCTATTGGGTTGAAGTTTGGATCCACGCTCAAAGGCTAATAGGCCGGGCTGGCTGGGCTTTAATAAGCTGGGCCGGCTGAAATGGTTTAAGAAAGGGATATTAATGGGTAGGCTGGGCTGAAAGATTTTGAATAGGAATTGTGAAAATAGTTTGGCTAGCCCATACAATTGGTGAATAGGAGCCCAAGGAAATTTAATAGAAAACTAAAATTAGGAATAAAGGAATAATTAAAATGGTTTAAGAGTTAATTAGAAAATTAATATTCAAAATTTATTAACTAGGAATTAATTAAAAATATAGGAAAAATATTCATTTTATTTATGAACAGTGGAGTTACAAATCTTCCCGCTTGAAAACTTTTCTCCCCGAAATTTCAGATGGCACGATAGAATTATCTAGGTACAAACGAGGATACAAGTTGGCACAATTTAGGAAAATAATTTGAAGATCGAAATGAGCTAAGCATGATTATAAAAATTTATTTAGCACGATTCAGACATGATTAAGAATATTCAAAGAATTTCAAAAGCGATGCAGTCATGATCAAGGCACGTTTTAGAAATAGTATTATCGTGATTAAGTTTTAATCACGACTAAGGATAATCAGGATTACGATTAAGGTCATTTGGAACGATATAGTTGTGATTAGTAGAAAATTTATATAGGCACGATCTTGAGTAGAAAATTAGAAGGATTTAGCACGATCCAAAACAAACGGCATAGTCATGGTTAAATTTAGAGTCTAAGCACGATTAAGGATAATCAGCACGATCATAATAAAATGAATCGTAGGTCAAAAGATTTGATACGATCTAAAACAAAATCATGGTCAATTGAGAATCTAAGTTGCTCAGGCATGATTAGAACATGATTTGGCATAATAGATTCAAATCATTTAGGCAAGATCTACTCATAACTATTGAAGTCGTCTAGACACGATTAGATTTGAGTCATGATTGAAAATCAAGATAAATTTTGGTAAAGTTGTCAATGGTGATAGGAGGCTAATCATGAATTTAGTCAAAAATATTCGAAACTCATGCATATCCGGAATTACTTTACCTAAAATTCATGCCTTGCTAGTGTACATCCGGCTGCAGTGAACTCTTGACTCCGTGACTCAAGAATGGTAGGTAACGAATAATTTCTAAACTTTCCCATAGACAAAACAACTTCAAGGAATAGAAACATAATCTCGAGAATATTCGAAACCTATACATAACTGAGATCACTTCGAGTTAGAGCCCCTGCCTCGCCAGTGCGCTGACGGCTGTAGTGGACCTACAGTTTTCAAGATCCAGATAAATGGCTGCAGTGCGCGGCTGCCACGCCATAGTAGGTTATTTTCTTTTCCTTCAATGGTTATCTACTGGAATTCCAAAGGAGTACCTTGATAATTCAATTCAAGCAAGCTTTCCGATTTACTAAAGAGATTCAACCACACTAGGAAGGACATGTAGTATAAATATTTATTCTTGAGAATCAAGAGATTGACTATCAAAATAGAAGAGTGATTAGAAATGTATTATAGAGTTGATACACTAGTCATGGGAATGTCAATGGAATAAGTACTTAATACGGCTAAAGATGAGTTGAAACTCTAAATGGGGAATGGATAGAGAAATAGTTTTACGAAAGGATGGGATAGCTAATATATGTGCTCTATGGCTCTAAATAAAATAGTTGGGCTTGGAATGGTTAGAGAAAATCAAATAGACTTTAAAAACCAATGGAGAATTTTGAAATGCCTAGCTAAATAAGGAGTTTTGAAACTCTGACTTTAATCTCTAAGTGGCAAGGAAACCTAGACCCTAAAGGGTGTTAGAATCCGATATTGTTGCAGAAGGAGATGATCCCCAAAAATCATGGAATTGCAATCACGACTTTTGTAGGAAAACATTATGAGGCAGAAAGAGAGAAAAATAATCAAAATTTACTATAGATAGCAAAATACACACTACCACACAATCGGCCTATGCTGTGATGAGTTCCTATTTCGCTGGCTCCCAATAGTACTTTAGTCCTAAGCACTATTAGATCGACCTGCATGGGCCACCACTAAAACATGTCACGCCGCGCTCCCGAATAATCGGGTACGAGTCGATGCATGTTCGAACTATACTGTCATTGACAGCGGTAGTGAGCCGTCTAGTCATCAATAACAAGAGTATCTCATCACAGCATCTAATCTCGGAATCTATACTAACCATCATAGCAAACCACTATATAATTATTACAACTTATACATGAATGTCCGGGTACAAAGCCGGTAAAAGATAAATGCGACAACATCAGCATATAATCAAATACACTCGATCAATCTCCTATACATGAAACTAAATATCTCAATATCAAGCGAGCTCCAATGCCATCCATGACAATCTAAAGATCCATCTCATCTGTAATCAATGATCCAGTCAGGAAAGGAGCAAAGTACAATGTGACTCAATAAAACTCACCATAGAAAATTAATGGAATGGTACATCAAAGTATAACTGAAAGACAGGAAATAAGATGAGTATAAATATGCACTAGCTATGTGTACATGTGCAATTGGACGTTATCAACATGTGGGGACTAATATGTAGTCAGGCATATAAAATATGCTATCAGTCAATCAATAATCAGGCATGTCTAACGACAATGCTATCAGTCACGTAATAATCAGGCATGTCTGACGACAATGCTATCAGTCACGCACGAAATAGACATCAGGCATACGAAGTATGCTATCAGGCAATATTTGTCCAACATTAGTCTATCACATGTCTCTAGAACGTCCCCCACCCGACACGAGAAATAATGCAATCAATCAATCAAGAACAGTAAAATATGACACGAGACAATGTGAGTACAATGCATGCAATGATGGAAATACTAATTACATGTACTTGCCTCTTTTTCGGGTCTTGTCCAAGCCTTCTAGATCACCTAAAATAGAAATTTGGAATTAGAAACATTCTACTTATCCCTCAACTAAATTAGTGATTTCTATTCAAACTATTTCTAATTCTTTAACCATCCTTGCTTAACTAAGTGACAACAAGCTTAGGCATCCTCAACATAACCTGTCTTAGAAACCCATATATAGACATATATATGGCTCGTCCCATAAGGTTGGCCCAACAGGTCATGTACTTGCAATTTCTAATCTAATTCATTAAGAACAAACTCAGCACACACAAATTAACCCAATAAATCAAATAAGCCCAAACTTATTTATCTTGAGACTTATCCTGACCTAACGGTCATTCCTAATATAGGCCCAAGGATCAGAATCCAAATGTTTTTAGTTCAATTCCAACACATAACATAATTGTCCAATACTCCTAACGGTCAATCAATTTAATTCTCTAACCACTCTTAATTTAAACTCAACGGCTAACAAACAGTGGCCTATCATTCAACTATAAATCTGCAGAACAAGCAATAGTCACTCTACGAACCCGTGTCTACTGTTTCTGCCATTAGGAAAATGATGTGTCCAAAACAACATCAATCCGTGTCCACTTGATCCCTCTGGACACAATTGTACACAGAGCCAACACTCACGAATTCTTGACACAAGACAACCAAAAAACAAGAAGAGTAGAAATATACCTGCATCGAAGCATGTCTCCACTCGTGTCTTTCTGAGTCCAGTATGCTCACTCCCGTGTCCGATACAGACTAACTCGGTTAAAAACCGATAGCACTGCCTAATCTGACATTTCATCGAACATGTGGTGTGCATGAATAGAAGGAGACATTCATGAGTTTGGTTTGAATGATACCGACTCCAAATTTGGAGAAAATACACAAGAATAATCAAGAACTCCCCCACGAGTTTTCACCAAACAAAAATCCCCAGAATCGATTCAATTTCACAAAATGTACAATCGATGTTGCCAAGAAAATTCATCCAAAAAACCATCCCAAAGAATATCAGCAAGAAAAGGAAAAGAATAAGAAAGGACTTACGGAGTAGACAACGAACCGAACATTGATCGACGTAGCCGATCGAACCGAGCTCAAGCGAATTCCTCGCTACGCCGAGGTCGTCGTCGTCGTCGTCTTTACTGTGAAGATGGACTTGATCCTCCGATCACCATGGCTAGAACCTCCGGACGAACAGAGGAAGAAGAGGGAAGTCCAGTGAAGAAAATGGCAGGGCTTTGCCGAGGAGAAGGTGGGTGAAAAAGAAAGAGGTCTGGGGGTCTTTAAATTGGCGGCGAGAGGCGGTTGGGAAATGGCGAGGCGGTTAGACGGGCAGGTCGGGCAACGACGTGGCGGTTAGGCGGGCAGGTCGGGCAACGGCGAGGCGGTTAGGCGGTTAGGAAACGGTTATGAGAAGTTTCTGGAGTCGGCTCCACCGCGCATCGTCGCCGTCGTCGTCGTCAGCTCTGGCCATGTAACAGAGGAGAAATGCATTGGGAAGGAGTATTTCAAATTTAACGGTTAGAATCAAATGGGTTATCGGGTTCGGGTCATGGGCTATTGGATTGAAGTTTGGATCCGCGCTCAAAGGCTAATAGGCCGGGCTGGCTGGGCTTTAATAAGCTGGGCCGACTGAAATGGTTTAAGAAAGGGATATCAATGGGTAGGCTGGGCTGAAAGATTTTGAATAGGAATTGAGAAAATAGTTTGGCTAGCCCATACAATTGGTGAATAGGAGCCCAAGGAAATTTAATAGAAAACTAAAATTAGGAATAAAGGAATAATTAAAATAGTTAAAGATTTAATTAGAAATTAATATTCAAAATTTATTAACTAGGAATTAATTAAAAATATAGGAAAAATATTCATTTTATTTATGAACAGTGGAGTTACAAACAGAAAGCCTCCCTTTCTTTCTATTCATCTCCTTTCCCATATTACAGCTGCCCGAGCTCTTAATCCCTAACCCTAGCTTTTGGGAAAACTTATTTCCAAGGCTCAAAACTCCCTCTCCTCGGATCTAGCGGCTCTACAAAGGCTTTCTCTACTTCTTTCCATTCTCTATTTGAGGTATATCTCTTATTTTCTTCTATTTTAATTTCTATGGCTCCCAAGCACTTCAAGAGAAAGAAACGAGATACCGCAGCGTCATCCTCCACTTCGAAGTATGAACTCGTTAAAGTGTTTAGCCCTGCTTGTCCTAACGGCAACAAGGATTTTGACACCAACATTTTTTTGACTTCGAAAATTTTACTATCTTAGTTTACCCAATTTTGATACCGGGAAATTTGCCCCAAAAAATTGATTAATTTTATTGTCCTATCGTAATACACTACAACCTTTGAAAATCTAGGGCTCCGAGACTTTCTAGAGACCGCGAGCCAAATTTATGAAAATAATGTACAGATGTTCTATTGCAACTTGCAAGAGGTAGACGACAACATTTATTCTTGTGTCGGTGGAAAAGAACTTGAGTTTAACTCGGCCGACTTGAGCGAGTATTTTCACATGTATGACAACGATGACGCTCTAGTCGAAATCAACAAAGTTCAATTCCCTTTTGATGTAACTCTTGAGTCATTGAAGGCTACATTGTGTCATCTGAACCTGGTTCCTCGGACAAGGTTGTTCCTAAAGCACCCGAACCAACATTTTTATGAACTTCATTACATTATCTACTCTACTTTGCTACCAAAGATGGGATCTACTGAAGATATCACCTTCTTAGAGTTATCAGCTTTGTACCACATTCACTTTGGAGTCGCTTTTTTTGTTCCCAATATCGTTATTACTGGTATGGTCAGTTGTAGGAGGGCATGCCGTTACCTCCTTTATCCTATGCATCTTGCGGTGATCTTCTAAAAATTTGGAATCAACTTAGATATATGTCCTATCTGGGTGGCCTTCGAAGCTGTCTAGATCTAGGAAGTACCCTTAGCCTCCACCTTTATCCGGTGCTATTCCAGCCCCTGCAGCTGATCCAGCTCCAGCCGATGCTTCAGCTTCTGCTGCTCCAGGCCACTTCGACGAGTTCTTCCATAGATTCGATGTGTTTGTCACCCACCAGGGATAAAGGCATGAGACCTATATGACTCTTTTCACCGACGTTGAGTACCGTCACATTCCTCAGGCCTAGGTCTTGAGAAATGGCCTGGCGAATATTTAGTAGACTTTGGCGCATCATCACTCGGCTCCACCTCCTATCCTTCGTCATCCAGACTTCGACGGACCGAGACTTGAGGTTCATCTCGCTTTCGTATTCTTCGATCCGACGACTGCCTATGTTGATCCCCAGCCTCCTGCTGATCCTACCGGTGATGATACTGATGCTTGAGTCAGTTTTTGGCTTAGTATTTTGTAGAGTTATCGAGTTGATGGTGGTCGTTTGTAATGACACTTCTTTTATTGTCAGTTTGGACTATCTATAGTATTTTGTACTATGTCAGTTATAGTTGTTTATGCACTTTGAACTCATTTTGAGCTGTAGTTGGTTTTATGCTATAATAGTCAATTTCCATTACTCATGGTTCATTGCTGCTATTGCTGGTGTTAGTTCTCTTGAGATATTGACTTGGTTCATTCATATACTTTGTGGATATTACTCTGCTTTTCTTTGTTAATGTTGGCTTCACATATTGCGGGGAGCCACATTTTGAGTACATGACAAACGGGGAGAAGAGCCATACACCAAAATCAAAATTTTCTCGAATGATTCAGAACAAGTCAGGTATATCATTTCAAAGTTATATTATTTGTTATATTTTGGTATATACTCAAAGTTTATCAATTATCAAAATGGGGAAGATTGTTGGTCTATTGGTTAATGATCACACCTCATTTTTGTAATCAACGACAACTTTGCTCGATACATAAATTATATAGACTGCTACAGGTTTACAGGTTTTAAATAAAGAAGAACGCCTACATCATCCACATCTACGTGCTACTACTACAAAGTACATCACATCGTCATCAAGAACCAATTACACTGGAAGCATATTAAACTTTTTATATTTTCTTCTGTATTTTTCAATTTTACTGAGTCTAGGAAATATATGTGAGGTTAATCAGGATTCGTACTGACTTAGATTTTTATCAGTCCACTTTTCTAAAAAGCCTACCTATCCATACTTCCAAGTCTACTATCCAAAAAGCCTAAACCCTAAAACAAATCTGGCCCAACCAAACAGTTCTGACCCAGACAAAACTCTGGGCAAACTCAGCCTGAGTTCGGTCTAGATACTTCAAATTTTAGTTCCACCAAATATGTCAATAACGTTCATTTGCGAGATTCATGCATCCGAACTCTGCCCGAATTCGGTCAACGAAAATACTATAAATAGAGGAGAATTCTCACAATTTCAAATCACTCATTCACTCTTCTCTATATCTATTCTTAAGTGTTTTTCTACAATCATTACTTTAAAATTAAGCCTATACCAGTCTTAGCTAAATCTAGTACAGTTCTGTTCAATCTAGAGTTTTGGTACTGAAGAGTTGTATTAGAGACGTTATTCAAAAATGTTCTAGTTTTTTAAATCAAGTTGTGGAGTCGGTCGTGTGCTCGTCACCAAGTATGATGTTGTAAGAGACTACAAGCTCTTGTTTAGCTTGTGCCATGGTGGATTAACATCGAGCAAGAGTACTCGAGACTGGACTAGTCCTTTCAGAGGGAAACCCGTATATATCGTTGTGCCACTGAGTTTGATTCTTTGATCTCTTACTTTATCGTATTTTATTTATTTTCCTTTACATGCCATAATATATAGCTGCTTAATTTTTAATTGGTGATTATCTCCGCTACACATGCATACACTCTATTCACCCCCTCTAGAGGTGCTCAACGGTCCTACAGACTACTGAATTCAGTTCTATCTAATGCACAAAATAAAGCATTAATGGTCTTGGCATCAAAACTAGCATATTTTTTTTCATGGCCAGTTTATCGATTATGTGGTTTCTCAACCAGACTAACTTCTATAACAATTCTAGCTAGTTTCTTGTAACCATCTACAACAAATGACTATAAATCAAATCAAGATACTTGAGATAAAAACTTATGCGTGTCTTCCAATATGTGTACTTTGTGCCATCAAACAGGGGTGGCCTATTTATGGACTGGCTTTCACCATTGTTGGTGTAAATGGGCGTCGTGATTGCCACAATATTCTAAAGTGTTATATGAGAATAACCCACTATGATACCAATTGAGTGATCGAAAGACAACTCTAGGTGTAGCAGACCAGTCCCGAGAACTCTTACTTGGTATTAATCCACTATTGACATAGCAGTTACACCACGTGTTTTGATCCGAAGGGCACGTCGACTTCTTACAACATTGTCCTTCAATATGAAGACATGACAACTTCAAACACTGGAGTAAATAGCTTTGAATAGCCAAGCTTGTACAACTCTTACACTTCTAATCAAAACCGCTTGGCACTTAAAAGAATGGGAGTTGTCTAGGAGATAATGGAGGTTAAGGCTCTTTAAATGAATAGAGAAGATGAAGAGAGAATGAATTGATGATAAGAAATAGAAAACTCTTCTCTATTTATAGATTTTTTGGCGGCTGAGTTCGGGCAGAACTAGGTATCTTAACATTCAAAAATTTAAACGTTGGAGCCATGAGAATAGGTCTAGCTCACTGCTTTATGAGTGATTTTTGGGGACCGAGTTCGGGGCGAACTCGGACCGAGGTCGGTTGACCAAATTCCATAATGGTCCTGGTCAAATTTGGTTCAAATGGCTTCGTGTTTTGAGTGGGATATGAAAGTAGATTTTGTTCTAGTTTAGATAGGCTTATTTTGAGTGGACTATGGGTTAGGTTTCAACTAGTGCCAAAGTACGATCTGAATTACATAAATCCTAGACTCAAGTAAATTAAAAGTATATAATAAATGATAAAATATCCAGAATGAAATCTTTTGATGAGCCAGATTCCATGTTGTTGATTGTTGTTGATGTAGTCTTCTGTTGTATTTTATTTCCATGTATCGACTCGTAGTTTAGGTTGATTATCGAAATCTGGTTGACTGTGACCAGATGGGCCAACAAATCTCGAGTCATCAATCCTCTAAGTTACGAATCAACTATTATCCATGCATAACTACGCCCTATATTTATTGTTGTATTATATACTCCCCTTAGAATCTCTTAGGTAGTGGTTTATCTTATCAATCACAAATGCTATAAAGTCAACTATTTTTTTACTTAAAATTCTTGAGTATGTCCATAATCATCTTTGTTACGCTTAGGATCATAGTTACTAACAATCAAGGTACACAATACGATACTTACTATAGACGTATCTCCAACTATTAAACTCTCCACTATACTAGAAACATAATCACATAAACATCTCTATCGAATTCCATTAAGAAGCTTGCACATGTAGTTTTTCTAATTTAGTTATTGTTAAGTGATGGAACAAACCATACCAACATCAACTATGGTTAAGTTCAAGTAAAGCCGAAATAAAGTCAAAATATTTTCAAGAATAGTATGAAGCCAATCGAGATGTATAGGACATAGTCTAGGTAAAATTTGAGAAACACATATCTCAATGATCATGTCCTAACTGCATGAATTCCTAATTCTACAATACAAATGAATAGCTGGAGTACATGTTTGCCTTGCCAAATAATATAGGTTCTTGAACATGTCCTTGGCCAAATCGATGAGATATTTTCCAAAACAATGTTGAACAATCGAAAAGAGTCTAGTACGAAAGCAATAGAGGAATGCTTATAGTAAAGGTATAAGAAAGATGATTAAACGAAATCAATCAAGACGTAAGAAACCTAGAGAAGCATATAATTATAACAGTAGATGTATCCTCAAATCTTTAATTCCATAATTAGTAGCAGGTGACTATCCTAGGTACTACCATGACCTCACAAATTTTGTAAATACTCGACCTGGACGGACGACCACAAAAATTATGTCAAACGTCCCAATCCCAAAATACATAGTTCTAAGATACGCGACAATGAACAGCTATGCATCTACTATAAGAAAAAGGCTTTCTTTACAATATATTTATTAACGGTCGTATTAAATCGTCAAGGAAAGCTATTTTCTTAACGGTTTTGACTATCTCTCATAAAATACTTTTTAGTATTATTGATGATTTTAGAATGACCGTCAAAGAATCCTAGTTTATTCTTGACGATTTTAGAATTACTGTCAATAAAACCTGGTCTTTATTGACAATTGTTTCATAACCGTTATCTATTATAATGCGACAAAATCCCTACATACAATTCAGTGTGCCATTTTTGTAAATTTTGTATAACTTTTTTATGTTATCCCCGAGCGGTCACTTTCGTCTCCATTTCTCCACAACTTCCTCTCCTCCTTCTCTATTTCTCCATAGCTCCCTATCATTCTCCTTCCTGAGAATCACCACCGTCACTCCCTTTCCTTCTCACATGCTCGAGAGGTCCCAATGAAGCACGATGACTGAAAGATTTGGTTCACAAATGATGAATTCCCTTTAGGTTATCTTATTCGCTGCCTCTTCCTCCCTAAATTAAATCCCCAAATTTGGAATTTCCTCCAAATTTGAATACTATAATTCCTTTAATCCGTCTCCCTCAATTTCCAATTTTGGTTAGGGTTTTCCAAAACCCCAAATTCTTAATCTCGAAATCTTTTAATGGACATTCTTTAGTCATTGGATCGATGGTCTAGGTGGTGGAGAGGGAGTTCATGAACCGCGAGAAGGCAAAAATCAATTGTAGAGAGGAGGTGGCGCCAAAGAGCAACAATGGCATGGGATGGCGAGAGGCGGCAGACAAAAGGGTGCTCGGTCTCGGTACCGTGAAGAATTTGATTATTGGTGCGTGACTCAAACTAGCTAAAAAAAGTAATATTAAATAGAAATTCTTGAAACTTCTACGTGCCTGTACCATCTATATCTAAAGTGAAATCCGATCTCTCCCCTCGTTTTGAGCTTATCGACTAGAATTAAATCCCAAATCTTCAACAACAACAACAACAACAACAACAACAACAACAATAAGAGAAAGCAAGAAAATATATGAGAAGAGTGTTCTAATACTTTGCGGGGACTACATGGAAGATTACGAGGTTTTTTTCTTCTATTATCCTCAATCATTTCTATATTTCTCTATATCTACTTGTAATTCATTAATTCATAAATGAATTATGATGATTAATTTGTTATAATTATACTATATAGGTGATGGTGCCCGACCAAACTACAATAGATAGAGAAAAATGCTTTATAACTTTTGGAGAGAGAAAGGGGATTGATGATTATATCAAAAAGAAGATTATTTCCGATAATTATTCTTGTTATCATTGTTATTAGGGAGTTTGTAGTAGTTGTGGTGATCCGATTTGGATCAGTGAGAAGTCTGTCAGTGTAGTTTCTTATGCCAGCAGTGGAGGCTTTCCAGGTTTGGGCTCCGATCGTTCCATGAATTTTTTCGCAAAGGTTTTTCACGTCAAAATTAGTGTGTTTATGTTGTTTGGCTCTCGTGTGATTTTGGCTATTTGGTTTATACGTTTTACTTCGATTATCTCATAGCTTCTTGGTTTGGGGGAACGGTTTTCATATTTTGTTCCCAACATTTAGTTGACAGGGTTTGTATTTATCTTCACTACAAATAGAGATGTAGGTTACTCCGGATGAAAATTAATAGGTGTCAGAATATTTTCAGTAGTTCTAATATTAATAATGAAAATGAATGTGTTTCATATAAAAAATTATGCCGCTAGCTAGTCATCATTCCGTCGCTGCTCAACAACGGTTATGCTTCCGTCGCTGAAGTTTGTCGCTAAATTGTAAAATTTTTAAGTGTAAATTATAGTGTTCACAATATTTTTTAGTAGTTCTAATATTAATAATAAAAATTATTAGGACCTTTTATGTTTTTTAGGATGGGGTTTTCCTTCATCTCTTTCGTATTCGGCTATATACATATTCTTTTTGTAACTATTTTGGGACTTATCTATGGTATATAAAAAATTCCTCAAAGAGTTGTCATTTCTTGGAGGACTCCAATCTCCCACGGGTTCGAGTTTTGTTTGTGGATTCATACATCGTCCATGGACTTAGTCAACCACACATCGACTTCGACCGACGTATTTATCTTCATTTGACGACGTTTCGATGTGTCAACCTCGACGAATTTTGCCTCCATCGCCATTTCCACCCCCATTCCGCTTCTGTGCTTGTGAGGATTTAGTCTTCGTGGTTCCCCAGATTATTTCGAGAAGAAGAAGTTAAATTAGATTTTAATGGAATTCTTGGGAGTTCTTGGGTGTCTAAACTCCCAAGTTCACACCCCCCCCCCCCCCCCCCCCCCCCCCCCCCCTCCCCTTTTTTGATATAAACGGTGGGAAGAAAATTTCCGCATTTAATTAATATTAATTAATGAAACATTTTTTTGTTAGCATAAATGGTCACATAGATCTTAGCACAAAAGATGGCTAACGGATAGCACAATAGATTATAACACAATAAAATTTAAAGAAAACAAATGGTTGAAGTTTTCCATATAGTACCGCTATGTTTATACGGAATCCTGATTCTCTCTTATGCCAATTTAGCAACGTGTGCATGGGTGGAGCGAGACATTCTACTCTGTGGGACAAATTGTCTAGCCCTCTTTTTTTCTTGAGCTGTGTGATAGACCTTAAGTGTACTTTAAAAAAATCCATACAAAAATGTAAAAAAATAAAAGAAAAAATATTTGGTGGGAGTGCGTGACACCAATATTCACCATGTAGCTCTGTCCTTAACAATTTGTCCCACTCATTTTTTAGTTCTTCCAATCTGATGTTTATTTCGTGCGCTCTCGTATCTTATTTCCTGTAGTGATCGTGGGTCTTGTAAGCACCCTATACCTTGTTCGTAGTAATGATTTCGCTCATTATATGCGTATTTCGTATGGATTTTTCACTCATCCTATATTTTTCTAGCTTTGTTTTTCCAATACTTTAGCTGGCCACTAGTTCTATTGCAGCATGCCAACACAAACGGGAATCCCCATTTTACAACAGTCTTTGAGGATGAATGAAAACTTCCCTTCGAATTTAAAAAATAAAAAATAAAAAATAAAAAATAAAATTTGAAAACCATGACTGTCCACAATTTGCTGGTAGATAAGGTGAAATACTTGCTAAATATTTGGGCTAATTAGAGTTAGACCCGAAATTTTATACATCTTAGAGTTTAAGTCCTGACATATCCAATTGGAAAGTTTAGACCGTAAATTGTTATTATTTGTTTCATTTTTTCATTATACTCTTTCTAATCTATATATATGAAGGTTTCATTGTCAAGAATAGAAGGGAGGGTATAATGTGAAAACTAAAACAAATAATAAAAATTCAGGATCTAAACTTTCTAATTAGACAAGTCAAAACTTAAAACTCTAAATTTGTATAAAATCGAGGATTTAAACACTAATTAGGCCTAAATATTTCCTACAGCCCTATAAAGTTTAGCTCAGGGCAACTACATTCTAAAAGTAGTTATGGGCAGGGAGAAATGCGCTAAATTTTTTCTTAATTAGTAGGGGAGGCTCCGAAAGCAAGAAACTACTTGGAAGGTGGAAGTATAAAACTAAAATAAGTTTAGAAGCGTACTAATGAATTAACATTTTAATTGTCAATTGGTAGGAGTACTGTTAGTCCTGAGGCTCAATCTAAGATAGATGAATTGCCAGAAATTGATATTTAATGCAAACAAATTTGCTTTTCCGTTCTGAGTTTTTAGGACTTCGGAGATTTGGCAAATAATTTTGCTCTCCAAAGAAGTTGAAACAAATATAATTTTTTTTATTACAATTATGTTACAAACTGACAGAAATTACTTCACGTTCTTTCTTGCGATCGCAGTTGTAGACATACAGAGTGGATTACAATATGCAGAACGCTAAAAGAAAAGAAAGAAGAAGTCACAACTCTTGCTGGGATGATTAAGTTCACCGTTGCTTAAAATAAGGTTCATCCCACACGAACTGCTTCCAGGAACTAGCAAGTTCTCGTAGAACTTCTGGAATGCTCGTCGGCACCTCCTTTCTGGACTCGCACGAACTCTTTTGGACTCCAATGGCGGCAGCAACAATTCTCTCTCCGTCTCTCCTATTTTTGAAGTAAGTTCTCAAAGAGGCACGATGAGAGTATTTATAGAGTTAGATGGTAACCCTAACCTAATCCTGGCCGCCAACTGATTACGAAAAGATATGACTTATTTGAATTCAAATCCCAAAAAAATCGTATGGTAACCCTAACCTAATCTTTCTATAACCATTCACATCCTGCAATCAGCGACAATCATGCGCCAACCATGCTGTATGTATATATGTGCCTCAGCAGTATAGACGCATCTACTCCTGTGTGAGACTCGTCTCACGGTATCGGTATTTATATACGGATACGTATTTTGTGCTGTATTTAGTATTTTCTTGATATTTTCAGAATGCTTTGAAATATTTTCCAAAAATTGTATATATTTCTCATTGATCGGCATGCCGCCGATGTATCGGTATATATCGACGGTTGATATTCTCTTTGTACGAATTTCTGACAATTGTCAGGTGACCTGTACTTTGACTTTTCTCTTTTGTTTTGGTTTAAATCTTGACTTGGTTTAATTGGTTTAGTTCAACTTGGCTTGGCTTGATTTGGTTTAGTTTGGTTTGAGATGAGAGGGTTGATATAAATCCCAACTCCTGTCTCTCTCCTTCATTATTTCATTTCTCTTCATCTTTTTCCTCTTCATTTTCTCCTCCAACCTAAGGCAAGTACATTTTGCCAAAATCTTGAACAATGTTATTTTTGTTTCTTTTATTCTCTTCCTTGCAAGATTCTAAGCCTCTTTAGAACTTGGAATTTTTTATTTTGATGGCTACATTTTTGTATATCTAAGTTTTATTATTTTCTTGTTTTATTGGTTTTCATCTATTAAAACTTGGTATTTCCTAAAACCAGACATCCCAGACTGTAGAAAATCTCGTTCTATGCAGTTTAGACCCTTGGAAGTCTCAATTCAGACTTGTTTTGAGCAAGTTATACTCTTTTGAAGTTTTCGGGTTCCATGGAGCTTTGGCTGCTGTGTTAGAGAAGAAGCACAGTGCCGGGCGCCCAGTCTGGCTCTGGCACGTCTTCTGGCCCAGGCGCCTAGACTTGATTAGGCGACCAACTCGGCCCAGGCGCCTTGCGTGTCCTGCCGCCTCTTGACCCTAGCGTTCATGGGTGCTTAGGCGCCCAATGTGATGCGCCGACCCAAACGCTCATTGGTGCTTAGGCACCCACTATGATGCGCCTCTCCGGGCCTGGCGCCCATGCATGCCTAGGTGCCACTTTGGCCCTAGTGCTCATTGGTGCCCCGGAGCCTCTCTAGCCATGCGCCTACTTCGACCATGCGCCCTCTTGGCCCCAGCACCCGTCAGTGCCTATGCGCCACCTTGGCCCTGGCGCCCCTATGAGTGTAGGCGCCATCTTGGTCTAGCGTCCAAGCTTACATAGACGCCATCCTGACCATGTTACCTATTCATGCCTAGGCACCCTCCAGGCTGTTACGCTCCGATTCAGGGAATCTTTCGTCCTCGCTTCGATTCACGCTGAATCGTTCGTCCTCGCTAAGGCGTGATGCCGTACAAGTCTGGTGTTGCACTCGTACAAGGCAAGAACGTGCACTGTTACATCATTTAGAAATATTTGAAATCCAGCCACATTTCAGAAATATTTAGGACACAATATAGGAAGAAGAAATACTCATTTTATTGATACTTGTAGTCGAAATACAACTTTTCTCGATAATATTTGAAATGCCTTTTCGGCTACAGTGATTCATGAAAAGAAGTACAACTGATAGGCTGTCATGAAATAACTTTCTGTTCCATACATCATACCCCTTTAATACTTTGAAATATAAGCAGCCATCTTTGAAAACTCTGTAATACTTTGTGCATCTTTTAGGGAAAAACAACTTGAAAGGAAACAGCAGTTCAGAAAGCTTTAGTTGCGATGTACGTCCGAGCCTTCTCCAGTACTTGTGGAGGAGGGGTCAGCATATTATAACAATGTGCTGGTGAGCCCCATTGGCCCACTCAGCTAAACCAACATTTTATTAATGACAAGTATTTTAAATCATGAACTTATTAGGGACTGGCAACATTCTGATTAAATCATAATTCAAAAAATATGGTATTTCATTAGACCATGGTTACTTTACCATCGGCCGAATCCATCTTTCCTGCATAAGATACAGGATAATAATATACTTACTGCCCCTGCATAAAATGATCATTAGCATGCATCCTGACTACATAGCCACTGGTGTTGTTAAACCATATTGACTTGCCATATAGGACTTCAAGGGTATGCGACGTACCATTCCTTCGGATTGCAAGTCCGAATGAATGTCCCGATACCAATCATGCCACCAAAGCATGCTGCATTTCCTCCTAGGCCGAATCGGTCCCGGTGCCCCAGTACCGTTCGAGGAAACAATACCTTGTATACAAGTTGTCCAGGACTATGCGAATGCGTGTCTGACTCAATAAGCATTGTCTGCATAGAATATTAAGTATTAGGCAATATGTTCATTCTCAACATTTCATATCTCATCATCATAGGCATCAATTCATCTCAATTCAATGTTCAAGGGACAAGCACAATCTCAATGTTGTTAACAGTGTAATCAATTTTTTCAATGTTCAATGTTCAATCTCTAGCTTCTTAGTGGTATCGACTTGTGGCGTTAGCAACTTGATATCGATCAACGGATGTTGCAAGATAATTATTTAGTTGGCATGAAGGAATAACGAGAGGGACAATACCACCACAGAGATCCACACTCACAAAATTAGAGAATCGCAGAGAGAGAGAGGAACACTTGTATGTTTAGCCTTCCGTCACGCGTCAGTCTGCAATAGCACCAAAAGTTTGGTTAACATTCCGTCTCGTTATGTTCTCTTCTCTCAGAATTCTCAAGAATGAATGCTATGCAAATCGATAAAAATGGACAAGAATCAAATCATCGAAAATCATTCAGAAAAGCATCCATCAAAACCAAGCAACAAAACCAGCAGCAAAACATCCAAAGAAAACTCTTGGACGCATTTCAAGAGAAACCAATCCATTAGTTGGAAAGGTTCTTATGCACTTGTCCGTGATCGATTCAGTGCCGACGGTAAGTTTCTCCAATACTCGATTCCGACCGAGTTAGCCAAGCCACAAGCCTTACATAGTAAACCGCTAGGAGCGGGGCACTACATAATATACAACTAAGAAAAAGTTTCATCCTCTAAAGCAAAAGTCCTACCTCAAAAATTATCAAACAGCGAGGGGCATTTCACCCGCATCTCCTCTTCTAGTTCCCACGTCGACTCCTCGACAGCATGGTTTTGCTATAGCACGTTGACCAAGGATACTATTCGATTCCGTAAAACTTTCTCCTTCTTGTCCAAAATCTGGACAGGCTCTTCAGTGTAGGATAAGTCACCGCTCAGTTGCAACTGATCAAAGTTCACTACGTGACTTAGATTAAGCACGTACTTCTATAGTTGGGACACATGGAAGACATTGTGTACATCAGCCAGAGCTGGAGGTAGTGCAAGTCGATAAGCCAATGAGGCTACCTTCTCCAAAATCTCGAAGGGTCCTACGTATCTCGGACTCAGCTTTCCTTTCATCACAAATCGCATCACACCTCGCATCGGTGTGACCTTCATGAAGACATGATCGTCCCCCATGAATTTCAAGGGTCATCGATAAACATTTACATAACTTTTCTGTCGGCTTTGAACAACTCTAAGACTTTCCTGAATTAAGACTCTCTCGACGGCCTGTTCCACAAGTTCTGGTCCGAGCACTTGTCGTTCACCGACTTTATCCCAGCATATCGGTGATTGACATTTTCGTCCATACAACGCTTCATATGGGGCCATCTGGATACTTGCCTGATAACTATTGTTATAGGCAAATTCTGCCAATGCGAGATGTGGGTCCCAATTTGTCTTCGAATCGAGCACGCACAATCTCAACATATCTTCAAGAATCTGATTTACTCCCTTTGTCTGACCATCAGTCTGCGGATGGTATGCCGTGCCGAAATTTAACTTTGTGCCTAATGCTAAGTGCAGACTTATCCAAAATTGTGACAAGAATCGCCCGTCTCTATCTGACACTATAGAAGTTGGCTCCCCACGTAATCGGAAAATTTCATTTATGTAGATCTGAGCCAACCGTTCTACGCCCCATGTAACTTTTATTGGAATGAAATGAGCCGACTTGGTTAATTTATCCACGATAACACAAATCGCATCATTTCCTTTATGAGTTCTTGGCAAGCCGACTATAAAGTCCATACAGATATTATCCCACTTCCACAGTGGAATAGCCAAATTTTGTAGTTCATTGCCTGGCCGTTGATGTTTGGCCTTCACATGCTGATAAGCCAAGCATTGTGACACAAATAGAGCCACATCTTTCTTCATACCAAGCCACCAAAATGTTGAGCGCAGATCCTTATACATTTTCGTGCTTTCCGGATGCAAGGAATACTTCACGAAATGAGCCTCGATCAGTTTTTCCTTCCTGAGCTCATCATCCTTAGGAACACACAATCTTTCTTTGACACGAATAGTATCATCTTCAAATGTAAAGTCGGACGCCTTTCCTGCTAGAATCCACTCGCGTATCTTCTGCAGAAATAGATCGTCCTTCTGAGCAATCTTAATCCTTCCCTGGAGGCTCGGTTCAAGATGCAACTAAGCCAACTGTACATTTTATGGACGGATTCTGAACTCGATATCCATCTCTTCAAGATCTCGTAGTACCTTCTTTGCTATTGCTAGTGACCTAACAAATTTTTGACTCAAGGCATCAGCTACCACGTTTCCTTTACCCGACATGTAGAAAATTGTCAAGTCATAGTCCTTGATCAATTCTAACCAACGCCGCTATCTCAAATTCAATTCCTTCTGCGTGAATATGTACTTCAGGTTTTTGTGATCCGTGAAGATCTCGTAGGACACACCATAGAGATAGTGTCACCATAATTTCAACGCGAACACAATCGCCGCCAGTTCTAAGTCATGAGTTGGGTAATTCTTCTTATGCTGTTTGAGTTGTCTCAACGCATATGATATTGTCTTCCCACGTTGCATGAGAACACATCCCAAACAGAGTCCCGATGCGTCACTATAGATTTGAAATCCCTCAGAGCCTTCTGGAAGTACTAAAATTGGAGCCGTGACAAGCCGTTGCTTGAGTTCTTGAAAACTATTCTCATAGTCGTCGTTCCACTTAAATACGAATCCCTTCTGAGTGAGGCGAGTCAAAGGCAAAGCGATTCTTGAAAAGTCTTTCACAAACCTATGGTAGTACCCGGCTAAACCAAGGAAACTCCATATCTTACTAGCTGATACAGGCTGTTTCTAGTCTACAACTGCCTCAATCTTCTTTGGATCAATGGCAATACCTTCTGCCGAGACAACGTGCCCTAAGAACGACACACTGTTCATCCAAAATTTGCACTTGCTTAGTTTTGCATATAGCTGATGGTCCCGCAGCGTCTGAAGTACTTCTCTCAAGTGTTCGACATGAGTCTCCCTATCTTTTGAGTAGATCAAGATGTCATCTATAAACACAACAACAAACTTGTCTAAGAACGGTCGAAACACTCTATTCGTTAGATCCATAAACGCTGCTGGAGTATTAGTCAAGCCAAATGGCATGACCAAAACTCATAGTGTCTGTGTCTCGTACGGAATGCTGACTTAGGGACATCTTCGGGTCTGATCTTTAACTGATGGTATCCTGAACGAAGACCGATTTTAGAAAACACGGTCGCCCCTTGTAGCTGATCGAACAGATCATCTATCCTTGGCAAGGGATACTTGTTACGGATGGGTGCCTTATTCAGTTCTTTGTAATCGATGCACAGCCGCATCGTCCTATCCTTATTCTTTACAAACAGCACTGGAGCTCCCCATAGAGATACACTTCGGTAAATGTATCCCCGGTCTAGTCATTCTTGTAGCTGTACCTTTAGTTCTTTTAATTCTGCCGGAGCCGTCCTGTACGGCACCTTTGATATCAGGCGAGTATCCGGGAATGTATCAATTGTGAATTCAATTTTTCTATCTGGCGGCATTCCAGGTATCTCGTCCGGAAACACATTGGGGAACTCTGTCACAATTTTGATCTGCTTCGAGCCTACACTCTTCATCCGAGTGTCTTGAACGGAAGCAAGAAATCCTTCATATTCTGAGTACAACATGTGCCTTGCTGTAACTGCCGATATGACCATGGGTCCTTGGAACGCCGAGTCGCACGAATAAGAGAATTTCGTTTCTCCTGGTAGGCAAAACACAACTCTCTTATCCGTACAGTCGTTTATTGCATGACAGGCGATGAGCCAGTCCATTCCCAAAATGATATCGTACTCTTTGATGTCGAGTACAATTGCATCCAGAGATAAAGTCTTGCCTCTAATTTTAATATAGCCGTCCCTGCAAATTAAAGTTGCAAGCATATCTACTCCCGAAGGAGTGCTAACACACAAAGCTGTCTTTAGTTGAGTCATACAAAATTTATTTTCCGTTGCAAAATCAGACGAGATAAAGCAATGAGTAGCACCAGAATCAAAAATTACTCTTGCAGGTGTGCCTTTATACAGCAACGTACCTGTTATTACATTCTCTGTGGTCTGAGCCTCTGCCTGAGTCAAGGCATAAACTCTTTCTTGCACACCTTGTTGCTGATTCGATGCATTCCCAGTTGGTGCTGGTAAGGCTGGTGGTGCTTGGCCACGATTCTGATTGTTATCTTGGCCCCGGTTCTGATTGTTGTTATGTCCACGATACTGATTGTTGTTATGTCCACG
Source organism: Iris pallida (assembly GCA_029216955.1). Classification (NCBI taxonomy): domain Eukaryota; kingdom Viridiplantae; phylum Streptophyta; class Magnoliopsida; order Asparagales; family Iridaceae; genus Iris; species Iris pallida. Next base: position 1,481,035 of record JANAVB010006390.1, read on the forward strand.
AGGAGGATACTGATTTCCTCCCCTACCTTTGTATTCCCATGCTTTGTGATTTACATCCCCGCATTTGAAACACCCAACACGGCAATCTTCAGCCCGGTGTCCCACTCGATGACATTTGTTACAACGAGGCAACTATTATTGATGTCCTCAGTTGTCACCTGCATTATGATGCTTAGGTGCGTCATTTCTTCCCACAGACCAAGGTCGTTTCTGATTATTATTGCCTTGGTTGCCCTGCGTTGTCCTACGACTAGCTGGTGGATGGAATCTCTCCATCTCGAGAGAAGTTTCGTATGCCTCTCTGTATGACATACACTTTTGACTTAGCACATCCCGCTGCAGGCCCTCATTCAAGCCTTGTACGAATCTTCTTCGCTTGGCGTCGTCATTCGGTACCATGTACCCAGCGAATGCGACTCTCTTTAAAAATTCTGTCTCGTAGTCATCCACTGACATACTGCCTTGTCGGAGTTCTACGAACTCATTCTCTTTTTGTTGACGGACAGCTGGTAGAATGAATTGTTCAATGAAAGCCTGTTTGAAGGTCTCCTGAGATATCTTTGTATCCAGATTATTACAGCAAAGTGTCTGTCTCTGTGAAATCTACCATTCTTGGGCCTTGAGACGGAGTTGTACAGCGGTACACTCCATCCTCTTACTGCCTTGTATCTCCAACATTCGAAAGTAGCCCTCTAGTGTATTCAAGAAGCCCATCACCTCATCTGGCCCTGCTCTCCGGTTAAACTCAGGCAGGTCGCAGTTAAGTCAGAGAACTTGCAGCTTGTTCTCTTCCGTGTCGGCGTTCCAGATTTCTCTGCCGGCACTTCTACGGTCTCGGTTGCTGCGGCCTTTACAGAAACATTGGAGTCGGCCGTCAGCTTGGTGACAATCTGAGATAGATTATCCACTTGCTTTTGTTGAGCATTTAGCTGCTCCTGAAACTGATACTGAAGCTGCTCTTGAAGTACGCGATATTGAGCTTCGCTCTGCTTCCTCTGAGCCTCCAATTGTTCAATCAGTTTCTCCATTGGGTCAGACACGCATTTGCATCAAGACTTCCTTTTTGAAAACATTTTTGAAATCTGAGGAATTGAAACCGTGTTCTGATACCAACTTGTCATGCCCCGATTCGGGGAATCTTTTGTCCTTGCTTCGATTTACGCCGAATCGTTTGTCCTCGCTATAGCATGATGTCGTACAAGTCTAGTGTTGCACTCGTACAAGGCAAGAACGTGCACTGTTACATCATTTAGAAACATTTAAAATCCAGCCACATTTCAGAAACATTTAGAACACAATATAGGAAGAAGAAATATTCATTTTATTGATACTTGTGGTCAGAATACAACTTTTTTCGATAATATTTGAAATGCCTTTTCGGCTACATTGATTCATTAAAAAAAGTACAACTGATAGGCTGCCATGAAATAACTTCCCGTTCCATACATCATGCCCCTTTAGTACTTTGAAATATAAGCAGCCATCTTCGAAAACATCGTAATACTTTGTACGTCTTTTAGGGAAAAACAACTTGAAAGGAAACAGCAGTTCAAAAAGCTTTAGTTGCGATGTGCGCCCGAGCCTTCTCCAGTACCAGTGGAGGAGGGGTCAGCACATTATAACAATACGCTGGTGAGCCCCGTTGGCCCACACAGCTAAACGAACATTTTATTAATGACAAGTATTTTAAATTATGAACTTATTAGGGACAGGAAACATTCAGATTAAATCACAATTTAAATAACATGGAATTTCATTAGACCATGTTTACTTTACCATCGGCCGAATCCAGCTTTCCTGCATAAGATACAGGATAATAATATACTTACCGGCCCTGCATAAAATGATCATTAGCATGCATCTTGACTACATAGCCACTGGTGTTGTTAAACCATATTGACTTGCCATATAGGACTGCAAGGGTATGCGACGCACCATTCCTTCGGATTGCAAGTCCGAATGAATGTCCCGATACCAATCGTGCCACCAAAGCACGCTGCATTTCCTCCTAGGCCGAATCGGTCCTGGTGCCCCAGTACCGTTCGAGGAAACAATATCTTGTATACAAGTTGTCCATGACTATGCGAATGCGTGTCTGACTCAATATTGTGTACATAGAATATTACTGTCACGACCCGCACCCGTTTTTTTTTTTTTTAAAACGGATATGAGACGTGTCCAAGCCAGCCTACGCCGCAGTGTCGGCGGTAGAACGCTGTCACGGCCATGAAGATCATAATCACAAAGATGCTCATTCACATAATTAATTTAATTTACAATGATCACAAGTTTTACATTTGCAGGAAAATATAAACTTGTACAAATATTGAATGACTATAACTTGACTATCTAACTAGTCTTCTAGGCTCGTCTGCATGTATTCCCGTCACTCTCCAAGCTAAGTGAATTCACGGCTAACCTGAAAATGTTGGTTTCCAGTCAGGAATGGAACGAGCACAATTCACTGAATGCAATTTCAAATAAAGAAAATGACTATAAAACAAAGGTTAGACATCAATCATGGGTTTGAAAATAACAGTAAATCCGTAAGAAAATTAATAGTAATAAATAGACCAATATACCTTCCACCGTTAGAAGTACCTTTGATATGTGATCGGTCTCGGGACAATTATGCGACACGGTCTACACGGTCTAAAGTTACACGGTCTACAGTTACACGGTCTACAATTACACGGTCTACAGTTACACGGTCTACAGTTACACGGTCTACAATTACACGGTCTACAGTTACACGGTCTACAGTTACACGGTCTACAGAAAATATTACAATAAAGAAACATTGTCTACAGAATAATAATCACGAACTACACAGATTAAATACAATAAATAAATCACTGTCTACACGGTCTACTTTGCAATAAATAAATCAATGTCTACACTGTCTACAAGAAATAAATGTAACACGGTCTACACGGTCTACAAGAAATAAATGCAACACGGTCTACACGGTCTAAGGTCATATCACACATCGTTGGTACTTCTCATTCCCGACTCAACAATTTATAATAAAAATAATCACATAACTAATGAAACCAACCAATGAAATATAGTGAAAATCAATATCGAAATGCAGACAATAAACTGTACTCGCCTGTGGTCCTGTGCTGGTGGAACCGATGATCCAAGTCACTCAAAATACCATGACAGTCAAAACACGTACAACAGTCCCCGGAAGCTGAAATAGACAATACCAATGATCTCAGAATAGTCAAATTAGCTAGGATTGTCTGTCCTTAAGTCCAATTCTGGATACAGGGGCAAAACGGTAATTTCAGGCAAAAACGATGTCCACCGTTGGACCCGCTTTGCACCGAAAAGCGTGCCAGAGTCAAAGGTCTCTAAAGTCGTCAAACTACATGTCTACAAATCCAGTTTTTCGATACGAATCCGACCGTATGTCCAGAGTTGGATTCCGGCGGCCCGTGCACAAAATCGCCCGTTGAGTGGGACCGTGGGGCCCGCAAAACGACAATTTTATCAACGATCTCAGAATCGGACCAAACTTGGCATACGGGACCAGAAAAATGATACGGTCCTGATAGCGCAAGTTTCGTCTCGATCTGACGAGCGTGCACAAAGTAATTGAGAAATTTACACAGAGGCTGATACGGGGAATTTCGACGGATACCCATCAAATTCGTCGCGCACACGCGACCAATTTGAATTCTGTCAAAGCCCACACGACCACGAAACCGTTACGCAGCTTTCGATGCTTACGGTGCGCGACCAAGTCGTCCGGTTTGGCGGGACGCACGTGGTATCGGAGGATTTCTAAGTTTTGAAAACATATTTTTGGTCAAATTGAGACACCGATTTCTCGGCGCTCGGTCGATCAATTCATCTTCCGTAAAAAGAGTTTTAGAGATCTATAGGTCCTCTAGGACTGGTTTTAATTGGTTCTTAAAAACTCATATTATTCGGTTCAAAAATGGTCTTCCAAGTTGTGTTATGGGGCTGCATTGATGTCCTGTTTCTTAGACAGATTATTCTCGACTTTGAGTCGATTTGTCGGGCCGGTCTTTCGACTCCTCTTAATTCTAACTACTGGGTTCCCTAGAGGGTTGTCTAGGGTTTCCATAACACTTTACAAATCTAAAAATGATTAAGAATTGAGAGAGAAATCTTACTCGAAAAATGAGTGTTGGCAGCGGCTGTCGTCGCATCTCTCCCGCGACTGTACGTTATGTTCCTCTGTTGCGCGCGCGCTCTTCCGCGGCCTCGGCCACCACGACGGCGGCGTGGTGGCTGCACGCGTGTGCACGACGGAGGGGTGCGCGTGACTGGCGGCGCAAAATTAGGTTTTCCCTTCTCTCGAGCGTACAGCTCTGTTATTGCACAGAACAGGATCCGGGGTGGGGGTTAATCCGCTGGGTTGGGAGGATTTTAAGTGCTCGGGTTCTAGCCCTGAGCATGGGCTCGGGTTCTAGTGAGCCTGGGCTGCTTTGTTGCTGACTTCGGTTGGCCTACTTATCTGCAAGCATGCAGTAGTACCAAGTCAACATCACGTGTGACTGTAGCAATAAGCTACCACGCCACTGGTGGGCTGGCTGGAAGTATGGGCCTGGGGCCACTGATTGGCCGGGCTGGGATTAAATCTATTGCTTCATAAGCAGGTACAAGTTCTTATATATATATATATTTTTGAAACGTAAGTAACAATAAGATTGACCAACTTATGCTAATAGCACTTCAACATACCAAGAATTCAAATCCCAGTTTGGATCGTTTCTGCCCATAATATGGAATTTTGGTTTCACTAAGTTTATGTGATTTGAAGATTTCCTATCAAATCTCAGAGTAATTCCATTCAATACCAAATCAAAGAGTAAATAAATGGATCAAGGACTTAGAATGCCTTTCCCTCTCTCTCGAGGACAAGACCAGTTGGTCATCTCACCAAAATTTAGATTTTTTTTTCTTAGACTCGCTTCAATCTAAAGATAAGTCAACTTCTTATTCCATAAAGGAAGTAATCAAATTAAAGTCAACTAACTTCCAATTTGAACAAAACTTCGTACTTAATCAAATGAGAAGTGGCATAATTAATTCAAAATCACCTAGAAATTAATTGACCACCATGTTCATCAACAATCCTCGTGATCTTTAGAAGAGGTTTCCTATCACTATCGAAAATCATCAACTCCTCTTCCTCTAGTGAGATACTTTGCTATTCTCGGGAGGTCAAAGGAAAGGCGCAGCGTCTCTTTGTGAATTAATGCAACCCTAATATCCTTATGCAGAAACTAACCAACAAACTTGGGAGCAAACTTAAATTGCAACGAGCAACCTTCTAGCAAGGATCAAAGTATCGGCCGATATATCTTTATATATATATATATACTTGCACACATTTACAGATACCTATTAATCTATACACATTCATTTATATAATATTTATCTGACTATAAAATAACATAGAAATAATATTATTAAATGACAATCCCAAATAAATAATATTAAAATATTTAAAAAAATTCGGGAAGGGGAGCCACAAATCTACCCACCTTAAAATAATTTCGTCCTCGAAATTCTAACTCATCTACATGCCTAAAATTTAAACATACAAATAAGATAAATAAAGCCTCTATCACCATAATATCCTCAAATTTTAATTTCTCAGAAATAATTATATCCTCCTCCTAGCCATTTCGTAGCTACGGATCATCGAGGACTTCTACCCACCTTTAGTCACACTACTCCCTTGAAACACGGATCACTAAAATCTTATAACTTTCTAAATAGTGGCTAATAATTCTACCAAAATATCTAGGCGTCTGGTTTCTAAAATCCTCTCGTAACTATCAAGCAACCCAAAAACTTAACAAGCAATTTATACAAGTAGCTAAGAATATTGGCAAACTCTAGTAGGCATGACCATTCGTCGCTAGGAAATAGGAAGGTCATAAAAATAATCAAGAATAAATATGAATTTCAAGAACGGTAGAAAGTATCCAAGGATACCGACAGAAAGAGTGTTCATGAACCTATAGTCTTACTCACTAGATTGGGTTACTCTAGTCCAGTCATTTGCTACGTCGAAGAGCCCTTCATTACTTAGAGTGGCCTGCAGTCTGTGCAATACAGAAATCTCGTTCTCAAAATTCTAATTCAAACAAGGTTCCGTAAAGGAACAAAATTTGAGGAATCAAGCTTGTGATCTTTCCTGTGGTTATTTAAACACACGAGTAAGGATTATAAATGCAATATAAGATCGTATCTCGACTTCCATGTTGATGGAATAATGGTTACGAATGACACCATATTCTAAGAGATGGAGGCTGCATGATCGGTATAGGGACCTATCTCAAATAGTTCGGTTTTATAGTCTAACAATAGTGGTATGCATGGGTAGGTTTTACTGGGTTTTAATGGACTTCCTGATTGGATAGCAATCGTCGGTTGGATGAACCCTGGATTGCAATCTATATGGACTGGGCAAGATCCCAATGATAGAACTATTTCCACTAGGCTAGGGTAACCTAGAATAGATTTCAACCCAAGTGGTTGAGCTAGTTGGGCAGTTGAATTGGTTAAATAGGTTCTGTAAGCCCTGCAAATGCGCCTTCCGTGACTTTTGTGTTTAAGTAGCACGAAAAGACACAATTGACTGGCATACTAATGACATGTGCGTGGTGGGCTTCGAGTAGCTCACAACCATATATTGGGTCGAAGGAATTTAGTCGAGGTTGCGGCTCTAATAGAAGTCGAAAAATATACCGGTATTACGGTAAGGGTTATGGCTAATCCTTTTGTCCTGAAAGTCATACCATAAAAATAGAGTACAAGAGGACGAGTTTGAGTGGGATATGATATGCCTAGATGAAGGTGGACTCGTCTAGATCTTGCATATAAATTTGTTGGAAGGTAACAAATGGTCTCGTGCTCCGAATATTAATGGCACGGCCGGGGACACAAAATTACATAAATGGAAAGTGGGAGTCCATGGGCACTAAATATCATCCTAATGGGAATTATTCTAATCACTCAGAAATTCTTGTATATCAAAATTTTTAGAAGGCTTGCGGTCTACCCACCTTAGAAACTAAGACATGGTTTTAGGAATAATGGGGCTAGAAGAATTCTATAGTCCGGATACTGTACCTCGACTCTTGTTAATAAAGAATGAGGCACGGTATAACGGAATACGGTAGGTTAAGTCAAGTCTAGGATCGTTCTTCAATAAATGAGAAAAAAAAAAATTTGAGTGTGTACAATGACACACGGTCGAAAAAATAGAATGATCCACTCTTCCTTAGAGTACAAGAGTTTTTGACGGGGTAACCAACTCTAAGGCACATCATATGAAAAGGTTTCTAACAACCAAGTCATGGACTTTCTATTGGGGTCAAACCTAGACTATTGTCACAAGGGTTCTAGTTGAAGCAAGCTTCAAACAAATAATTAGCGGCTCACAACACTGGGTCTCTGGAGAATAGGTAGTCTCCTAGGTTGGCATTTGGTCAAGGGAAAAGATCCTAATCATTCTCGGACTCCAATGACCAGAAGATCAAGATAGTATGTTTAGCGTCGAAGGAAGGACGAATAACTCAAGGCATGTGAGCACCCTGAATTTTGGGTTGAATTTTTTTCATTTTATTTTATTTTCCTGATTATTTGGTTTTGATAAATATTTTATTTTATTTATTTATCTGTAAGTGTACTTTCCCGTGCCATTGATATTTGGAGTATCAGGGATGTTCAACTCTGGAAATCTTCTTCACGAGTTTTGGAGTGGACACGATTACCTTCATGACGGTATATAGTATCCCATCCAAACTTGTTCGCTTGTGCTCTTTCTGCTTCGCTGAACTTCGGGTCGCTTTAGACCATTTGATTGATATTTATTTTCCCACTCTTTTCCTCGATCATTTTCAGCGCGTTACCATGACATTTAAATTGGGAGTGCCAAACCAGTCAGTTTCTTGAAACCAACTCCTCATTGATGATCTCCTCGAGACGCTCGTCACCCATGACCCTTGTGTCCCCCTCAGATACGTTATTTTGAGCTCCATTTGATTCGCACAACTTTTCCGACACGTGACCCGATTTTATTTCACTCCACGGCGTCACATTCATTTTCCAACTTGATTTGTGGGTCCCCTGTCGACCAAAATCTGTCCGCCCCAATTATGGACATGGCCTACTTTGAGCCTACTATCTGTCCGCCACTTGTGTCCTATTTATTGGAATCCCCATGTACTACTTATTCACACATGATCATCAACGTCTATATTTTAATTCTATTTTTGCACGATGTCCAGTTTTGATCCAATCCGGCTCCACCGAGTCCAGCCCAGCTCCATATTATTCTCCATCATGACACCCACATATTTTCTCGCCCAAAAATACCAAGTACTCATTTTGTCTATTTCTCTATATTTAATAGAATTTTTCTATTGATTTTTAATTCCCTTTAGAATGGCAATTTCCCTCTACATTATTCTAGCCTTTGATTTTCCCTATTCTAAATCCTCACCCTTCATTCCCATGACAACTCTCCACTCCCTCACAGCACCCCTAGCCGGCCCTAATCCCAAAGTTGGATAACCTTTTCTTCTTTCTTATTTTTTTATTCTCATCTGTTTCTCTCTCTCTCCCTTTCAAATACTCCAACAGCAAAACCAAGCCATGCAACACCCGACCACTTCTCCTTGGCCCGACCACCCTCACCTAGGCCGTCGGCCACCGTCCCCAGCCGGCCGCACCACCCACAGCAGCCTCTTCCATCCATCTTCTTCAATATCACCACCACCAATTTTCCCTCCTTTTCATCTTCATCATCACCCACACCATAGCCTTCACCACCATCACCATTTCTGGCGCCCCACCGCCACTGTGGCGCGTGCCACCGCCCCTCGCCGCGCCTGAGCGTCGCTGTGGCCGTGCCACCACGCCTAGCTGGGCTGCGCGCCACCGCACAAAGCGGCCACAGCAGCAAACAGTAGCTGCGACGGCAGCAACAGCGCTGGCAGCGCTGGTAGCGCGCGCGCGCTGGCGCCGCCACGCGCCGCCGTGGCTCCGGCGACCCCCGCCATGGGTAGCCCCCCTCTGGCCGTACCCCAGGCTGCCTTCCCCTGGCGGCCAACGTCCTCCGGGACGCGCCGTCGAGGCGATTCGTGCGTTTTGGACGAGATCCCGTCGGCGCGCGCGAGTTTGGAACTCAGAATTGGCGTTCCGTCTCAGCAACTTCGTGCACGTTTTCCCGGAGATCCGACCGTTGGATCGGCGATTTCTTTGCTCCGTCGCAATCTCGGTATATCCACCTTCATCCCTGTCAATTTTCGTCCGTTAATTTTATCGTTTGATACATGAAAACCGGCCACCAAGTTGACCGTTTAAATTGTATTAAATTTGGACAGTTTCGCGGGGCCAACTTCGTCAGCTTGTATCTCCTCCACCACAGCTCTGTTTGGCATGCTACTAGTTCCGGTGCGAAGCTGGTATAACCCTCTTGCTACCCCTTCAGTTTTGTTTCATTGTGAGCTTGTTTGATTGGTTGAATTCGACGCCAAAGTTGGCCGTCCGAATTCGTAATTTCCAACTTGTAAAATTTTATTTTTGAACACGGGACTCCAGATTTCATTTCTGACACCACCATTAGACTTGTGGCGTCGTTCTGGCATGTTTTCATATAAAATTTGTTAGATTTGGAGAACGTGGGCCCGGGCACGTTTTTCGGTACAAGTCGGATACTAGTATCCGGGTCAACGGGTCATTTTGAGATCGGCTCATCGAAATTCAATTCCGGAGATACCGTTGAGTTCGTATCATCATTCTTGACTCGTTGACAGGTAGTTTGCTTAGTTTTGAGAACTTTGGATCTGGCACGCATTTCCGTGCAAATCGGAATTCCAAGTTCTGGTCAACGGACCAAAATAAGATCGGGACAACGGAATCCAATTCTGGAGATACCGTTGGGTTCGTATCGACATTCTGGTTGCGTGGACATATAATTTGTTATATTTTATAGACTTATTTTCTTGCACATTTTTCGGTGCAAAATGGCTCCGACACGGACACCGTTTTGATCCGAAATTACCTTTTTGCCCTTGTGTCCAAATTGGACCGTTGGGTAGGCTATCCTAGCTAATTTGACCATTCTGGACACGTTGGCGATGTTCATTTCATTGTCCGACAATGTTTGTTGATAATTTCTCTAAGTTTAACCTTTTTATAATTAATTAATAATTAATTCATATAATGTTCGTATTTCGGGATTAGTACAACGAAACTGAGATCAGCCAATTCTAGTGATCTCACATCGCTGAAATTGGCATGTTGGACACGTGGATAACTATAACAAGATTATCAACCTTATCGATAATCTTCTTATCTCGATTTGCGTGTCGTAAGTTTCGACGTACAAATAACGAAGTACACTTTATATTAGACTAGAATTGACCCTGTTTGACCAGAGTTGACCAGTTGACCCAAAGTTAACTATAAGTCAACGCTTGACCTAGTTTGACTAAATTATTGACCGGAGTTGACCTAGAGTTAATTTGACTTAGAAGAACCTAAAATAATATAGATTGCCTGTAGGGATTTATTTATTTTTAACTTGAACACCTTGTAACCTGTGTTGCTTTAAATAGGACTCTGTGGCTTCAGTGGGACCCCCTTTACTTATCAGCTGTTCAGGTTATCGAGGCGAGTACATTCTCTGATCATTTCATATCCTGCTTAGAATTATTACCTGCAGTAGATTACTTTACTTGTACTGTCACGTTGGTCACACGGATTGGTACTATATGGATCTCTACATGCGATGTTATCCCCCTCGGGAGCATCCGGTATATTGTGCTTGTGCGTTTTACTTACATCATGTACTCCTGTGCTTTTATTACATGTGCACTCCTGTGAATCTTGTACTCTCATGTTCACGGAGCCCCATGTATACTATCATGTGCACCCTATATGGGCCCCTATGTGATATCCTGTGCAATAACATAACCTGTTTAGATCCTTGTGTATTGATTGGGGATACGGGGGAGTGCTAGTAGTCGTGTGAACAATTCCTTGTAGTGTAGATTCCTGTGCACCTCGACATCCTGTGCAAATCTGTCCTGTTCACATGTGCTATCTCGTACTCTGACTCACTAGCCACTGTTAGTTCTCTATGTATAGTAGATATTTATATTACAGTTCTCTTCCTGTTTACATACCGTATTTCTTCAGTACTCGTATCTTACTTTACTGCATGTTATATGTTTTCTAACCTGCTATGATATGTTGAGATGTACTGTGCTCGCTCCAGTCCTGACTGGACCTGTTGATAAATTTTACAGATAGCCTGGAGGTGCCTGCTAGCCTAGAGGAGACACATTAGAGGTTGTTTAGGTAGTTATTTCATTTTGTCTGGAGTTGTATTTACTTTGTGGATTACTGTGTCTTTATTTGAGTTTTGAGATGTACTTCTGGGTTCATGTATCTTAGACACTTAGACTTCTATCTCCTGTATTTATTTTGGATTTCATGTTTTATCTATCCTTATCATGCTCTACCTTAGATGTGATTGAGTTGTATCTGCTATGTTACCCCCATTCGGGGAGTATAAACTGTTTAGTCTTATACTGTTAGATGCATTGAGACCTAGGACAGCGTTCTACCGCCGACACTGCGGCGTAGGCTGGGCGTCGTTACGTTCTCGTGCCCTAACTCTAGGGTGCGGGTCGTGACACGTTTTTAGTGGTGGCCCATGCAGGTCGAGACTAAAGTGTAGTGGTATTCGAACTTGAGTGCCACTACAGCCTGCACTAGGAATAGGATATATTTTGAAGGTACTCAATCACAGATAGGAACCCTTGAGAGATTTTCGGGACGACCCTGGAGAATCTTATTTAACTTCGATTTGAAAACTCTCTTTTTTCCTTGATTTAATTTATTTTACTTTTGTTGTTAAATTTGATTTTTACGGATTATTGTTGAATTTGAGTTTGTATTTATTTTGATGGAAGATTTTCGAATTTGAATTTTGATGATAGCTGTTGCATTCGAGTTTGTATTTTGATGGATTGTGTTCACTTTTGAATTTTGATGTTCGTTAATAAATTTTGATTTGATTTTTGAGTATTCATTGTTGATTTAATTTGATTTTTGGCAAGATAAAATTATATGGGCTAGGTCATCTATGTTATGGAATCTAGTCTTCTATAGTCACATTAGCCAGCATGGTGAGGACATATAGTCTGACTCTGAATGTATTTCTCGGGTGTGGAAATTTAAGGTTTTTGCAGCCAAGCATGCGTCACCGCAAAAATGTTAAATACCATGATTCTAGAGATATGTGCATAAGTCAAGGGCTCTGTGATTATCGTAGCCTTGCTTACTAGTATGACGAGGATTTAGAGTACCATGATTTTGGATAAACGCATATGATTATCAGATTGTGCTTAAAATATTTTGAACATGTTTTCTTACTTTTTCTCAGTCATTCAAAAAAAAAAGAGAATTATTGTTTGTTGTTTTGCCTAGTTTCTTGTCATTTAACTTAAGAGTATGTTGAGTTGTTTTCATAAACCTTTGTGTAGCTTCTTGCTAGGAGTTTTTCATAATACCATGAATCGATGATTTTGCTAGACTTTATCTTGAATTTGATATTTAACTCTGGATTTCAAAACGGTTCCTTCTTAAAACAGACAATCAGAACAGATTTTTCTCGTTATTTCTTTCTTGCTATTATTCTTGTATTAAATAATAATGATAATAAAACTGTCTTGATTTCGTCAATCACCTGCTTGCAATCTTGGTAGGAATCTAAATGTTAGTCTTAACGTAGAATTAATTTTTATTGGGACATGAGAATATGTAGGTGAATATATATATCAGACACTTGCCTAACACGTATGCATGCTACACTTGATTCGCACATATCTAGATACTATTAATATGTTGTTGATGCTAAATTTTCAAAACCACAATATTTATGGTTTCCTGCTTTTCCAGTTAAAGTTATAATTTAAATATAAATTTCATGTTATTATTTAGGTTTACATCACTGCACATGTAAGTTATACGTAGGGTTTCAATTCAAAAGAATTTTGGTTGAAAATTTGTGTTTAAAATTTGTCAATTTAAGACTGTGTACATATTAACCCTTAATACTGAATTCCAAATGTTTAGTTTAAATTACTGTTTTATTTTCTTAATATAATATTTAGAGCTGCGTACATTGTTGTAAGTAGGAATATAAATTTAAGTTTCATATTCTTGCATGTTAGTTTGTGATAAACATTGAGTTGGGTTTGATGTTCAAATTTCTCTAATATCCTAAAAACTGTATACATGTTAACATTTTCATATTAATTTCCATGTTTAGTTCTGTTTCAGATTTAATATGTAATATTAAACTATATGCGTAGATAAAGGTGTGGATAGTGTTTTCCATAAATAAATTCACTTTATTTATTTTGTATCTGAGAAAATTACAACTGTAGGAATCTAATCTAGAAGACGATTACTTTATCCCTTGGACGATGCGATGAAGAAAACTCGAACTTCGAAGAACTTGGACAGCAACTGGGCAATCTCTCTGTTCTCTCTGAAAAATGACCTGTCCTCATGAAGGTGAAGAAACTCTCTTTTATAGAGTTCTGGATAACTGTCCTGAACCATACGCTCAGGTAGTTACTTGACGTGTGCAAAACTGCAGGGACGCGTGGCAAATTCTGACGAAGACACGTTGGCGTGCGGTTGAGAGTAGTGGAGCACATTCAGGAAAGATTGATGGCATGAAGGCCACATTGCATAACTTCTGAATAAATGGGTAACTGAGTACAGGACACGTGAGAACGTGTGTTGACTGTACGTTGAAAATCATCCTGGATACAACTGCTGTAGAGTCATACGCTAGCTTTTGAAGAGGAGTCATATGCTGATTTGGACAGCGTAGTGCCATAGGAAATCCATACGCTCACTTTATGGGCAAGGAATCATGTGAGGTCCATACGCTCACTTGGCTGGGTGAAGAAGGAGTCATGTGAGGTCGATACGCTCACTGGAGAAGTGGCCACGTGGCTATCATCAATCTTCTTTGGTACACCATATCTTCCCATAACTGACAAAATCTTCTCGAGCGTCGTGACTGCGGATTTGACGGCTGACAGACTGTCAAAACTGACAGTAATGATGGCTTTTATATTTATGAAGGCTGCTGAGTTGTCCTTGTAAAAGATAAAATCGACTCTTCGAAAACCTATACGACGGTTACTTTTCTCGTGACAGCTGTCTTTGCACGAAAGATGAAGTGTCAGATTCATTCCTCATTTAAACATATGCTGTGCTGTCACTTCAGTAAATAATAAAATATTTACTGAGCGTATGGCTTTTGAATGAGCGTACAACTCTGAACTGAACGTATGGCTCTTAACTAAGCGTATAGCCTTGAGCGTATGACTTCTGTTTGAGCGTATGGCTTCAACTGACATCTGTCTTTAAGCGTATGGATGAAAATAACAGCGTGTCATAATTTTCCACATCCTACAAGACCCCCTTCAAAGTTTTCGAACTTTATGAGTTTCAAAAGTTCGAAATTACTTTGAACAGAAAGTGGAAATGAGTCCTGACACGCTGGCATTAAGTTCATTAAATGTCATGATGACTCTTTATTTTTCGAGATTGATTGAATCTGATGGAAGAATATGAACAGCCAGCAAGCTCTATTATATAAACCGAGAGAATTCAATTTTTGACTTTCATCTTTTGAAACCATGACTCCAAAGGAAGCCGCTGAAGAAGAAGCACGTAAGTTGGGATTCTGTTCCCATGGTGACCCCACTTTTGGGGGCCAAGAACCCGAACCTGTCGTCATCGAGCTCAAGGACGACCCTAAGCATTTAGCCAAGAATTTCTTGGGCTACTTTGGTCTGGACGGCTCCTCTTCTTCTGATGGACAGAGCCTCGCAGAGAAGCGTAAAATGTTCGTTGCTCTGTTACACCGCATGGGGGTCCAAAGCGTAGAAGAGTTAGGCGTCAAGCTTAGTCGCTCTGGAAAATCGAGCGTGACTTTATTGCACTCCTTTCCTTTTCCTCCCTTTTTTTTGTAAGGCCATCAGTGCCTTAAAAAATGAATATTCAAGAATCCTCTGTTTAGTCCAAATCTGTGTTGAAAACCAACGTGCACCGATGAATAACTGTAGAATACGCCGTCTTCCAAGTTGTAAGTTACGCTAGATAGCGTATGCCAATGAAATAGCGTATATTACGCTATTTTCCAATGTTTTGTGAATTTCGCTGAATAGCGTATGTCAGCGTATGTTACGCTATAAATTACGCTGTCCTTTAACGTTGTGAATTACGCTAAATAACGTACGCCAATTAATAGCGTGCACCAATAAATAGCCCGTAAGTTACGCTATCTTCCAACGTTGTGGAAAGCACTCTTTGAATATTTCCAAGGCTGTGCTGGTTTCTAAAGTACACGTGTCATTCATTCTACGTTTACGAGCGCTATTCATGCGGATCCTTTCCAAGAATAGGTTCATGCTCCATACTTTAAATAGATAGAATAGTTTTACAGAACTTATTTCCATCTTCCTTTTCTCTTTCTTTTCTCTGAGAACCAACGTGAGATTTCAATCTCAAATCAGAAAGCAAATGCTCCTGAACATTCGAATTCTGAGCAATATGTCAGACATCAGTTTGCCAATTCTCAATGTCAATCCTGAAGGTAAATCCAGTGTAATACACATACTGTTTTCCTTGTTTTGGAAAATAGGCTTTCTGTTTCTGAGCGTATATGGCATTTCTGTTGATTTAATTCTTTTCCTCTTGCTGTTTTCCGCAGAAACTTGGCTAAGTCTTTTCTTCAGCTTCAGAACTGGCATTGGCGATGTGGATGCTATGGAGAATGTCCTTCTGACATCTACATCAGAGAGCTCATACGCTTTTGACGCGTAAATCAAACAACTCAGAACTCTCCATGAGATATAATGGCCTTCCTCTGTTGGTAGGAAGAGCCTTTATACATGGAGAGTTGGACGGTGGAGTCAACTCTTATCCGAGAGATTGGGTAGTAGAGTTCCTTTCACGGCAGAACTAGGAATTGTATCCTAAAGTTTGGATACATTCCTATCTGCTTGAGGTGCCGCCGTTCCTCCATGCGCTGTATTGGCAGCAACACGCCATCGTGTTGCCATACTCTGTGGTTCTCCTCTCATCTGAGAGATAAGACCAGAGTTTGTTTCCTGTTGATCTGGTCGTGACTGAGGCCCAGACAGTCAGGAATTGCCACAAACAACGAGATTGCCGGAGAAGATCCAAGAAGAAATAGATCTCAGTTGTACATAGAATGAAAATCCAAGATTTGTAATAGATTTCCATTATGATTTGTAGGAAAGTCTAAGAAATGTAATAGACTTTTTATGAAAATATGATAATGGAAATGATAAATCTTCTTTATCTGAAGTGATTTTGTATCTCTCTGGATGTAAAAAGAACATGATAAATAGAAATCTTGATTTCTGTTTTTAGAGTGTACAATACCATCAGAGGTAATATGGACGTGATAGGATGTAAAGACTCAAAAAAGAAAGTCAGATTTGTATTTATACAGAGGTCAAAGGTTATGAAAATGTGAAAGATAACGAATTCCAATCGATAGAAGATTATGAACAGACGAACCATCGGATGAATATAATAAATGCACGGATGAACCGTCAAGTATTAATGAATGAATATCGGGAAAAGACACGTTCCTTTAATTCTGGCAAATATATGCCTATAAATAGAGCATCTCTTTGAGTAGAAGGATCACACATTATTCTCTTTTATTCAAAATGTCTTCCGAAGAGAACATGAAGAAAGCCGAAGTCGTCTCCAAAGTTGATGAAAATGCTAAAGAGCACTCGACTCCACAAAAGAAGGAGACGGGCGAAAGCTCGTCTGTTCCCAAGCTGCCGAAAGATATCTTGGATTTCCTGGTCGAACAAGGAGAAACCGAAGAAGAAGAAGCAATGAGGCTGGCTGCCTGTCAGTTCTTGGTGCGGTCAGGAAAGGATGTATTCAATTCTTTTGCTAATTATGTATGCGGTCCTCGTCCCAAGTACGAAAGGGATACCAGTGATCTTCCATGATGATGTATTTCTTGAAGAATTTGTCTCAAATAAACTCTGTTTAAGGAAACTTTGTTTATGATGTATCCTTCCTGCTTTATATTATTTTGCCTTTATTCACTGATCTTTAGACTCAGAAATCAAAAGGACGAGATATCATTTTCATAGAATATGGTACATACTGAGATAGAAAATTTAGAGGTGATATGGACATGATTTTCTATATAAGATCTTTATTAAATCCACTGGGAATCTAATAAGACAAAATATCAAATTCTCTGGGAAAATGATACATGGTAGAATATCAGTTTCCGCTGGGGATAACGACATCGAAATAGTTTTTGTAGAGAAGAATAAATTTTTGATTTTACACTTGCTGGGGAGTAATGAAAATATTATATATATTGATGAAATTTATACATAATATTTCTTTAAGAATTTGCCATTGATAGGCATCATCGTGACTTTCCCGTCCATAGAGGCAAGCTGATATGCTCCATTAGAGAAGACTTTGTTTACTACGAATGGGCCTTCCTATTTCGCGTCAAATTTGCCTTTGCTCATATGTATCATGGTCATCGGACGTCTGACAGTAAGGACCAATTCTTCCTTCTGATATGTTCTGACTTTGACTTTCCGATTAAAAGCTTTTGAGATTCGGGCTTGATATAGCTCGATATTTTGTTGCGCATACAATCGCTTTTCATCTAGAGCTTCCAGCTCTTGAAGTCGAAGTCGATCATTATTCTCTGTTGTAAATTCATTGGAGATTGCAACTCTCAAAGAAGGAATTTGTATCTCGAGGGGAAGAACAGCTTCACACCCATATACCAAAGAAAAAGGTGTACATCCGGTCGCATTGCGAACTGTGGTACGATAAGCCCATAAACATTCACCAAGCTTCTCACTCCAGTTACGTTTATTGGAAGAAACGAACTTTTTCAAGAGTTTGATGATTGTTTTGTTGAAAGCTTCTGCTAGTCCATTGGCTGCTGGATTATATGCTGTAGAAGCCAGATTATTAATCCGATGATCATCACAGAATCGAGTAAATTTTTGGCTGACGAACTGTGGTCCATTATCATGGATAATACGCCGAGGAACACCAAATCGATAGATGACATGATGTTTGACAAAGTTGATAACATTAGAAGTCTTGACTTCAGATAACGGGATTGCTTCAGCCCATTTAGAAAAGTAATCAGTTATTGCTAGAATAAACCGATGTCCTTTTGATGATGGTGGATTGACAGGACCGATGACGTCCATGCCCTAAGCTTCAAAGGGCCATGATGCCGCTGTTGGGTGTAAGAACTCCGATGGTTGATGGATAAAGTCTGCATGAATTTGACAGGCTTTACATTTCCGAGCATATTGAATGGTATCAGCTACCATCGTGGGCCAATAATAACCCATACGTCGGATACGATCTTGAAGTTTTGGACCTGGCTGGTGAGCTCCACAGACGCCATCATGTGCTTCACGGATTATCTGTTGTGCTTCTTCACCAGCGATGCATCGAAGGAGAAGACCATCATAGGCTCGACGATATAGTGTCTTCGTAGTATGATTATAATAGAATCTGAGAGACCGGCGCCGGATAGATGCTGCTTCACTCGGGTTATCAGGAAGTATGTCATACAACACAAAGTCCAGAAATGGACGTCTCCAGTCTTCAGTTACGGTGTCTATTTTGTTAGAAAAGACATATTCCATAGTAGAATCAGAAGAAGACAAGGACACTTTGTCAAACTTTAATTCAGCATCAAAGTTGAGAGAACCTTCATCTGGATTATGGAGAAAAGCCAAAGCCAAATTATTTTCAACGCAGAATAGTTCTCGGTTATAAACTACTATCACTTGCTGACGTCTGATTGGTATGGCTAATACAGCAGCAAGATTAGCCAAAGCATCAGCTTCTGCATTATAGGCTCGTCGAACATGTTCAATAAAGAAACCTTCAAAGAAGGAGGCCATAGAGAGTGCTGTTCGATGATAAGGTATCAAATCTTGATGACGAACTTCATACGTTCCTCTGATCTGATTGATGATAAGCTTAGAGTTTCCATAAACTTCTAAATATTGAACATCCAGATGTTTAGCGAGTTGAAGACCAATGAGCAACGCATTGTATTCTGCAACATTATTTGAACATGATTGATCCAGAGAATAAGCCCTCTGAATAGTTAATCCCTCTGGGGATACAAGAACAATTCCAACTCCGGCGACAATATCGCTGTTAGGACCTATTCTAGATGCTCCATCAAAGAATAGACGCCAGGTAGGAACTTCTTCAGAAACCATATTTGAATCCAGAACTTCATCGGGAATCTCATCATATAATTTAGAATCTTCTGGGACTGCATGAGCTGCTAGAAAATCAGCAAGAGCCTGTCCTTTAACCGACTTCTGAGGAATATAATGCATGTCGTATTGGGCTAACAAGATTCCCCAATTAGCAAGTCTAGAGTTGAGAATACCGGGTTTCTTCATCATAATCCTGAGTGGATTCACTCTGGAAATGACGTGAATCGTCTGACCGATAATATAATGTCGCGTTTTCTGAACAGCAAACATTAATGCTAGGCATTCTTTCTCGATTGGAGAATAACGCGGTTCAGTGCCTGTCATTGTGCGACTGAGATAATAAATGGCCTGTTCATGACCATCTTTATTTTTTTGGGCGAGTAATGCACCAAGAGAATGATCCATAGCTCGAACATATAGGAGAAATGGTATTCCCGAGACGGGAGGTACCAAAACTGGAGGGTTCATGAGGTACTGTTTGATGTCGTCAAATGCTTTTTGACATTCTTCGTTCCAGATAAAAGATACACCTTTCTTCAGAAGTTTGTGGAATGGTCTGCAGCGTTCTGATAAGTTGGAAATGAATCTCCTGATATAAGCAATCCTTCCTTGAAATCCTCGTAGCTCTTTTAAGGTGCGTGGAGGACGCATCTCTTGGATGGCTTTAATCTTCTCGGGATCCATGTGTATACCTTTAGCGGTAATGACGAAGCCGAGAAATTTGCCACTAGAGACGCCTAGGAAGGACTTAGTAGGGTTCATTTTAAGTTGATGCTGACGCATTAAATCAAATATAGTCTTCAAATCTTGGATATGATCCTCCTTTCGTCGACTTTTGACTGCAATATCATCAACATAGCATTCGACTATTTTCCGGAGATGTTCACAGAATATAGTGCTCATTGCTCGTTGATATGTTGCTCCTGCATTTTTGAGACCAAACGGCATCACTGTATAACAATATGTACCGATCGGTGTTCTGAAAGAAGTATGTCTCTCGTCATCTGGAAACATCTTGATTTGATTATACTCCGAATACCCATCCATGAATGACATTCATTCGAAACCACATGTGTTATCAATCATTACATCTGTAATTGGAAGAGAAAACTCGTCTTTAGGACAAGCAGCATTGAGATCACGAAAGTCTATACAGACTCGGATCTTGCCGGTCTTCTTGAGGACAGGAACGATGTTAGCCACCCATTCAGGATGTTGTTCCTCTCTGATAAATCCGGAAGCCATAAGCTTGTTGACTTCAGCTTCAATTGCATCCATAATGTCTGGACGAAATCGTCGCTGTTGCTGTTTGACCGGTTTAGCATTTGGCATAATATTAAGCTTGTGCATTGCGATCTTCGGATCTAGTCCTGGCATATCCTCGTAGCTCTAGGCGAAGACATCGATGTAATCACGAATAAGCTTGATCATATCTTGCTTATCTGTTTCTGAAAGACTCTCACTGATGAATATTGGTTTAGGGGAACCTTCTTCACCAACATCAATTTGGATCAGTTTATCTTCAGTAGGAGGTTCCCTCTGTTCGAACCTGAATTCCCATTGATTATCTAATCTTTGAGCCCATTGTTCTGATTCAGGTGATATTTCAAAATCATCCTCATCTTCACCATTTTCTTGTGGGCCATCAACAGAGACCATATTGATGGATAGAATAGAGCGATGAAGATCGCCAACACTCGTATCAGAATCCCAAGAAAGGGAATCAGAAGACTCAGATCGTTCATCTTCAGATTGTTCGTCTTTATTGAATTTTGACTCTTCATGAACTATGTTGATAAAAGGGGTGGGAGCAATGTAACCTAAACCACATTTTGTCATTCCGTATTTTAATGGAGGAATTCGAACAGGCATTCTTCTTCCTTTTCCATTAAGACTGGTTCTGAAATCATAACCCATATTCTTGATGATATTTTTGGATTGCTGACTGTAGCGACGTAGCTGTAAACTTCCAGTATCGTCATTTATATCATCCTCCTCCAGATTAGGAGGATTCTGAGGTCCTTTATAGAAAAATATTGGATTTTCTTCCTTCTTTCGACTGGGGACCACAAAGTATAATTTCTGTATAGAGTCTAATGATACGTCTGTATGAAGAGCTTGAACAACCCCTATAGTTAGTGGCTCTAAGCTATCTAGCAATTGTAAATAACTTTGTACATAACTACAAACATCAATATACTGCAAAGGAGATGCTTCATTAATACTAGATGCTGTATTTACAACAGAAGGCTGAGCCTTATCAGACTTAGTCAGATTAATGACAAAGGGGGAAGAAGAAGAACAGTTAGAATTTTTGTTTCGATTAAGATCGATAACAAAAGGCTCAGAAGAGGTGAGCTCCCTTGAAGAAGACCGTGGATAAGTAATGCGTCCACTGACTGGAATGACTAGAGTATCTGATCTAGCCTGAGAAGATGGAGGGGGAGTGATGCGTCCACTGACAGGAATGATCAGCAAACTTTGTGAAGCTTGGGAAGATGGTACAGTAGTACGTCCACTGACAGGAATTATCAGTGAGCCTTGGGCGGATGATGAAGTAGTACGTCCACTGACCGGAATTATCAGTGAGCCTTCTTCAGATGTTTTAACAGACTGTGGAGGAGTAATACGCCCTTTTACAGGAATAATAAAGGTGTCAACTTTGGATGTCTCATCTTCATTATCCATAGCTTGCAAGACTTTCGAGTATTCATCTTTGTACATGCGAGCGTCATTGAAGTAAGCTTCGACTCCTTTGAATGGGTAAAGATCTGCCACTTCTTTTTGAACCTCTCCATTATCATCAACATATTTGAAGCACTGATGAAGAGTTGAAGGAACAATATTATGTTCATGCAAGAAAGGTCTCCCCAATAGAGCATTGTACAAGCAACCATGATTGTCGATGATGTAAAAAGTAACCTTAGTACGAAGATCGCCTATTTGAAATTTAAGGCGAATCTTGCCTAAAGGCTCACTTTTTCCTTGATTGAATCCCAAGATGGTAGTGATAGTGCTGGAAAGACTATGCACAGGTATCTTCAATGCATCTAACATAGCCTTTGGCATAATACTGAGAGCGGATCCTGGATTAATCAGTAAACGATCAACCTTCATAGAATCAATATATCCTGTATGATATAAAGGACGATCATGTCGATTATCCTCTAGCAGCATATCATCCTGCGTAAAGGTAATGTTTGGAATAAATTCTAATACATTATGGCAGTGAGAGACAGGTTCTGTTTCCAACTTCTTGAGGAGAGTTAAGCAAGTTTCTGCTTGTAACAGTGCTTCACACAAAGTTTCTCGAGTCTCTTTAGAGAGACGTAAGAGTTCAAAGATTGACAATTTAGCTGGTGTATTGGCTAGTTGAGCCAATATATCAAAATTATAAGGCTTTTCAAGTCCTGTAGGGGATGATTTCTTCAATGGTTTGTCGAAGCGGACTTGTTGTTTGCCCTTGTCAGCTGTTGTTGGTTTAGATGGAACTGTCTCGACAGGAACATTTGAAGGTTCTTCAGTAGAGACTGGTGTTGGGGCTGTAGCCGGAGGGACATCAGAGGTTTCTCCAGAAGTGTCAGCATAATCTTTGAGATATATTTTTCCTGACCGAGTTCCAGCATGAACTTCAACTTCAGATTCTGGTTCAGGATCTATCAAAACCATGTTGCAATTCTTCATCTTGCTTTTGGTTCTTTTATGCTTGATGAGAGCTTCGTCCCAGAAGCCGAGACCAACACGAGATTGATTATGTCTCATAGTGAGGGCAAAAGGTGCTCGGAGTCCTTTGCCTGAGTTCAGACCAGGAGCACTGGCTAGATCATAGCCCATCTTTGCCATTAATTTACGAGATTGTGAACTATATAGATGGAATGCAGGCTTGTACTTATCTTCAAATTGAGGTACAGTTTTTACCTCAGTAGGGAGTAAATTTCCTGCCAAGATGAAAGTAGAGGTTAAATAAAAATCGGGTGTAGTACTAGAAGTCACATTGCATGACTTAATTTTCCCGAGTTTCTTTTTAGATGAAGGAGTCTTCCGAGGAGAAGATGAAGGTGTCTCAAACTCTGTCTTTAAGTCTGGGTGGATCCACATGATTTCTCCCTTCTTAGTTGTGACAGGAACAAGTCCTTCATTCTGTGCTGGTGGGATATTCACCACCTCGAGAGTTGCTTTGGGAATAGGAACAATCCCACTTTCTACCATTAAAGGAGGGAAATCACCAAACTGCATTGAAATCACATTTGCTGTGACTGTCTTGTCTTTGGGTGTTAGTGTCACAGCTCCTGATTTAATCATCTCCTGGATCTTTCCTTTTAATACATAGCAAGACCGGATTGTGTGACCCAGCATTCTATGGTATGGACAGTATTTTGGATGATCTGTTTTATTGGCTTCATCAGGCTTTTTAATTTCTGGCAATTGTATTTTATTACCTTTGAGCAAGCATTCAAAGATACCCTGAACATCGTCATCATCGAAAGAATATTCTTCTTTCGGCCGAGGAGATCTCTGTTGTTGATTTGTTGGAGCTGAAGTAGCTTGGGTAGTCTTTACTTCTTGACTACTGCTTTGGAGATTGACTTCAAGAGCTTCTTTCCCTTTGCGATTGTTGGGTCGAGTACTATTGCTAGCACTCTGATTTGATTCTTTAGGAGCCATTTGTACCCCCAGACCTTTGAAGGTCTCAGCACTGACTTCGGCAGCTTTGGCACTGACGATGAATGAAGGCCAATCTTGGAACTGAGTGGACCCTGTCCACATGCTGATAATTGGTAAGAGGTTCGACTTGCAAGTGTCGATCGTAACAGCATCGGGAGTTCCAAGAGGCATTTTGAGGGCTTCTCTTCTGAATCTCTCAATGAATTCCTCAGTGGTCTCATTATTCTTCTGTTTGATTCTTATGAGGGCCGACATGGTCATATCATTGAGCCCTTCGTAGAATCGTTCAAGGAACATTTGTTTGAAACCGGCAAATGAAGCAATACACCCGTCAGGGAGACTTCTGTACCATTCATAAGCCGTTCCTTTGAGACATCCAACAAACACCCGAGTAAGGAGGGCATCGCTTGGTTGCAATTGATCAGTCATTACTTCAAAGTGATTAATGAACTGACTTGGGGAAGTAGTCCCATTAAAGAAGGAGATAGTCGGAGGCTTGTATTTAGGAGGATATGATACTTGCTTCCACTCTATCGGGTAAGGTTGCTTGATACCTAACCTTTGTAAACCATCCTTCTGTTTAAATGCCTCAAACTGAGTTTTGAGATTCTTTAACTCTTCTGTAACAATTCCAGAGGATTGTGGAGTTGTGACTTGTTGAGTGTAATTGGGAGGAGGGACTGCAGCATATGTACCACCCCCAGCTCCAGAGTGACTTGGGGTGGTTTGTACAGGAACATTAGATTGTACCCCTGGAATAGTAGAGGGTTCGGGGTTTGGAACAACAGGGGTATTCAATACCACTGGTGGTGCTGTCTGTTGTTGAGCCTGCATTAGAGTATGCATAGCACTCAATGTATCTGCCATAGCTCGTAATTGTTGTTCTAAAGAAGAAATCCTCTGTTCATGAGCCTCATTGCTAGTCGAAGGTTCATGATCACTTTTTGCCATGTAAGTGGTAATCATTCGAGGGTTAGACGATGAAACAGTTTGCTCTGAATCATCGCTGTAAGAATCAGTATCTTTCCCGGGACTGTTTACAGGAGTTAATGCCGGAAAGTTGGACTCTCCAAGGAAATCTTCCGTGATCTCCGGATTATTATTTGGATGAGAAGAAGAAGAGATTCTGGCCAAGGCTCCGGTCCTGGATCGGGTGCCAAGATAAACACCATCTTCAGAATCTGATATAGCGTCAGACCGGATTCTACCCCCAATATTTCTGGAGGTCATGTTGACAAAAGCATAAAGGGGTTCATCTTCATCTGATGTTGGTTCATATTGGATCCGTTCGAAAACAGACCGTCTTTTCGGTGAACAACAACATTGGATGACAACCCGAGGTTGGAAGTCACAACCATGATTTTCATGGCGAATATGGGCAATGTCATAGCCAGATGGAGTGTCGATTCTCCGTTTGTTTTGTAAATATTCTCGGAGATCTGTAGGGATAGATTGGGAAGTACTGGAAGATAGTTTCTGTGTAGAAACTTGTCTTTTGTTCTTCTGTCTTCTTGGTTCTTGAGTGTATAGAGACCGATTAATTTGAGCCACATAGTTCCTGGCATATTCAACATCAGGGTCTAGTACACTTGTCTCAATTTGATAAGACTTTTTAATACCAGAAGCATAACTGTGGTGATTTTGATTAAGCTTGTTATGAAGATCCGTGGGAGATATGACTTTGGTATCAGTCTTGGATACTTGTAACTTGCCTTTCTCAGATCGAGAAATTTTGAGAGAAGGGAGATGAGTATTATTCCGACTAGGAGTCGGTAATAATCCATCTTTAGAGGAATTAGCCAAAAGGCGTTTTCCTTTGTTTGAGCTAGTAAAAGTACTAGTCAAATTAACTCTAGAGGTAAAGACCTCAGAAGTAGAGGAATCGACTAAAGAGCCTTTCTCCTTGGTTGGCACAAGATGCGCAAGTTGTGGGGGAATCATTTGTAGGTTCTGTGAAAGAGAACCCCCAGTCTGATTTTGAGAATCAGTCAAAGGACTGTATCTGTCAGCATACGCCGACTTCTTGTTAGCATATGCTGGCTTTTGCTTAGCGTACGCTGCCTTCTTGTTGGCATACGCTGGTCTTTGCTCAGTGTACGCTGCCTTCTTAGTAGCATACGCTGGCTTTTGCTTAGCGTACGCTGACTTTATCGCATGCTGCCCTCTGACTGCTGTACGCACAGAGTCATCAATGGCTAAAGAGCCGACTGCTGTCGTAAGAGCAGAAGGAGAAGGGACTTTGACATGTCCAGAGATGGTTTTCCTTGGACACACTGACTTGGTTAAAGAACCAATTTTGTCAGCGTGACTAGGGGAAACCATTGTTGCTGTGTTCAGGGAAGCAGAAGTGTGCTTTGTTGAAGTTGAAGATGTGTTCTTGTCAACGTGAGAAGTGACAGGAACATCTCGGGCTGTCGAAGAAGACTTGGGGACATAGACAGAGCGTCCCGTCTTCTTGGCAACAGGAAGAGCGGAGGAAGCAGTTCGGCCCTCCTTCGCCTTGAGCATTTCTTCGTAAGCAGATTGGTCGAATTGTACGACCATCGTCTTCTTCGTCGAGCCGATCGACGAAGTATCGCATTGAGTTGTTGCTATCTCATTGGAGGAGACAGCTTTCCCCAGCAGAGTCGCCAATTTGTTTTCCATAAATAAATTCACTTTATTTATTTTGTATCTGAGAAAATTACAACTGTAGGAATCTAATCTAGAAGACGATTACTTTATCCCTTGGACGATGCGATGAAGAAAACTCGAACTTCGAAGAACTTGGACAGCAACTGGGCAATCTCTCTGTTCTCTCTGAAAAATGACCTGTCCTCATGAAGGTGAAGAAACTCTCTTTTATAGAGTTCTGGATAACTGTCCTGAACCATACGCTCAGGTAGTTACTTGACGTGTGCAAAACTGCAGGGACGCGTGGCAAATTCTGACGAAGACACGTTGGCGTGCGGTTGAGAGTAGTAGAGCACATTCAGGAGAGATTGATGGCATAAAGGCCACATTGCATAACTTCTGAATAAATGGGTAACTGAGTACAGGATACGTGAGAACGTGTGTTGACTGTACGTTGAAAATCATCCTGGATACAACTGCTGTAGAGTCATACGCTAGCTTTTGAAGAGGAGTCATACGCTGATTTGGACAGCGTAGTGCCATAGGAAATCCATACGCTCACTTTATGGGCAAGGAATCATGTGAGGTCCATACGCTCACTTGGCTGGGTGAAGAAGGAGTCATGTGAGGTCGATACGCTCACTGGAGAAGTGGCCACGTGGCTATCATCAATCTTCTTTGGTACACCATATCTTCCCATAACTGACAAAATCTTCTCGAGCGTCGTGACTGCGGATTTGATGGCTGACAGACTGTCAAAACTGACAGTAATGATGGCTTTTGTATTTATGAAGGCTGCTGAGTTGTCCTCGTAAAAGACAAAACCGACTCTTCGAAAACCTATACGACGGTTACTTTTCTCGTGACAGCTGTCTTTGCACGAAAGATGAAGTGTCAGATTCATTCCTCATTTAAACATATGCTGTGCTGTCACTTCAGTAAATAATAAAATATTTACTGAGCGTATGGCTTTTGAATGAGCGTACAACTCTGAATTGAACGTATGGCTCTTAACTGAGCGTATAGCCTTGAGCGTATGACTTCTGTTTGAGCGTATGGCTTCAACTGACATCTGTCTTTAAGCGTATGGATGAAAATGACAGCGTGTCATAATTTTCCACATCCTACAGATAGTATGTTAGGGTTTCATTTCTAACATGTTAGGATCTACTAGGACCATCGAGATTGGTTGTGATGTTTCAAACCCTAAAATCTGAGACCGCATTATGTTCATAATTTCCATGGTTTAAATGTTAGCTTGTTTTTAGATTTTATATGTAAATGCTGAACTAAAACCTGGTTTAACTTTTTAATACTAAGTCATAACCTTGTACAAGGACACACACACACACTCTAACTTAGTATACCCTGTCATGTAACCTAATCTTCCTCTCTATGTTATGAACATGTATCTATATAGATATACATAGTTTTTATACATCCATGTTATAATATATATAAATACATAGCTAAGTCTCTACTTTTTTTTATATATATGGTTAGCTATGCATGTTATGATTAAATAAGTTGCGTGTTGCGTATTGTAGGGTGTTTAACCAAAATGCCATGATTAGTGTAACTTGATAGCTGTTGATTTGGAACTCAATTTCTCATATACAATTTCATATGTATTCACGTACACACACGCCTACTATCTAACCGTATGAACATGTCCCCATACACATGATGCTAGTTTTCCCTCTCTAACGCTCTCTCTGTATATACATTGTGATTGGATTTCAATGCAAGTGACTTTCGATTCTTTAACTTATGATTTTGATTTTCTTAGGATAGTATTTTTTTTCAAATGATTGGTAGTTACCTTCCTTTATTTTTATTTTTTATGAGTACCAGTTTTCATACGGGGTGGTAGACAACCTTATAGTTTTGATGGTTGTTGTTTCTGCATCTTTTCTCGTTTAGCACCCTGGATTTGCTTGTGTGTTTGATACCCTATGACCGATTCGGTTATCATGACTAGTATACCTAGATGAGACTTTCACTACCACCGTATGCCATGACCCTGTATGTCGTCCTTTTGATCACATGATTTGTTTTAATCTGGGACTTTGATTATGGAGGTTTGACCTAGAGGGAGTAGGGACATTTTAAATTTCGAGGACGAAATTTTTATAAGGTGGGTAGGATGTGAGCACCCTGAATTTCGGGTTGATTTTTTTTCATTTTATTTTATTTTCCTGATTATTTGGTTTTGATAAATATTTTATTTTATTTATTTATCTGTAAGTGTACTTTCCCGTGCCATTGATATTTGGAGTATCAGGGATGTTCAACTCTGGAAATCTTCTTCACGAGTTTTGGAGTGGACACGATTACCTTCATGACGGTATATAGTGTCCCATCCAAACTTGTTCGCTTGTGCTCTTTCTGCTTCGCTGAACTTCGGGTCGGTTTAGACCATTTGATTGATATTTATTTTCCCACTCTTTTCCTCGATCATTTTCAGCGCGTTACCATGACATTTAAATTGGGAGCGCCAGACCAGTCAGTTTCTTGAAACCAACTCCTCATTGATGATCTACTCGAGACGCTCGTCACCCATGACCCTTGTGTCCCCCTCAGATACGTCATTTTGAGCTCCATTTGATTCGCACAACTTTTCCAACACGTGACCCAATTTTATTTCACTCCACGGCGTCACATTCATTTTCCAACTTGATTTGTGGGTCCCCTGTCGACCAAAATATGTCCGCCCCAACTATGGACATGGCCTACTTTGAGCCTACTATCTGTCCGCCACTTGTGTTCCATTTATTGGAATCCCCATGTGCTACTTATTCACACATGATCATCAACGTCTATATTTTAATTCTATTTTTGCACGATGTCCAGTTTTGATCCAATCCGGCTCCACCGAGTCCAGCCCAGCTCCATATTATTCTCCATCATGACACCCACATATTTTCTCGCCCAAAAATACCAAGTACTCATTTTGTCTATTACTCTATATTTAATAGAATTTTTCTATTGATTTTTAATTCCCTTTAGAATGGCAATTTCCCTCTACATTATTCTAGCCTTTGATTTTCCCTATTCTAAATCCTCACCCTTCATTCCCATGACAACTCTCCACTCCCTCACAGCACCCCTAGCCGGCCCTAATCCCAAAGTTGGATAACCTTTTCTTCTTTCTCATTTTTTATTCTCATCTGTTTCTCTCTCTCTCCCTTTCAAATACTCCAACAGCAAAACCAAGCCATGCAACACCCGACCACTTCTCCTTGGCCCGACCACCCTCACCTAGGCCGTCGGCCACCGTCCCCAGCCGGCCGCACCACCCACAGCAGCCTCTTCCATCCATCTCCTTCAATATCACCACCACCAATTTTTCCTCCTTTTCATCTTCATCATCACCCACACCATAGGCTTCACCACCATCACCATTTTCGGTGCCCCACCGCCACTATGGCGCGTGCCACCGCCCCTCGCCGCGCCTGAGCGTCGCTGTGGCTGCGCCACCGCGCCTAGCTGGGCTGCGCGCCACCGCACAAAGCGGCCACAGCAGCAAACAGTAGCTGCGACGGCAGCAACAGCGCTGGCAGCGCTGGTAGCGCGCGCGCGCTGGCGCCGCCACGCGCCGCCGTGGCTCCGGCGACCCCCGCCGTGGGTAGCCCCCCTCTGGCCGCACCCCAGGCTGCCTTCCCCTGGCGGCCAACGTCCTCTGGGACGCGCCGTCGAGGCGATTCGTGCGTTTTGGACGAGATCCCGTCGGCGCGCGCGAGTTTGGAACTCAGAATTGGCGTTCCGTCTCAGCAACTTTGTGTACGTTTTCTCGGAGATCCGACCGTTGGATCGGCGATTTCTTCACTCCGTCGCAATCTCGGTATATCCACCTTCATCCCTGTCAATTTTCGTCCGTTAATTTTATCGTTTGATACATGAAAACCGGCCACCAAGTTGACCGTTTAAATTGTATTAAATTTGGACAGTTTCGCGGGGCCAACTTCGTCAGCTTGTATCTCCTTCACCGCAGCTCCGTTTGGCGTGCTACTAGTTCCGGTGCGAAGCTGGTATAACCCTCTTGCTACCCCTTCAGTTTCGTTTCATTGTGAGCTTGTTTGATTGGTTGAATTCGACGCCAAAGTTGGCCGTCCGAATTCCTAATTTCCAACTTGTAAAATTTCATTTTTGAACACGGGACTCCAGATTTCATTTCTGACACCACCATTAGACTTGTGGCGTCGTTCTGGCATGTTTTCATATAAAATTTGTTAGATTTGGAGAACGTGGGCTCAGGCACGTTTTTCGGTGCAAGTCGGATACCAGTATCCGGGTCAACGGGTCATTTTGAGATCGGCTCATCGGAATTCAATTCCGGAGATACCGTTGAGTTCGTATCATCATTCTTGACTCGTTGACAGGTAGTTTGCTTAGTTTTGAGAACTTTGGATCTGGCACGCATTTCCGTGCAAATCGGAATTCCAAGTTCTGGTCAACGGACCAAAATGAGATCGGGACAACGGAATCCAATTCTGGAGATACCGTTGGGTTCGTATCGACATTCTGGTTGCGTGGACATATAATTTGTTATATTTTATAGACTTATTTTCTTGCACGTTTTTCGGTGCAAAACGGCTCCGACACGGACACCGTTTTGACCCGAAATTACCTTTTTGCCCTTGTGTCCAAATTGGACCGTTGGGTAGGCTATCCTAGCTAATTTGACCATTCTGGACACGTTGGCGATGTTCATTTCATTGTCCGACAATGTTTGTTGATAATTTCTCTAAATTTAACCTTTTTATAATTAATTAATAATTAATTCATATAATGTTCGTATTTCGGAATTAGTACAACGAAACTGAGATCAGCCAATTCCAGTGATCTCACATCGCTGAAATTGGCATGTTGGACACGTGGATAACTATAATAAGATTATCAACCTTACCGATAATCTTCTTATCTCGATTTGCGTGTCGTAAGTTTCGACGTACAAATAACGAAGTACACTTTATATTTGACTAGAATTGACCCTATTTGACCAGAGTTGACCAGTTGACACAAAGTCAACTATAAGTCAACGCTTGACCTAGTTTGACTAAATTATTGACCGGAGTTGACCTAGAGTTAATTTGACTTAGAAGAACCTAGAATAATATAGATTGCCTGTAGGGATTTATTTATTTTTAACTTGAACACCTTGTAACCTGTGTTGCTTTAAATAGGACTCTGTGGCTTCAGTGGGACCCCCTTTACTTATCAACTGTTCAGGTTATCGAGGCGAGTACATTCTCTGATCATTTCATATCCTGCTTAGAATTATTACCTGCAGTAGATTACTTTACTTGTACTGTCACGTTGGTCACACGGATTGGTACTATATGGATATCTACATGCGATGTTATCCCCCTCGGGAGCATCGGGTACATTGTGCTTGTGCGTTTCACTTACATCATGTACTCCTGTGCTTTCATTACATGTGCACTCCTGTGAATCTTGTACTCTCATGTTCACGGAGCCCCATGTATACTATCATGTGCACCCTATATGGGCCCCCATGTGATATCCTGTGCAATAACATAACCTGTTTAGATCCTTGTGTATTGATTGGGGATACGGGGGAGTGCTAGTAGTCGTGTGAACAATTCCTTGTAGTGTAGATTCCTGTGCACCTCGACATCCTGTGCAAATCTGTCCTGTTCACATGTGCTATCTCGTACTCTGACTCACTAGCCACTGTTAGTTCTCTATGTATAGTAGATATTTACATTACAGTTCTCTTCCTGTTTACATACCGCATTTCTTCAGTACTCGTATCTTACTTTACTGCATGTTATATGTTTTCTAACCTGCTATGATATGTTGAGATGTACTGTGCTCGCTCCAGTCCTGACTGGACCTGTTGATAAATTTTACAGATAGCCTGGAGGTGCCTGCTAGCCTAGAGGAGACACATTAGAGGTTGTTTAGGTAGTTATTTCATTTTGTCTGGAGTTGTATTTACTTTGTGGATTACTGTGTCTTTATTTGAGTTTTGAGATGTACTTCTGGGTTCATGTATCTTAGACACTTAGACTTCTATCTCCTGTATTTATTTTGGATTTCATGTTTTATCTATCCTTATCATGCTCTACCTTAGATGTGATTGAGTTGTATCTGCTATGTTACCCCCATTCGAGGAGTATAAACTGTTTAGTCTTATACTGTTAGATGCATTGAGACCTAGGACAGTGTTCTACCGCCGACACTACGGCGTAGGCTGGGCGTCATTACGTTCTCGTGCCCTAACTCTAGGGTGCGGGTCGTGACAAGGCAAGGTTCCAGTCACAGAGCTGGCCGATGGTAGCTACACTTGCACATACAACTATCATAGCCATGGGAATACTCTGTATCTATCTATCAATTACGAGCTTTCGTCTTTCCAGTCGGTGAAAGACAAAAACGATGAAGAGTTTAAGAGAGATGTCATAAATACAATCATGTGATTCAAAGGCGAATTTATAATTCAAGAGGAATTGTCAAGGCAGTCGTGGATGAGATCCTAGAGACATCTATATCTCAATCCACGTAGGATAATTAAATGAAGAGCGAATCAAATGCATCATGGTTGATCAGACCATAATACACTGATTCTGATTAGACAATAAGTTAGCAGGCGTCCCCACTAAACATATGCCTCGAATCAAGCTCGAGAACAGAGTGTGCTTGCAAAACTAGGTTGTAATAGCAGCATTGGTCAAAAGAGTCAAAATATAAATACGCGAGATTTTGAAAAGGAGTTACAAGTAGTTCGAGTTTGAGAGAATCAAAACTTACCTGGTGTCCTTGCTTATACAATCTTTCTAAAAATCTTCCTGTCCATAAGGTCTTGGTCAACTAATGGGTTATGGAACTCTAGATCCTATATTCTTGGTAACTTATTAGTGTCGGTCAATTACCTCGTCAATAGATCACAAGGACCACACAATGCTAGGTTGGGAGACATGCTACTCAACTTACAGAACTTCCACTAATATTGGCTTTAGATCTTAGGGGACATGCATGGCATGGTCCTATCCTCCATGGTATCCCAAACTTGTAATCACGTCTGAAATAATTTCACCGAGGATTACGCCTCGCCCGTATACTCGTACGATGGTACACCCTTGGTTTCGTGGCTCAGATGTGATATCCTATCAGATACTCTACCTGGCACAAGGGTAACTACGTTCAAAGAGGACCTCTGGCCATAGTTTTAGAAATATTCTATAACCTATATTTTCTTAGACTAATTTCAATTCTAGGGATCGTGTCTCGCCAGTGCGCTGCTGGCTGCAGTGAGTCCATAATCCAAATAAATGACGACAGTGCGCTGCTGTCCTGCCATTATGAGTTAACTAGCATTCCTGAAACTATATCTGTATAAATCCTTGAGCTTCTAGAGATTTAAATAGGTTGACTATGAAATAAGCGTAAGTATTTGTCCTATCAGTCATAACCCCCTTCCATAAAAGATAGAACATGGAGGAATTAACTGAAGACAAAGAAATACGAACACTCTAGTATCTATTTCGTGTGTATTCAAACCATGGAGGAAAAACCTTGAATCGAAATCAACTCGAGGTTCATATGGGGTTAACAATAATCAAAATTTATACAAAAATAATAATTCCTAGGGCAAATAGAAACTAAATAGACAATTCGACTAAGATATGAGGATGAAATCTAAGAGGCAAAATAGAATGATTTGCACCATTCACCAAGGTTAGATCATTAATTCTATGAAGTCATGTCTCACTAAGTGAATGACCTATCCACATTGGATCATATCGGCATATCAAGAGGTAATAGTGTACCTATGGGGATCTGACAAACTATCAATATTAATAACTCCTCATCTAAATTGCATGGCCTAGACTACCCATCGGTCAATTTGTGTAAGGGACTCCTAGTCCTAGTCATTCAATTAAATTAATCCTTGTTCGTGAATGAGCATATTCTAGTCGTAGGCTCGCAATAGTACAACTAACTTAAGTACTATCACGAGTTCGCATGATTTGCGAAAACAGACCTGCATGGGCCACCACAAAAACTTGTCACGACCCGCACCCGTTTTTTTTTTTTTTTTAAACGGATATGAGACGTGTCCAAGCCAGCCTACGCCGCAGTGTCGGCGGTAGAACGCTGTCACGGCCATGAAGATCATAATCACAAAGATGCTCATTCACATAATTAATTTAATTTACAATGATCACAAGTTTTACATTTGCAGGAAAATATAAACTTGTACAAATATTGAATGACTATAACTTGACTATCTAACTAGTCTTCTAGGCTCGTCTGCAAGTATTCCCGTCACTCTCCAAGCTAAGTGAATCCACGGCTAACCTGAAAATGTTGGTTTCCAGTCAGGAATGGAACGAGCACAATTCACTGAACGCAATTTCAAATAAAGAAAATGACTATAAAACAAAGGTTAGACATCAATCATGGGTTTAAAAATAACAGTAAAGCCATAAGAAAATTAATAGTAATAAATAGACCAATATACCTTCCACCGTTAGAAGTACCTTTGATATGTGATCGGTCTCGGGACAATTATGCGACACGGTCTACACGGTCTAAAGTTACACGGTCTACAGTTACACGGTCTACAATTACACGGTCTACAGTTACATGGTCTACAGTTACACGGTCTACAATTACACGGTCTACAGTTACACGGTCTACAGAAAATATTACAATAAAGAAATATTGTCTACAGAATAATAATCACGAACTACACAGATTAAATGCAATAAATAAATCACTGCCTACACGGTCTACTTTGCAATAAATAAATCAATGTCTACACTGTCTACAAGAAATAAATGTAACACGGTCTACACGGTCTACAAGAAATAAATGCAACACGGTCTACACGGTCTACACGGTCTAAGGTCAGATCACACATCGTTGGTACTTCTCATTCCCGACTCAACAATTTATAATAAAAATAATCACATAACTAATGAAACCAACCAATGAAATATAGTGAAAATCAATATCGAAATGCAGACAATAAACTGTACTCGCCTGTGGTCCTGTGCTGGTGGAACCGATGATCCAAGTCACTCAAAATACCATAATAGTCAAAACACATACAACAGTCCCCGGAAGCTGAAATAGACAATACCAATGATCTCAGAATAGTCAAATTAGCTAGGATTGTCTGTCCTTAAGTCCAATTCTGGATACAGGGGCAAAACGGTAATTTCGGGCAAAAACGATGTCCGCCGTTGGACCCACTTTGCACCGAAAAGCGTGCCAGAGTCAAAGGTCTCTAAAGTCGTCAAACTACATGTTTACAGATCCAGTTTTTCGATATGAACCCGACCGTATGTCCAGAGTTGGATTCCGACGGCCCGTGCACAAAATCGCCCGTTGAGTGGGACCGTGGGGCCCGCAAAACGACGATTTTATCAACGGTCTCAGAATCGGACCAAACTTGGCATACGGGACCAGAAAAATGATACGGTCCTGATAGTGCAAGTTTCATCAAGATTTGACGAGCATGCACAAAGTAATTGAGAAATTTGCACAGAGGCCGATACGGGGAATTTCGACGGATACGCATCAAATTCGTCGCGCACACGCGACCAATTTGAATTCTGTCAAAGCCCACACGACCACGAAACCGTTACGCAGCTTTCGATGCTTACGGTGCGCGACCAAGTCGTCCGGTTTGGCGGGACGCACGTGGTATCGGAGGATTTCTAAGTTTTGAAAACATGTTTTTGGTCAAATTGAGACACCGATTTCTCGGCGCTCGGTCGATCAATTCATCTTCCGTAAAAAGAGTTTTAGAGATCTATAGGTCCTCTAGGACTGGTTTTAATTGGTTCTTAAAAACTCATATTATTCGGTTCAAAAATGGTCTTCCAAGTTGTGTTATGGGGCTGCATTGATGTCCTGTTTCTTAGACAGATTATTCTCGACTTTGAGTCGATTTGTCGGGCCGGTCTTTCGACTCCTCTTAATTCTAACTACTGGGTTCCCTAGAGGGTTGTCTAGGGTTTCCATAACACTTTACAAATCTAAAAACGATTAAGAATTGAGAGAGAAATCTTACTCGAAAAATGAGTGTTGGCAGCGGCTGTCGTCGCATCTCTCCCGCGACTGTACGCTGTGTTCCTCTGTTGCGCGCGCGCTCTTCCGCGGCCTCGGCCACCACGGCGGTGGCGTGGTGGCTGCACGCGTGCGCACGACGGAGGGGTGCGCGTGACTGGCGGCACAAAATTAGGTTTTCCCTTCTCTCGAGCGTACAGCTCTGTTATTGCACAGAACAGGATCGGGGGTGGGGGTTAATCCGCTGGGTTGGGAGGATTTTAAGTGCTCGGGTTCTAGCCCTGAGCATGGGCTCGGGTTCTAGTGAGCCTGGGCTGCTTTATTGCTGACTTCGATTGGCCTACTTATCTGCAAGCATGCAGTAGTACCAAGTCAACATCACGTGTGACTGTAGCAATAAGCTACCATGCCACTGGTAGGCTGGCTGGAAGTATGGGCCTGGGGCCACTGATTGGCCGGGCTGGGATTAAATCTATTGCTTCATAAGCAGGTACAAGTTCTTATATATATTTATATTTTTGAAACGTAAGTATCAATAAGATTGACCAATTTATGCTAATAGCACTTCAACATACCAAGAATTCAAATCCCAGTTTGGATCGTTTCTGCCCATAATATGGAATTTTGGTTTCACTAAGTTTATGTGATTTGAAGATTTCCTATCAAATCTTAGAGTAATTCCATTCATTACCAAATCAAAGAGTAAATAAATGGATCAAGGACTTAGAATGCCTTTCCCTCTCTCTCGAGGACAAGACCAGTTGATCATCTCACCAAAATTTAGATTTTTTTTTTCTTAGACTCGCTTCAATCTAAAGATAAGTCAACTTCTTATTCCATAAAGGAAGTAGGCAAATTAAAGTCAACTAACTTCCAATTTGAACAAAACTTCGTACTTAATCAAATGAGAAGTGGCATAATTAATTCAAAATCACCTAGAAATTAATTGACCACCATGTTCATCAACAATCCTCGTGATCTTTAGAAGAGGTTTCCTATCACTATCGAAAATCATCAACTCCTCTTCCTCTAGTGAGATACTTTGCTATTCTCGGGAGGTCAAAGGAAAGGCGCAGCGTCTCTTTGTGAATTAATGCAACCCTAATATCCTTATGCAGAAACTAACCAACAAACTTGGGAGCAAACTTAAATTGCAACGAGCAACCTTCTAGCAAGGATCAAAGTATCGGCCGATATATCTTTATATATATATATACTTGCACACATTTACAGATACCTATTAATCTATACACATTCATTTATATAATATTTATCTGACTATAAAATAACATAGAAATAATATTATTAAATGACAATCCCAAATAAATAATATTAAAATATTTAAAAAAATTCGAGAAGGGGAGCTACAATTACGTATTAGGCAACATATTCATTCTCAACATTTCATATCTCATCATCATAGGCATCAATTCATCTCAATTCAATGTTCAAGGGACAAGCACAATCACAATGTTATTAACTGTGTAATCAATTCTTTCAATGTTTAATGTTCAATCTCTAGCTTCTTAGTGGTATCGACTTGTGGCATTAGCAACTTGATATCGATCAACGGATGTTGCAAGACAATTATTTAGTTGTCTTAAAGGAATAACGAGAGGGACAATACCACCACAGAGATCCACACTCACCAAATTAGAGAATCGCAGAGAGAGAGAGAGGAACACTTGTACGCATAGCCTTCCGTCACGCGTCAGTCTGCAACGGCACTAAAAGTTTGGTTAATACTCCGTCTCGCTATGTTCTTTTCTCTCAGAATTCTTAAGAATGTATGCTATGCAAATCGATGAAAACGTGCAAGAATCAAATCATCGAAAATTATTCAGAAAAGCATCCATCAAAACCAAGCAACAAAACCAGCAGCAAAACATCTAGAGAAAACTCTTGGACGCATTTCAAGAGAAACCAATCCATTAGTTGGAAAGGTTCTTATGCACTTGTCCGTGATCAATTCGGTATCGACGGTAAGTTTCCCCAATACTCGATTCTGACCGAGTTATCCAAGCCACAAGCCTTACATAGTGAACCGCTAGGAGCGGGGCACTACACAGGCCCTGGCGCCCAGCTTATCTAGGCGCCCAGCTTGCCTAGGCGCCCTTGTGGTGCACCTACCCCCATGCATCTCCTTTCTTACAATGGTTTAAAACCTCAAACATAAATGTTGTAGGTCTTTATCTTGTTATATGCATGTACCCTGAGCTTTGACCCGATCTTAGCATGGTTGTTTTGACCGTTTTTGACTGTTTAAGCTGTTTTGTAGTTAGAATCTTGAAAAACCACAAACGTGAAAGTTGTAGGTCTTTGTCGTAGCTTCGGGAATCTTCTTGTTTTACCTTAATTAGAGTTCATATGTGATTGATAATTTCAATCCTAGTTCTTGATCTTTTGTCATATTTCTGCACTTGGCCGTACTTGATAGTTCTTTTACAAATGAATTTCTTAACATTATTTGATGATCTTGTACAATTAGAGAATGATTGTACACCATTTATACAGTCAACAGTAGCACAAATTCAATTATTCTTTTATGCCAAGTAGCTACTTTTATATCTTCCTTCTCATATGTTATGATGCGCCATTTTATCAAGATCTTTCTTACGTACTATCCTTATGTCTATAATTTGCTTTACATGATAGTGGCCTGTTGTGCTGCACTTACGTTACATGTCTCATATTTGCCTAGATGGTGGCCCATTGTGGTGCACTCATGCTACACGTCATTTCTTTGCTTTACATAATAATGGTCCGTCGAGGCGCACTCCCGATAAGTACTTTTGACATGACAAGTAACCCTAAACATGACGTGTAATCAAGATGTAGTTGCGACGGCTATTCCTTTCTTGCTAAGATAACTCTTTTCTGGATACCGTGGTTGAATTTATTGTGTATGCGTGAACATGCTACATGTCTCGTCTACAGCATATCTAAGACATGAATTTCTGGTAACCATGGTCAGGAATTCATAACGAATCTGACCAGGTTAATGACTAGATTGATCAAGTAGGTCATATAGAAAGATTTCTTAGTTACAGACGATCCCGTTATCTGGGCGCCTCCAGTGGACTTGTAGCCTGCTGACGAGTAGGGCACATTTCTAGCACACTGTTATGTGTTTGCACCATTCAAGCTACCTAATAACTGTCTTAAGGTTACATTTGTCTCCTGGGCGATGTACCCACTATTATATGTATGTGGGATACATTGTCTCCTGGGCGATGTATCCACTATAAATTCTATTGTAACTTTCTCCTGGATGGTCTGCAGGGCTTTTGACTGTGGGAACATCTCATTATATCTTGTTAGTAACAGGCTTGTGATAACCCTAGTTAGTTAAAGTATCAAGCCGTACTCATTGCTTGGCCGTGATTGAGGGATAGAGTCCAATCCAGTCTTGTTTTGTCTAGGCAGTATCCGTATGTTTATTTCAGAACATTAATGTTATGCTTTACTTTTGTCGATAAATAATTAGAGACCAAGTTATGTTCAGGAGAAGTATAACGCCCCAGTCCCAAAATACTTAGGACTAAGTACGTAGACATGACAGCTGTATACGTACGAAGTATATGGAATCCTCGTATGTATACATAAGCTGTAAAATGCAGTAAACTACGACACACTAAATCTCATCCATGAATAAAGATATATCTTTCATAGAATCAAATAAGAAATTATCATTGTACATTTGGTTGGACGGAGACAAATTCACTAGCAACTATAAAAGAGACGAATAAATAAACAATAAAGGAATTTGTTGAGCGAGCAAAAGACGATCCAAGAGAAATTATTTCGAAGCAAGCGCGTAAATCTTGTCCTTAGCTAAAGCACCCGCGGAAAGTCACAAAATACACCTGGAGAATTTACCAGGTCCTCAGAGGGACGTAACAAGCCACAAGAAACAACATGCCATAAACTAAATAGTAAGCTGCTCAACAATAATCCGGACTATAACTAGGTTCAGTACCTTATCATCGGAGCAGTTAACCCACACCTACAACCAAACAAGGACAATGTGTGATAAACTAGTCCGCGACAAGATACTATTCCAAATCATGGTCATGCATAAGTACATAAACCAAAAGTACCCATACCTAATGGATAACGGTCACCTAACTACTCTATGTGTAATGCAATCGAGAATAGTGCATGGTCGCATAACATCCAAGTCAAGTCAAGATAAAATAAGCAGGACCTCAGTAGCGAGTCTAACTACTATATACCATTTCTCAATATCGAGCAAGTCTATGGCATATAGTCTACCTATCGTTCCTCAGTAGCGAGCGAGTCGACCATAGATAGGGAGGAGGACAACAACCAATTGTATTCTTCCCACCCATTGTTCTAACTCTAATAACTACTAGTCTCCTACAATGCAAATCCTAGTAGTAGTCATAGCCTAACGCTCGTCCAATATGTACCGCTGGCCACTCAGTACACACGTCCGAAATCTATATGCGACTCGTGATTCGTGGCATACATGTGTCAAGGCCAATGAATGCAGAAGGTCTTTTCCTTCTAGGTCAAGTGTGCATAAAAAGAAATAAATATTGAAAGACGAAATTTAAACAATAAAGTTACATGATTTAGAAGAACAAGTTATATTTACATAAAATAAATACTAAATAAGTAACTGCATGCAATATCATGAGCAAAAAGATAAGCTGTAATGACAAGGTATCTTGCCTGTTGTGATGCCTGGGGTGGTGCGATGGTTCGACAAGTCCTGATTTGTTCAAGGGCTGGGGTCGATGTGCAAGGGTCAGAACTTATAAGGAAGTATGAGTGCACGATTAGTCATAATTAATGGTGATAATCGAGGAGAGTTGGTGGAATAGTATACCATTTGTAGAAATATGTATAATAATTTGAAACTAGATTCTTATTTAGCAAAATTATGTTTTAGGAAAATACTTTAAAAATCCAAAAATCATTTTTAGGCTAAAACCTAAGTTTTGGCAAAGTTAGGATTTTTAAAAAACAAAGTGTATTCAAAATATTTTATAGTGCTAGAGAGTTTATTTATAGTTTGAAACATATTTTTGATAGAAAGATACCACAATAATAATCTTAAGTTCAAGCTTTATCCATATTATCATAAAATAATATAAATTTACTTTCATATAAATAATCAAAATTTAAGAATTATAATACATCTATTATTTTAAATAAACAATATGATCAATACCAATGCTAATAATGCCTCTACAAGTACTAAGTTTTCAAAATATAATATATACTAATTTGTAAACTCTAAAAATGGTGAATCTACTTCTAACCTATTTTCTTCTCTCTTTTTTTTACAGAAAATAATAAAAAGTACTTTTAGTATTTAAGAATAGTAGCAGTAATACTTAGTAATTATATACATGTAATTCTAGTAATGTTTTTACTACTATTAACAAACATACCCACAAAAAACTAAAAGAAAACAAATAGAAAAAGAAAAGCAAACAAAATAATAAAACAATAACCACATCTTTGAGTACAGCTGTTCCTTACTCGGATGACACAAAACCAAAGTCTTCACAGAACCATAGACTTCTCGAAAACCACAGTATAGGTTGTGAAACCCATAATTTCTAGTTTGCAATTTTTATTGTATATAAATTTTTGTTAAGTTATCAATTAATTGATAATGTTATTTCTAATCAATTTAGTGTAAAATTATTCTGTTAAAATAATTTAACTGGGATTTTTGTATGGCAACCCAGACCGAACCCAATTTTTTTTGGACTTAAAACATTTTAAAATAAAATATTAGAATTATGAAATATTAAATATATTTTTTTAAACATTATATTTATTGATATTAGGCCAAAAAAAATTCTTTTATAATTAAATAAAATTTTAGGCCATATTTAAACTTTAGATTTTGGCCCAAACTTACTTATAAAACCATTTGATTTTCTAGGAATAATAAGAGCCCAATAGTTGAGCCCACAATCTTGGTCCATTCCTTATTGGGTCTAATACCCAACAATCTCATACCCGTTAAGTTGTCATTAAGTTGTGAATGAATGAGCCATTCACTCATTTGGTTGTTCTGATGGAAGAAAACTTAAACTTTCTTTACTTTCTCAAACTTTTCATTTCTCAACCGACCAACGTAGCCGACCCCCCATCTTCCGAACGGCCAAACCGCCGCCGGCGCCATCATGGTGGCCGTTGGCCTTCCCAACTCCGGTAACCCCTCTCTTTCACTCTCTATAAAAGCCCTCTGCATCTTTCTCCATCTCCACACCATTTCTTTCCTAAATTTTCTGTGAAAAACCCCATTTCCGGCGAGTTTCCCGGCGACCCCAAGTTTCCAGACCCGATCCGAGCTCCCCTCGGTCAGATCGGGCCGCCCCTTCCCGGTGCCGCTTTCAGTGGCCGACGCCCCGATCCCGCTGACCCGCGCGGCCCTTCCCCGC
This sequence comes from Iris pallida, assembly GCA_029216955.1. NCBI lineage: Eukaryota > Viridiplantae > Streptophyta > Magnoliopsida > Asparagales > Iridaceae > Iris > Iris pallida. The sequence goes on from JANAVB010006390.1 coordinate 1,524,167, forward strand.
GTTCCCGTTCACGTCGGCGATCCCGCGCCCACGCCCCGCCGCCGTCCCCTGGCCGGCGCCCGACCCCGGCGACTTGCTGCCCCGTTGGCGTTTCCCGGTGCCGCTGTCTGTTTTCGGTTCTGACCCGTTTCTATTTCGAGCTCCAATTTCGGTTTCGGTACACTCTGACTCTATATTCTTTAATTGTCGATGATGAATTCTCTGGTCCGAATCCTGCGGGATCTCGGTTTTTTCGACAACGTAAATTCTACGTTGCAATTTCTGTTTTTTCGGAATTTTCGGAGAATCGGGTGTCTGAGAACCTTTTCGAAAGGAACTCTGGAGAATGATTATTTCTCTGGGTTTTCCTATTCGTAGGCTAATTCTCGGAGTTTCCGAAGGAAATTTGGAAATTACCCGTATTCGGATTTTCGGGAAAGATCTGCTGTTTTTCCATAGTTTGATATTTGGTGGGGTTTATGTTCTGTTGGTTGACGGTTCTCTTTAGCTATGTTGTGTGTTCTGTTGGAATTTTGGAAAGTTGGTTTTTGATAATTGAGTTCGGATTTTTCATAATTAGTTGGCTTGGGAATATATATATATTATGGTGGGTTTCGGGAGTTATTTCTGCAGGTTTACGGAGCATTTCCCAGTTTTTGGGTTATCCCGAAAACAGAGGGAATGCTGCCGAAATTTTCGGGAATTTATTAAATGATTTTCGAAATGATTTTTCGAGTTAAATATTATTTTTATAATATTTTGGGCGACGACCTTAAACGGTCACTGGGCCCCAGTGAAATGCAAACGCACCGGTTCGACCGGACGTTGAGGCAGAGTAGCTGATATGACGACTGGACCAGAGTCTGAGACACCTATTATTTTAAATTTAAAATTAGAAATTACTAGTTTTATTAATGTTAATTGTAGGTAATTTTCAAGACTAACCTATCTTTTCTTATTTCAATTTGCAATAAAATTTGTAAGGGCATAAGCCCAATTCCAGTAAATGTGGTTTTGTAATAAGTAGGAATTAGCATTTTATTTTATTTTCTGGGAATGTGTGATAGCGTAGGAACAATCAAAATATTGTTATGAATTATTAATTAATGATTCACAATTTCTCATTTTAAGAAAATAAATATATTTTATATATATTAAAAATATCAAAGTTTTTCAAATAAATAAATATCATGTTTTATACGTAATTTGATAATTACAAGTTTTCCCGAAAAACCAATGTAAATTGATTTCCTTAATTTCAACGCACTAGTAAACGTTGTGATGTTGTGTTAGCTAATTAACAACTAAAACTGATTAGGAAAAACAATTAGAGATTGTAACTAGATAACTCTGGTGTTTGCTTCTGAAACAAGTTCCCGGAATGTAGGATTTCGAGGAAGAGCGTGACTGTTCAAAATCCCGAAGTACCGACTTTTCAAACCAAGGATTTAAGGCAAGTACATTTATGTAGATTTTACAATTATTTTCACAATTGTTTCATTGCAAGTTTAAACCACTGTTACACACGAACTCCTTCGGGAGCATTGATCGTACTGTTGGGGACTGGGGGAGTAGAGTAGTGGATATGACCAAATCCAAACTTAGGATAATGAATGTGTTAGCTTTCCCCTCTTCACACGGGGACAAGCCATACCGTATCGTTAGGATACTATTGTAACCCAAACCGGTCATATTCATTACCTATTCACATCACTGTACTGTACTATTTCAAAAACTGCTCATCTTTAAATTGTTTAAAAATGCATGATTTTAATTGTCATTTTAATTGTTAAAAGTTTGCATGAATTGTACTTTGCTCCCTCCTGACTGGAGATAACATTTTAGGTATTACTGAGGATCTGGAGATGATGATCAATAGCTATTACGATCCCGACCTGTACCCGGCGGTACTTCCACCTGAGGAGGATGATGTGGCATCGACATAGATGCTACTTAGTTGTGGAGAGTTTTTAGTTGCTGTTTTAATTTCAGTTGTGAACCTTGTATTTGGAACAAGTTTTAATATCGTTAAATAAATGTTGTGGCAACTTTGAAATTTAAATTTGTTGTTGATTGACCTGCACAATGAATTACAGCTTACTGCCGCCGTCTCATCAACGGCGCAGGCTGGGCATGATCCGATTCGACCCAAGTATTTGGGGACCGGGTCGTGACATGTTTTTAGTGGTGGCCCATGCAGGTCTTTCAACAACTTAGGAAAACTTAGAAACAATTAGGAACACTAGAACATCATATTGCCCCAACTTAGGACCGATATATCTTAATAAATATTTTTGCTTGATTATAGACGGGTAGGATACCTTGCTTATGTTTATGTCCTAAACCTTTCCAGACCATGGCCATTAATGAGAATGACAATGTTGGAGATGAGTTGTCACCTCAACATACCACACCACCACCTTCCCTGTTCAGTCCAGATCCTACTCTGCGACTTTCTGATCGCCATCATAATGCTGGAGACGCTCAAGTTCATCAGACGATGGATCCTTCAGGCTCGAGGACTGGACTGCGGACGGAGATGCTTGTCCCACCTGCCCCGCCGCTTCCAGTGAACCCCTCTGAACTCATAAGTTTGCTGCGGGAAATGCTAGCTACTCAGAGGGCTGAAGCTGAATCTCATCGCGAGCAGAACGCGATTATGAAGGAAGGAATGGAGAACTCCCACAATGTAGCTATGGCTGCACTTGGAAGGAGAGAAGTGAACCCAGAAGAGCCTAGACCAGCTAAGGTAAGTGCCATTCTAGAGGATAAATTTTAGTAATTTTTTTTTTTAGACCATTAATAGTGATTAGAGATCATATTATGGTAAGGTGGGGGATATTGAGAGCTTCAAGAAGCAGAACCCTCGACCTTTCAAGGGAACCGAGGGAATTGTCTATGCTGACGAATGGCTCGACAGTATGGAACGTCTCCTGAGCGTCGCACGACTTCCAGAAGACCTTAAGGCAGAAGCTGTAGGACTCCAACTGCAGAATATAGCTAGCACCTGGTATCGGAATGAACCCCGACTCCAGGATAGGCAGGTCGATTGGGACACCTTCAAGAAGTTGTTCCAGAGGAAATTCTTCCCAACTTCTGAGATGCGGGAGATGGAGCGACAATTTCAGAACCTGAAGCAAGGCAATATGACTGTGGGAGAGTATGCGGCAGAATTCGGCCAGCTCAGCCGATTTGCCAAGAACATGGTGGCTGATCCTGCTGATCGTGCTGAACGATTCAAGTATGGACTTAGAGAGGAGATTCGCACTCATGTGATCTCTGGTGGAGCTAAGACTTATGAGAAGATTCTGGAGAGAGCCCAAGACATAGAGAAGAGCCAACCTGCCCGCTCGAAGAGAGATTATCCTGGAACTAGCAACTTCCAGGGTAATCAGAAGAAGCACAACAACAACAACAGCAACAATAACAACAACCGTCCTCAGCACCAGCAGGCGAGGAACAATGAAAGAGCACCCCAGAGGCAGATTCCTATCTGCGATTTTTGCAAGAGGCCGGGACATCTGGCAAACATCTGCAGGAAGAGACTAGGGCAATGTCTGATCTGTGGGTCTTCCACCCATCAAGTGAGGGACTGTCCCTTGTCAAACAACAAGGCTGGAGGAAATCAGCAGAAAGGACCTCTGCCCACTCAGCAGCAACAATTTGGGCAGCATCAGAAGACGGGGCGAGCTTTTGCCCTAACTGCAGAGGAACCAGAGCTGGAGCAGGAACCTAATGCGGATGTCATATCAGGTTACATTTATGTATATTCTCATCCTGCATTAGCTTTATTCGACTCTGGTGCAACACACAGTTTCATAGCAACCAAATTTATCTCTGCACATCACATAGTTACGGGTTTTAGCAAGAGAATATGTAGGGTTATGACTGGAGGTGGACCCCTACCTATAACGGAGACTTGTAATTGCCCCATTACAATTTCTGACCACAAGTTTGTAGCACCTTTATTGGTGATGCCCTTGCCCAACTATGACATAGTCCTTGGAATGGACTGGTTGAGCAAGCAGCATGCGCTGATAGATTGTCACAGAGGATGTGTAATCTTCAGCCCACCTGGAGGGCCAGAGTTTGAAGTCTCTAGAGCTCCGGAGGTTATGGAAAGTATTGTCTACTCTATTTCTGAAGAACCTGAACCACCTCACCCTATCATAGCGGAATTCATGGATGTTTTCCCTGATAGTCTGCCTGGGCTACCCCCAGATCGGGACATAGAATTCACTATTGATTTAGTCCCTGGCTCTCCACCGATCTCTAAGGGATGTTATAGAGTCAACCCGAAGGAGGCCAAAGAGATGAAGGAGCAGATCAACGAACTGAAGGCTCTTGGATTCATTCGAGACGGAGCTTCACCCTGGGGAGCACCTGTCTTGTTTGTACCCAAGAAGGATGGAACGGTGAGGATGTGCATCGACTACCGGGCGCTGAACAATGTCACAATCAAGAACAAGTACCCTCTGCCCCGGATCGATGACTTATTTGACCAGTTGAGTGGAGCCAAGGTGTTTTCCAAGATTGATCTCAGATCTGGCTATCATCAGATCAAGGTCAGGAAGGAAGACATTCCCAAAACGGCATTCAACACCAAGTATGGGCAGTTTGAATTCTTGGTCATGCCGTTTGGTTTGACGAATGCTCCTGCTGTGTTCATGAACCTTATGAATAAGGTTTTCCATGAATACTTAGACCAGTTTGTCGTTGTCTTCATTGATGACATACTGATCTATTCAAAGACGAAGGAGGAGCACGAAGAGCACCTCAGGAAAGTTCTGGAAACTTTGAGGAAGGAGAAGCTGTATGGTAAGCTTTCCAAGTGTGAATTCTTTCTAGACAAGGTGGATTTTCTTGGCCATGTTGTCACAGGAGAAGGAATTTCTGTGGACCCGAAGAAGATAGCTGCTGTGGAGAAGTGGCCTACCCCAAGCTCAGTTGCTGACATCAGAAGTTTCTTGGGCTTGGCGGGCTACTACCGGAAGTTTGTGAAGGACTTTGCTAGAATTGCTGAACCTATGACAAAGCTGACTCGGAAGAATGAGGAATTCATCTGGACGGAGGACTGCCAAGCAGCGTTCGAGGAGTTGAAGAAGAGGCTTACCACTGCACCAATCCTTGCGCTACCCGCAGGATCCGGTGGTTTCACAATCTACAGTGACGCCTCAGGCAAAGGACTGGGTTGCGTTCTTCAACAACATGGGAAAGTGATTGCTTATGCATCTAGGCAATTACGGACTCATGAGAAGAACTATCCCACTCATGATCTGGAGCTTGCTGCAGTCATCTTTGCGTTGAAGCTTTGGAAGCACTATCTGTATGGAGAGAGAGTGGAGATATACACAGACCACAAAAGTCTGAAGTATGTTTTCACTCAGAAGGAGTTAAACATGAGGCAAAGGCGATGGCTGGAGTTAATGAAGGATTTTGACATCGACTTGCAATACCACCCGGGTAAGGCTAATGTGGTCGCTGATGCACTTAGTCGATACCCAGTGGCGATGTTCTTAACCAAGGAGAGGCACCTGCTGGAGGACATCGAGAAGCTTGGACTGGAGATTGTACTGCCTGGACGGAAGGAACTGGATGCTGATTCGGTAATGATGAAGTTGCAAGTGAGCTCGTACCTGATGGACAAAGTCAAGGAGACGCAGTTTCAAGACGAGGCACTTTGCAAGCTGAGAGATCAAGTGTTAGCAGGAACACTGGAAGGTTTCTCAATCGCCAGCGATGGAGCTCTGAAGAATGGTACAAGGCTTTGTGTACCGACTGGCGAATTAAGGAACGAGTTGATGAAGGAAGCGCATCAGTCTCAATATTCCATACATCCTGGAGCTAATAAGATGTATCGGGATATGCGCACTATTGTCTGGTGGAGTGGAATGAAGAAAGATGTCACCAGGTATGTCGCTAGATGCTTGATCTGTCAACAAGTGAAGGCTAGTAGACAAAGACCTGCAGGACTTCTACAACCGCTGGACATCCCAGAATGGAAGTGGGAGCACATCACGATGGATTTCGTGTCAGGACTGCCTCGTTCCCAAGGAGGGAAGGATGCCATCTGGGTAATAGTGGACCGACTAACCAAGTCAGCTCACTTTATCCCTTTCAAAGTTGGTTTATCCACTGAGAAGTTGGCAGCATTGTACATGCGGCACATCTACCGGATTCATGGCGTACCGGTAAGCATTGTTTCTGACCGAGACACTCGTTTTACCTCACATTTTTGGAAGAGCTTGCATGACAGCTTGGGGACTCAGTTGAAGTTCAGCACAGCTTATCATCCCCAGACAGATGGGCAATCTGAGAGGACGATTCAGACACTTGAAGATATGCTGCGATCTTGTGTCTTAGAATTTGGAGGATCGTGGGAAGACCATCTGCACTTGGTAGAGTTTTCTTATAATAACAGCTACCAAGCCAGTATTGGTATGACCCCGTTTGAAGCTCTTTATGGACGTCGTTGCCGTACACCTTTGGCATGGGACGACGTTGGTGAAAGAGTACTGCTGGGTCCTGAAATGGTGACTGACGCAGCAGAGAAGGTGAAGTTTATCAGAGACAGGCTCAGGATTGCTCAAGACAGACAGAAACACTGGGCAGACAGCAGTCGACGACCACTGACATTTGAAGAAGGAGATAAGGTCTTTGTGAAGATTTCTCCTACCAGAGGTACTATCAGATTTGGCAGAGCCGGGAAGCTGAGTCCCAGGTACATTGGTCCGTTCGAAGTTCTGAGCCGGATTGGAGAAGTGGCGTATAGGTTAGCTCTACCAGCTAATCTAGAAGGCGTGCACAACGTCTTTCACGTTTCGCAGCTCAGGGAGTATGTACCTGATAAGAACCACGTTCTGGACCATTCAGAGTTGGAGATTGGACCGAGTCTCACCATACCAGAAAAGCCAGTGGCGATCTTGGATCGAGGCGAGAAGAAGACCAGAACCTCGGTGACTCCCATAGTTCGAGTGATGTGGAGGCATGATTCCCCAGGCGAATCTACCTGGGAGCGTGAAGATGAGATGCGGGAGAAGTACCCGTATTTGTTCGAGACTTGAGGTATTTTCTCAACCTAACTCTTTAAATTTCGAGGACGAAATTTTCTAAGGAGGGAAGGTTGTGAAACCCATAATTTCTAGTTTGCAATTTTTATTGTATATAAATTTTTGTTAAGTTATCAATTAATTGATAATGTTATTTCTAATCAATTTAGTGTAAAATTATTCTGTTAAAATAATTTAACTGGGATTTTTGTATGGCAACCCAGACCGAACCCAATTTTTTTTGGACTTAAAACATTTTAAAATAAAATATTAGAATTATGAAATATTAAATATATTTTTTTAAACATTATATTTATTGATATTAGGCCAAAAAAAATTCTTTTATAATTAAATAAAATTTTAGGCCATATTTAAACTTTAGATTTTGGCCCAAACTTACTTATAAAACCATTTGATTTTCTAGGAATAATAAGAGCCCAATAGTTGAGCCCACAATCTTGGTCCATTCCTTATTGGGTCTAATACCCAACAATCTCATACCCGTTAAGTTGTCATTAAGTTGTGAATGAATGAGCCATTCACTCATTTGGTTGTTCTGATGGAAGAAAACTTAAACTTTCTTTACTTTCTCAAACTTTTCATTTCTCAACCGACCAACGTAGCCGACCCCCCATCTTCCGAACGGCCAAACCGCCGCCGGCGCCATCATGGTGGCCGTTGGCCTTCCCAACTCCGGTAACCCCTCTCTTTCACTCTCTATAAAAGCCCTCTGCATCTTTCTCCATCTCCACACCATTTCTTTCCTAAATTTTCTGTGAAAAACCCCATTTCCGGCGAGTTTCCCGGCGACCCCAAGTTTCCAGACCCGATCCGAGCTCCCCTCGGTCAGATCGGGCCGCCCCTTCCCGGCGCCGCTTTCAGTGGCCGACGCCCCGATCCCGCTGACCCGCGCGGCCCTTCCCCGCGTTCCCGTTCACGTCGGCGATCCCGCGCCCACGCCCCGCCGCCGTCCCCTGGCCGGCGCCCGACCCCGGCGACTTGCTGCCCCGTTGGCGTTTCCCGGTGCCGCTGTCTGTTTTCGGTTCTGACCCGTTTCTATTTCGAGCTCCAATTTCGGTTTCGGTACACTCTGACTCTATATTCTTTAATTGTCGATGATGAATTCTCTGGTCCGAATCCTGCGGGATCTCGGTTTTTTCGACAACGTAAATTCTACGTTGCAATTTCTATTTTTTCGGAATTTTCGGAGAATCGGGTGTCTGAGAACCTTTTCGAAAGGAACTCTGGAGAATGATTATTTCTCTGGGTTTTCCTATTCGTAGGCTAATTCTCGGAGTTTCCGAAGGAAATTTGGAAATTACCCGTATTCGGATTTTCGGGAAAGATCTGCTGTTTTTCCATAGTTTGATATTTGGTGGGGTTTATGTTCTGTTGGTTGACGGTTCTCTTTAGCTATGTTGTGTGTTCTGTTGGAATTTTGGAAAGTTGGTTTTTGATAATTGAGTTCGGATTTTTCATAATTAGTTGGCTTGGGAATATATATATATTATGGTGGGTTTCGGGAGTTATTTCTGCAGGTTTACGGAGCATTTCCCAGTTTTTGGGTTATCCCGAAAACAGAGGGAATGCTGCCGAAATTTTCGGGAATTTATTAAATGATTTTCGAAATGATTTTTCGAGTTAAATATTATTTTTATAATATTTTGGGCGACGACCTTAAACGGTCACTGGGCCCCAGTGAAATGCAAACGCACCGGTTCGACCGGACGTTGAGGCAGAGTAGCTGATATGACGACTGGACCAGAGTCTGAGACACCTATTATTTTAAATTTAAAATTAGAAATTACTAGTTTTATTAATGTTAATTGTAGGTAATTTTCAAGACTAACCTATCTTTTCTTATTTCAATTTGCAATAAAATTTGTAAGGGCATAAGCCCAATTCCAGTAAATGTGGTTTTGTAATAAGTAGGAATTAGCATTTTATTTTATTTTCTGGGAATGTGTGATAGCGTAGGAACAATCAAAATATTGTTATGAATTATTAATTAATGATTCACAATTTCTCATTTTAAGAAAATAAATATATTTTATATATATTAAAAATATCAAAGTTTTTCAAATAAATAAATATCATGTTTTATACGTAATTTGATAATTACAAGTTTTCCCGAAAAACCAATGTAAATTGATTTCCTTAATTTCAACGCACTAGTAAACGTTGTGATGTTGTGTTAGCTAATTAACAACTAAAACTGATTAGGAAAAACAATTAGAGATTGTAACTAGATAACTCTGGTGTTTGCTTCTGAAACAAGTTCCCGGAATGTAGGATTTCGAGGAAGAGCGTGACTGTTCAAAATCCCGAAGTACCGACTTTTCAAACCAAGGATTTAAGGCAAGTACATTTATGTAGATTTTACAATTATTTTCACAATTGTTTCATTGCAAGTTTAAACCACTGTTACACACGAACTCCTTCGGGAGCATTGATCGTACTGTTGGGGACTGGGGGAGTAGAGTAGTGGATATGACCAAATCCAAACTTAGGATAATGAATGTGTTAGCTTTCCCCTCTTCACACGGGGACAAGCCATACCGTATCGTTAGGATACTATTGTAACCCAAACCGGTCATATTCATTACCTATTCACATCACTGTACTGTACTATTTCAAAAACTGCTCATCTTTAAATTGTTTAAAAATGCATGATTTTAATTGTCATTTTAATTGTTAAAAGTTTGCATGAATTGTACTTTGCTCCCTCCTGACTGGAGATAACATTTTAGGTATTACTGAGGATCTGGAGATGATGATCAATAGCTATTACGATCCCGACCTGTACCCGGCGGTACTTCCACCTGAGGAGGATGATGTGGCATCGACATAGATGCTACTTAGTTGTGGAGAGTTTTTAGTTGCTGTTTTAATTTCAGTTGTGAACCTTGTATTTGGAACAAGTTTTAATATCGTTAAATAAATGTTGTGGCAACTTTGAAATTTAAATTTGTTGTTGATTGACCTGCACAATGAATTACAGCTTACTGCCGCCGTCTCATCAACGGCGCAGGCTGGGCATGATCCGATTCGACCCAAGTATTTGGGGACCGGGTCGTGACATAGGTGAAGAAAGAAGAAGATGTGAGGAGAGAGAGAGAGAAGCGGTGGAGAGAAGAAGAGAGGGAGGCGAGAGCTCGGAGGACTCACCGGAGTCTGGATGAGAGCGGCACCAGAGGTGCACGCCTGCGCGAAGCATTGCTGGAGAGGCACGTGCTGGAGATCGAGGCAGTGGAGGCTAATCTGAAGCGCGGTCGGAACGGACGAGGTGACGGCTTGACTGTGAAGTTGGGTTCGCTTTGCACGGCGCTCGGTAACTAGTGAGGCGGACTGCTCCGGCACAACGGTCCTAGGGAAGGGTTTCCCTTTCTCTTACTTTCTGGTGTGGGGTTGTTGGTTGACGGTAGAGGCCAGCCACATCGGCCATGGGTTGGTGGCGGTGATGTTGGGGGTTGGCTGGGTTGAAGTCTAGGGATTTGATGGTGGCGGTCGACAGGTTGACCGGGGGAGCTCCAGTGGGTTGGACGGTTGGTGCTGGTAATGGGGACGATAAAAGTGGTAGTTTGTTGGTCTGATGGTGGTGGCGAAGGTGATGGCGAATTCGTGGCAGTGGGAGATGGCCACGGGTTGGGGTCATCGGGCTCGGCGGGATGGTGCTGGGCCAGCGTGGGTGGCCGTGGGTGATGTTGGTGGCTACAGTTAAACGATGGGGGTTCTGTAGAGGTCCGGGGTGGTCGAGAGGAGAGGTGGCAATGGTTAGCAGAGGCGAGGTTGAGGGCGAGGTTTATGATTTAGATGGTTGTGTCGTGTCCGATGTGTCGGACATGCCGGGAAAGAAATTTTGGGATTTGGATATGTGTCTGGCATATCGGACACACAAATGATAATGTATCTGTAGAAGGAAAAAATATGGTAGATGGGGAAGGGGACACGGGCACAGACATGATGCACGAATTCTAGTTGTAGTGGTGGAGAATTTTAGGTTGTGAGATCTATGGAGAAAAAAAGGGCAAGGAACCTCTCCTTCTATAGGAGGTGGAAGCTCCTAATTAGATAAGGATTACGGTAGTTTAAATCCTCATCTAGATAATGTCATGTTTAATTTAAAATTTTTTTGAAACTAATTCAATCAAATCGATCCGATCAAAACTAGATATCTTTAACTTAAATTTAAACTAATAAATCCACAAAAATCAATTTTTATTTTAATCACCAAAATTAATTAAATTCTAAACCAAACAATATTTTAAAATATCTTTTCAAATAATAAAATATTAATATTAATTAATTTCAAAAATAATATTATATACATAAATTTAAATTCATGTACCTCGTATGCAAAAGAATATTTGCATAAAACATATTTTTTTTAAAATTACTATTTATATTTGTATAATAAAATAAATAATATTTTTATAATAATTAAATAAATAAGGTTCGCATCAAATCATGACGCGACATCTTTTATAAATTTTAAGCATTAGAATATTTATCTTATACTTATTTGGTAAAATAAACTTGTTTTTTCATATGAAGAAAATCTTTTAATAAAACTTTGTGTAAAAAAATTATACTACCTCGCAAACTCACACGCGACGTTCAAATACGAAACCGCAACTCGCACGCGACGTACGATACGAAAAATAAAAACCGATGCTAATATAAATTTTAAAAAAGGATAGGAAATTTTTTGGGGGTTTACATCCTACCCAACTTACAAGAATTTCAACCTTGAAATTTAGGAATAACTAGGGGGTTGAGAAGTTAGGGAGAGTTTATCGATAAGCAATCGATCAATTTACCCGACGAGGAGAAGGAAAGGCATACAACGAAAAAATAAACAAACAATAGATCCACAGGAATGGTTTAAAAGATATCTCATGACAACCCATTAGTATCGAATTTGATTCGCTACTACCATCAATCCTAGAATTGGTGAAATCTCAAGGATTATTAATAACTTCCTCTACCTCATTCTAAGGTCACTAACTCCTTATTTGTGTCGTGTTAAATATCACCATGATCTTCGAATCGTCACTATCGTCTTTATAAATGATAAGTCTTCAAAAGTTTTGATTTCTTTTCATGTTTCATATTCCAGTGAACTTGAATTTCCTCAAGTCACAATTTATTTTCCCTAATTGTGAATCCATTTAAAAACTATTTTCTTTTTCTCCTTGAATTACTTTTTCCTTTCTTTTATTCAATTGGATACTATCCTCACGAATAATTCTCGTAAACTACTACAATTGCTTTGAAGCATACTTATATATCAACCTTCCAACCGATATTTATTTCCAAAATCAACTTCACCAAAATTTTGATTCCTTATAAATATGTTTAAATCTTATATCTCGTAATAAAATTTTGAATTAAAAAAAATTCTAATCTTCCTATTCTTCTAACATATCAATATATGTATAACTTCTTCGTTTTTTTTTTTGAAATCGATGTCCAATAAATTTTAACTACCCATCATCGAAATTTTAACCACGTAAGCAACGAGAATAAAAATGTTCTAAAATCACTAATTGAATCCTCGAAACTAGCCAAGTCTAAATATCAATAGTTTCGACTTACCATCATCTTATTCAATTCTACCAATACCCTCCTCTATGGGACGTTCTAATCCATCCCGTATAACTTGAAGGGTGTCATAATCTAATTTTCATCATTGCACAAGGATTGCATGAATCATGGTGGAGTTTAATGAAAAAGATTATTTAATGGGAAGAAAATATAGTGAGGTTCAAATATTGTGGTAAGGGTTGTTAATTAACGCACGATAGTAAAAGGATGAAGATAAAACATAAAATAGAGATTATTACGAAATCAAGTAGATCAAGATAAAATAAATTAAAGACGCGGTTAGAAGATAGCTTCATAGTTTGGGGTACGGTCAAGGGAATGATTCTAATCACATTTAAGTCTCAAATGGTTAGAAGGTCCCGATAATAGATTTAGGGTTGAGGGAAGGTCAAATAAGTAAAGATGAAGATATTGTCACGTGGCTTGGTTGATGACTAACTACACTTGTGTATATGGCCCTGAGTGATATGACAATTAATGTGGATACTTTGCTTCCATCTTGGTTCCCTATCATGATAAGATCTAAATCTAATATTTTGAGTTCATCAAACATTTTTCAATATGTATTTCGATCTCAAAATAAACTACCACTTTCTCTAGTCATTTTAGATCATCAAGCAAAATCATAACTTAAAATTTTAAGCTCTCAAATCAATCTCGAAATAAACCATCATATTACTAATAAATTTCTCTAAAATTACATCATTATCAATCCAACTTTAAATTCAAGATTTAAATAATCTTTACAGTCGTGAATCATAAGAATTTATTTTTCAAAATAATCTACTAAAATTTCTAATCACCTTAGACCGTCAAGTATAATCAAAATTTTAAATCTCTAATCAACCTCGAAATAAACCCTTGCATATCGTAAATCAAATATACACATTTTTTTCAAATCTTAAACTCAACATCTAAATAAGTTTATCAACCGTAATTCATACAACAAAAATTGAACATTTGAAATAACTCCTCAAATTAATTCTATATCCTTCAAAGTGTGTATATCTAAACTGACAACTATTCAAAAGTCAAAAATATTTTATTTTATTTTGTTTTTCACAATCGAAACATTAAACCCAAAATCTAAGTAAATTTATTAATCATAGGATATTTTAAATTTTCCCAAATAGATTTCATAGCCTCAAAATGTGTATAGCTATAACCCAATAAATCATAAATATTCCTAAATACCTTTATTTTTTTCCTCCATAATCAAAGCTTTAAACTCAAAATATAAATAAATTTATTAATCATAGACCATATGACAAATTTAAATTAAAAAAATTCTCAAGTCAAGTACATATATCCAAAATAGGTATATTTATAAGCCAAGTCATAGATGTGCTAATCTTAAAAACCAATTTGTTTTCTCAATCATTTGGAGATTCTAGCAAACCCTTTGTAAACACCACTTAGTAGCCTCAAAGTGAAAGTTCTATCTATCCTTCGATTCAGTAATATCGCTACTACCCAACTTGGAATTAACTAATCCTTAAGATCATACTTTTAGGAAAAATAAAATGTCTTTATAACTTAATTAGGACCTCAACGCGTACTAATTTTCAATATAATCCTTCTAGCCATGAGTTTGACCTATGAGCATATACTAGTGTAGTCATCTTTCTAACCTCAAACAAGTAAGGATTTACGGTAGAAAGAGTTCTAGCAAGATGCAAATCAAGTAAGGCAAATGATGTTTTAAAATTTGAAGTCAAGGAAGGATATCGAGTATGTGGATGAGATCCTAGACTCTAATCCTATGTGCAGGCTCACATCGGTACAGTAACATAACCGAAGTGATAAACTCGACCTGCATGGGCCACCACAAAAACATGTAACGCCCAGTCCCAAAATACTTGGGACTAAGTATGTAGACATACCAGCTGCATACATACGAAGTATATGAAATCCTCGTATGTATACATAAGCTGTAAAATACATTAAACTATGACACACTAAATCTTATCCACGAATAAAGATATATCTTTCATAGAATCAAACAAGAAATTATCATTGTACATTTGGTTGAGCGGAGACAAATCCACTACCAACTATAAAGGAGACAAATAAATAAACAATAAAGTAATTTGTTGAGTGAGCAAAAGATGATCCAAGAGCAATTATCTCAAAACAAGAGGGTAAATCATGTCCTTGGCTAAAGCACCTACGAAAAGTCATAAAATACACCTGGAGAATTCACCAGGTCCTCAGAGAGACGTAACAAGATACAAGAAACAACATGCCATAAACTGAATAATAAGCTGCTCAACAATAATCTGAACCATAACAAGGTTCAGTACCTTATCCACTCCACCAAAAAGACTAATTTGAAACATTTAACATTTTGGTTTTGGAACGGTATATAGATGTTCCTAGACTTTGGAATATATGTTAACCGTTCCAAACTGATAAAATGTTCCTAAAGTTAATTTACTTAAAATTAATTTTTTTTATTATTTGGAACGGTCAATAAATGTAGTTATTTATGTTCAATTACATGAGATAGACAATAAAAGCGTACTAGTTGGGGGCACAACTCACTATCCTTTTTGGAACGGTCGGTCTCTCCCTCTCCCTCTCCCTCTCTTCCTCTACTCGGTCCAGGTCTTACCAAACCCTAACTTGTAAAGTGTTGTTAATGGAGAGTCGGTCAAGATCCTCAAGCACAGTGAGCCATTGAAGCCACTAAATCCTCTTCACGTCGTAGATCAGAACGGACGGCCCAGATCCTTGAAGCTAAAATCCAATGGCTATCCCAAGCACCATGAAGCCTCTTCACAGAAACAACGGTGTAGTGTTTGACCTAGCGAAAACACCACAATTATGCTACAAAGTCTAACTAGACAAAGGTCATCAAGACCCCAAGTGTGCTTCCCAAACCCTAGCTCGATCAATTCATCCATTAAATTTTTGTTGTGGGTTTGCTTCAAGATTGCATATTTGAAATGGGTTTTACTTAGTTTTTTGTGTTAGGGTTCTGGAAGTATAGATCGATTTTTGTTGGATTGTGGTTCATGCTAATTTT
The DNA here is from genome assembly GCA_029216955.1 of Iris pallida. Taxonomy (NCBI): domain Eukaryota; kingdom Viridiplantae; phylum Streptophyta; class Magnoliopsida; order Asparagales; family Iridaceae; genus Iris; species Iris pallida. The sequence goes on from JANAVB010006390.1 coordinate 1,539,830, forward strand.
GGTGATGTTTTGGGGGGAAAATATAGGTGGGAAACTGACGTATTAGATTACAAAGAAGATTGCAAAGGGACCTAGATGCCCTATGACTGAAAAAAAGGATCCAAGGAGTAAGTTTTTAGATTTATTATATTTATTTTACTTTTTTCTTTTCTATTTAGTTGTTAATAATATCATTTAGTTATGTAGAGTACTCTTGAGTTGTAAATATTTAATGACGAAGTTGAAATTTTATGGAATGACATTGTAAGCAGATGTAGCTATAGTTTAAAACCGATATTATATGAATCCGGTTCTTGGGATGTCCTCGATTCATTTAATTGGTTAAATGTCCGATCAATTAAGTAGGAACTTGGAATTTTTATTAGTCAGCCGATTAATTGTTGGTTAATCCTTTATTTTGAACTATGGGTGAACATTTTTACAATCTTTGCACGAAAATAATTCAAGCATTATTATTCAGCACATATTATAAAGAAAAACAAAATTATGATGCTTTTAAATTCATGACTTGACTATATCCATGGCAAGTCCCTTGTTTCTCTAGGTAATGGAAGGGATCATTTGGCAAGTGCATTTAGTTTGTTAGACTTAAAGTGAAAAAGAAAATATATGCATTTCAAGCGAGAATAGTCTACTGTAGAATCATAGCAGATCCCCAACTACATGAGCCAATAGTCCTAGAAGCAGTCATTTTTCTGGATTAGCTACTTTACTTCCTTCTATGATGTCAAACCCTGTGAAGATTGCACCAATTGGTAAACATTAGGTGAGGGTTAACCATGCTGACCAGGTATTCCCTAATGGGAATTCATCTTATGGAGTTACAATTCAGCATTCTCAATCATTTCCTTGTTGGCCCATTGGTCATAGTCAACCTGATTTTAATAATTGATCAAAACTCTGTCTGGATATACGAAGCTTGTTGGGACATCTCAGCTCCTTGGACATAAGCAAGATTGGATATTCACTCCGTTCAAGACTGAAGATCTGTTTGCCTACTTGAGTCTGTACTTCCTATGCAATGTAATTCTTCATTTTATTTGAGTCTAGGAATACGTTGTACACCGAGTCGTACTGGCAAATAGGCTACTCCCAAATAGTTCAAAATGTTTTTAAAATGACCTATCAAAATGTTTACAAAAAGGTTTTCAAAAAGGTTTTCAAAAATCACCAAAAATCTATTTTAAAAACCCTAACCTAACCCTGACAGAACTCGACCAGAGTTCGGCCAGAGTTCGGTTGGTGGCCATTTGATTTTTGAAATCTCTGGAACTTGGTCCTCCTGTAGTTGCGGATTTGACCGAGATTTGCTCATCGAGTTCTGCCCGAATTCTGCCCGAATTCTGACAGAGTTCTCCCTTTGGAATTCCTATAAATAGAGATGGATTTCGATCATTTCAATTCACTCATTCACTTTCAATCTTCTCTCTATCTAAAAAGCTTTCTGCCTTCCAAAGAGTTTTCTAGAGCTTTCATTTTCAGATCCCAAGCCAGTTACAATCCTCTAGTCGATTTGCCAGTGCGGTACGGTCTAGAAGTTTCTGAGAGATTGTAATCAGAAGGCTTGATTGAAGAATACCTCTTCACATTTGAAGTTGGATGAGTTCTTCGTATCAAAGCTCGCGTTGTAGAAGTTGCAAGGACTTCGTAAGAAAACTTGCGGTTTTTCCTATAGTGGATTCAATTGGTAGCAAGAGTTCTACCGACTGGATTAGTCCTCAACAGAGGGATACCAGTATACATCGCTGTCTTTGCGTTTGCTTTCTGAACTTTGCCTTTACATTATTTTAACTGTGATTATATACTGTGATTGTGTTGCTAACATTTTTTTATTTAGCATTATTCCGCTGCCAACTCTATTCACCCCCCCTCTAGAGTATTACGCTTTACTATATCGTTCCTACAATTGGTATCAGAGCGGGTGTTACAGGTAAAGCGAGGTAACAGTGCTATTATTTATTCATTATTTATTAGATCACAGCACATCACATGGCTACTATGAAATTTACAAGTGAAGGTCAGGCCACAAATAGACCCCCTCTGTTTGATGGTACTAACTACACTTATTAGAAAACACGGATGAGTTTCTTCTTGAAATCTCTTGATTTTGACTTATGGGCTATTGTTCTTGATGGCTATCAGAAGCCACCTCGTATAAATGTCGAGGGAGTTTTGGTTGAAAAATCCCAAAGCAGTTATACAGAGGAAGAAAAGAAAAAGGCCAGGCTTGACGCACGTGCCATTAATGCTCTTTTTTGTGCCTTAGACAACAGAATTTAACAGGGTATCTACATGCACAACGGCAAATGGTATGTGGAAGCTTCTCGAAGTTACACATGAAGGCACGACTCAAGTCAAGGAGTCAAAAGTCAGCAGACTTACTCAAGAGTACGAGGCATTCAAAATGAAGCCAAATAAAACAGTCACACAAATGTTCGAGAGGTTCTTGGATATTGTAAACCCTTTGTCCTCCTTAGGCAAAGATTACAGTAACCACGAAAAGATTCGCAAACTCCTGCGAGCTCTCACCAAGAACTGGATTCTGAAGGCTACAGCTATCATTGAAGGAAACGACCTCACTACAATGTCACTTGAAGTACTCATGGGTAAACTACTCACTCATGAACTGGAGCTACAAGATTTTGAAGAACCTGCACCAAAGGAGAAGACTATCGCCCTCAAGCCTCAGCACAGAAAAGCTGCTGAAGATGACTCAGACAGCAGTGGATCTGACGCTGAAGATCAAGCTCTCCTAGCAAGGAAGTTCAAAAGATTCATGAGACATGAGAAGAGAGTCAAAGAGAACAACAGCAACAACTGGTACCAAGAAGATGATATCTACTATGGCTACAAGAAGAAGGGACATATGAAGACGGACTGTCCCATCAACTCATCATCGAGCAAGAAGAACAACAGATATAAAAAAGGCAACCTGAAAAGATCAACGTCTCAGAAATATGCCAACACCAGCATATGGCATGAGAGTGAAGCTAGCGACTCAGAAGATGAACATTCAGAGGATGCTGCAAACATCTGCTTCATGACAATCGATCAGGTACCTACTGAACCTGTAGAAACATATGATGACTTCACCTTTGAGCAATTAGGAGATGCCTTCAGTGACCTGATGCTTGACTACAGGAAACTACATAGTAAATATCAGACCGCTAAGAAGGTACTCAAAGAGTACAAAGGAGAAATAGGAAGACATACCGACCTACTAGCTGAGGTTAGAGCTAATGTTAGTGAGTCTGGTGAGCTTTCCTCTATAAAGCTCTTATTACACGAGACTAAATAGTCATCCGAAGAGAAAGACAAGATTATAGACCAATTGAGAGAAGATCTTTCTAGAGAAAAGAAAAGTCTTCAATCTGCACAAATCAGAATGGAATCACTCACTTCTGATTATACTAAGTTATATGACACTTCCAAAAGGTTAGAAATTAGGTTAGGAAAACAGCCTGAGCCTGCTGCTTCCTATCCTAACACGTGTCACTTACCGAGAATTCAGAACATTCCCAAGCCAAACACTGTCAGACCAAACCATATAAAACCTTTACCCCAAAAGGTTAAGTCCAAACATGATCATAGGTATGCATTCTTCTATACTAGAAAACCCAAATCTACCAACCATGCACACCACTCAGCTTTCAACACTTGACATGCACAATGTCATTATTGTGGCCTCATTGGTCATATATCATCTGTATGTAGAATGAGAAAGCTTGTAGATTTAAATATTTATGCTTGGATACCTAAAGCTAATAATTCAGGACCCTACAAGAAATGGGTACCAAAGGTTTCATCTGCAAACTGTTTTGTAGGTGGAACACCCTTCACATGCTAGAAGCAAATGGATCCTCGACAGCGGTTGCTCACGGCATATGACCGGTGACGCTACCCTATTTGCAACACTGTCTAAGAAGAAGAAGGAAGGTTATGTTTCCTTCGGTAATAATTTGAAAGGGTATATTATTGGTATCGGTGATGTTGGTAAGTCTCCCTATCCAGTGATTAAAGATGTCTGTCTGGTTACCGAGTTGAAACATAATCTGCTCAGCATAAGTCATCTAGCTGATCATGGTTATGGTATTAACTTTGGCAAAGACAAATGTACTATAGTTGATAGCTCAACTGGTAGTACTATCTTTGAAGGAATCAGGGAAGACAATATATATGTTTTCTATCTACTGGAAGAAGCTAACATTTCAGGTAGATGCTTAATGGCCAAAAGTGATGAGAGTCATCTATGGCACATGAGACTCGGTCATACAAACATGGATACAATTTCAAGATTATCCACAAAGAAGATAGTACGCGGTTTACCAGACATAACATTCAAGAAGGATTCGGTATGCTGCCAATGTGAAAAGAACAAGGCTACCAGATCCACATTCAAGTCTGTAAACACAGTATGTACTACTAGACCTCTACAATTGCTACACATGGATTTATTCGGTCCTAGCAGAGTTGCTAGTCTCGGAGGTAAATTATATGCATTTGTTATTGTAGATGATTTTTCTAGATACACGTGGGTATATTTCTTGACACGCAAGAATGACACATTATCCGAATTTGTCGCCTTTTGTAAGAAAGTACAAAATGAAAAAGGTTACATGATCACTCGAATTAGAAGCGATCATGGAGGCAAATTCGAGAATGCTGATTTCGAGCAATTTTGTGACACACACGGTTTCATACACGAGTTCTCCTGCCCTAGAACTCCACAACAAAATGGAGTTGTGGAACGTAAGAACAGAACTCTAACCGAAATGGCCAGAGTGATGTTAAATCAATTTAGCCTACCCAAATACTTCTGGGCTGAAGTTGTCAATACAGCTTGCTTTGTGCTCAATAGAGTTCTAATTCGACCCAAATCGAAGAAGACTCCATTTGAGTTATGGTTTGATAGAATTCCTTCAGTTTTCATACTTTAAGATTTTTGGCTGTAAGTGCTTTATTCTTAATACTAAAGACAACTTGGGAAAGTTTGACGAAAAGGCCGATGAAGGTATATTTCTAGGTTATGCGGCAAAGAGCAAAGGGTACAGAGTCTTCAACAAACGTACCATGATTATCGAAGAATCAATCAACGTCACTTTTGATGAAATGAACCAAATATCTCTCGATGATAGTGATGAAGATCTGCCTACATCAAGTTCAACATCAGCTGAACCTGAACCAAGCTCTGCACTAGCTGAACCCCCTAGAGGAGATCCAGGAACCAGCTACCTACAGAGTCTACCGAAGAGGTTAAAATTCACAGCTGATCATCCACAAGATTTGGTAATTGGTGACATTACCAAAGGAGTAAGTACTCGATCATCCAGTAGAGATATTGTTTCTAGTGTTGCATTTATTTCACAGCTAGAACCTAAATCTATTGATGAAGCATGTAGTGATAGTTTCTGGATAGATGCCATGCAAGAGGAATTAAACCAATTTGAACGGAATCAAGTTTGGGAACTTGTTCCCAAGCCTATTGATCATCCGGTCATTGGCACCCGTTGGGTATTCCGAAACAAACTAAATGAGGATGGTTTAGTAACTCGTAACAAGGCTCGACTCGTAGCTCAAGGATACAATCAAGAAGAGGGTATCGACTACGATGAGACTTATGCCCCAGTTGCGAGATTAGAATCCATTCGAATGTTATGTGCATTTGCATGTTTTCATGATTTCAAACTTTTTCAAATGGATGTAAAAGTGCTTTTCTAAATGGCTTTATAAAAGAAGAAGTTTTTGTAGCACAACCTCCAGGTTTCACGGATTTCAAAAATCCTGACCATGTTTTCAAGTTGAAGAAAGCTTTATATGGTTTGAAACAAGCCCCTCGTGCTTGGTATGACCGTCTAAGCTCTTTTCTACTTGACAACGGTTTTTCAAAAGGAAAGGTTGACACTACACTTTTTATTAAATCTTTTAATGGCAAGCTGCTTTTAATTCAAATTTATGTTGATGATATCATATTTGGATCCACTGATGAATCTCTTTGTCAAGAATTTTCTAAGTGTATGCAGAATGAGTTTGAGATGAGCATGATGGGAGAGCTGAAGTTCTTTCTCGGATTGCAAATCAAACAAACCGACAATGGGACGTTCATTAATCAAGCCAAGTACACAAAAGATTTGCTAAAGAAGTTCGATCTGGACAATGTCAAACCTATTGGCACTCCGATGGCAACTTCAACAAAGCTTGATTCTGACGAACAAGGCAAGCCAGTCGACACACATAAGTATCGAGGTATGATTGGTAGTTTACTTTACTTAACTACTAGTCGTCCAGATATAATGTTTAGTGTTTGCCTGTGTGCACATTTTCAAGCTAACCCAAAGGAATCACATCTGACCGCAGTTAAGCGTATCTTCCGATACCTTAAGGGCACTTCTTCTGTCGGCTTGTGGTATCCCAAAACTAAATCCTTTGACCTTATTGGTTATTCGGATGCAGATTTTGCGGGATGCAAGGTTGATAGAAAAAGTACTAGCGGTACATGTCATTTCTTAGGCAAGGCTCTAGTCTCTTGGTTTAGTAAAAAGCAAAATTCTGTAGCCTTATCAACAACAGAGGCTGAGTATATCGCCGCAGGACGTTGTTGCGCTCAGATTTTGTGGATGAAACAAACCCTAGAAGACTTTGATTTATTTTTCACACATATTCCCATTTTCTGTGATAACACGAGTACCATTAATTTGACTAAGAATCCTGTATGTCATTCTCGTACTAAACATATCGAGATTAGACATCATTTTCTTAGAGATCATCATCAAAATGGAGATATAAACCCTGTGTACATAGATACTGAAAATCAATTAGCTGACATCTTCACTAAACCTCTAGCGAAAGATCGTTTCAATTATTTACGTCGAGAATTAGGAATTTTGGACGTCAATAATATTAATTAATTTTATTTTATGATCATATATCATTATGCAAAAACTGTGTTAGAGACAAGCTAATAAAGAGTCTGTCTGTCACCACAACTACGGTTGAAGCGAAGCGGTACTTAAGAGTTCCCCGGTGAACCTCCGCCAGCTGGGACAGTACTCCTACAGCTAATCTGAGACAGTCGCTGTGTAACGACATTTAATTCATAAAATATTATTAATTATGTTATTTGAAGACTAAAATAACTAATCTTTGAATTAAATATTTGTAACGAGTCAATGAAAAAGAAGTAGCAAAGATCAACTTTGAAAGAACCCTAGGCGAATTTGGCCAGAGCTCTGACCGAATTCGGCCCGAGTTCGGTTGAGGGTGTATGTGTATATATACAGAACCCGGGAGCTTCTTCTCTTTCATTACTTCCAAACTAATTAAAACAGCAAGTAGCAGCCGACCCCGACCTCCAAACCCTAGTTTTTCACCAATCTATTGCTTCCAATCTACTTGGTGAAATCCTTCCAAAATTTGGAATCGTGCGTAGATCGTTCTTCTCTTCAACATATCTAATTTTTGTGAGGTATAACTCCCTCTCTCTCCACCTTTCAAATTAGTGCTTTTTATTTCAATGGCACCTAGATTTAATCCGTCTAAGAGGAAGAAGACCACTCCTAGTGAGGAAGGGTCCTCTTCGAATCCTCACACGGATTCTTCGTTTTCGCCGGTCCAAAAGAGCGACGGCGCTTTCGATGGGTTCTTCTTTCAAACCCTCGATCAAGCTTTATTATAGTACGGTGACTTTTTCACCCGTTCCATATGTAGCGGCGCTCCGGTTAAATGGACGGTATTCCCTGATCATCGTCACTTATTTGAGGCATTAGGGTTACACTTACTTGTTAAACTGTGCTTTCCAATAGCTACTAATGCCATTAGATTGTTCTATTGCAATCTCGTAGTTAACACTTTTGACGTGAGCACACGTGTCGGAGGCATAGACATTGACTTCAATGATGTCCTTCTAGCAGAGATTCTTGGTATTCCCAATGAAGGTGAACCGCTAGTTGATATCACGGAATTCGATTTCCCCGAAGGCACTACACTCACGAGTTTCAAAATGGAACTTTGTGCACCTGACAGAGTACGTTCTGGAAAGTTCAAGGCTAACAACCTGAACTTGTTTAACTACGAATTGCATCGCATCATCTACTCTACTCTTCTTCCAAAATCTACTTCCAAGGATGATGTGACTTCGCTTGAGCTGTCCGTCATGTACCATATTCTTAAGGGGATTCCTTTTTCCACCCCTAAGACAATCATTCAGATGATGGAACGTTGTCGTGCTAGAGATCGAAATCTCTCTTACGCGATGATTCTCCCTCGTATCTTTCAGCGATTCGAGATCGATCTATCGACTTGTACTCAGGACTCTGAGCCCAAGTTACTCCAGCTTTCTCGTCGCAGCCGGACTGCTTCAGCTCCACCTCCTGCTTCTTCTACTGCACCATCTTCACCATATCAGCCGTATGCCATGACTTTTGAGGGCATACATCAGCATTTATCAGCTTTGCACGTCTCGATGACGGACATGGCTCGCGAGCGAGAGTTCCGCGATGTCATCCGTTACCAAGCGATGGCAAACTCCTTGGCCGATCTGCGTTTTGCCCAGACTGGTCACTCTGCTGCTTCCATCCCTCGTGATCCAGCTTTTTCGGGTTACCGCTGTGAGGATGAGGCTGTTCATGCCTACTTCCAGCCAGGTAACGCCTATGACTGGTATCGTGCACCTCGAGATTACGTTGGTGAGTTCTATGCTGGCACCCCTACTCATCCTACTGGCGCTGGTACTTCTGGTGCTGGTACTTCCGGTCATGCTGGCCACGCTGCTGATGATATTGATGAGGATAGTGATGATGAGATCTGATTTGATTATTAGTGATATTCTATTGTATACTTGGAAATGCTCCGACATTCTAAGTTTTTATCATTTACTCTTTATCAGTACTTTGTAGTTTGATATCAGTACCTTTTATCTTCATGGACATGTTTTTGATGTTTCATTTATGACATCTCAGTTTATTTTAGCATTTTGTTTAAGCACTATCTCTTTATACTGCTTCTCCATTTTAAACTGCCTGTGAAATAGCATGCCTGAGATTTTTTTATGTTTTTGAAGCAATACATGCCTGTGATGATTATTTGTAGAAACTTTACATTCCTGTGATGCTATATCTCTAATTCTTATACTATATTTCTTTTATTTTCTCGCTATTTGTTACTTATGCATTGATTGCGGGGGAGCCTTCTGTATTTAATGCGGGAGAGCCTTCTCTTGTGCAATTATTTTGCTAAGTGACAAAGGGGGTGAAAATTAAAAATGATCTAACATTTTTTTGAGTTAAATACAGGTTATGAACAATTTCTACTTTTTGATATTTTTCGAACTAGCTTAATGTTATATCATTCATAGTTTGTCAATTATCAAAATGGGAGAGATTGTTGGCCCATTGGTCATAGTCAACCTGATTTTAATAATTGATCAAAACTCTGTCTGGATATACGAAGCTTGTTGGGACATCTCAGCTCCTTGGACATAAGCAAGATTGGATATTCACTCCGTTCAAGACTGAAGATCTGTTTGCCTACTTGAGTCTGTACTTCCTATGCAATGTAATTCTTTATTTTATTTGAGTCTAGGAATACGTTGTACACCGAGTCGTACTGGTAAATAGGCTACTCCCAAATAGTTCAAAATGTTTTTAAAATGACCTATCAAAATGTTTACAAAAAAGTTTTCAAAAAGGTTTTCAAAAATCACCAAAAATCTATTTTAAAAACCCTAACCTAACCCTGACAGAACTCGGCCAGAGTTCGGCCAGAGTTCAGTTGGTGGCCGTTTGATTTTTGAAATCACTGGAACTTGGTCCTCCTGCAGTTGCGGATTTGACCGAGATTTGCTCATCGAGTTCTGCCCGAATTCTGACAGAGTTCTCCCTTTAGAATTCCTATAAATAGAGATGGATTTCGATCATTTCAATTCACTCATTCACTTTCAATCTTCTCTCTATCTAAAAAGCTTTCTGCCTTCCAAAGAGTTTTCTAGAGCTTTCATTTTCAGATCCCAAGCCAGTTACAATCCTCTAGTCGATTTGCCAGTGCGGTACGGTCTAGAAGTTTCTGAGAGATTGTAATCAGAAGGCTTGATTGAAGAATACCTCTTCACATTTGAAGTTGGACGAGTTCTTCGTATCAAAGCTCGCGTTGTAGAAGTTGCAAGGACTTCGTAAGAAAACTTGCGGTTTTTTCTATAGTGGATTCAACTGGTAGCAAGAGTTCTACCGACTGGATTAGTCCTCAACAGAGGGATACCAGTATACATCGCTGTCTTTACGTTTGCTTTCTGAACTTTGCCTTTACATTATTTTAACTGTGATTATATACTGTGATTGTGTTGCTAACATTTTTTTATTTAGCATTATTCCGCTGCCAACTCTATTCACCCCCCCTCTAGAGTATTACGCTTTACTATATCGTTCCTACATTCCTGAGCATAAGAATGGGATGATTGGCTCAAGTCCCAGAGCTGCATCTTCTTTTAGCCCCTCAATCTCAAATGCATCTGGTACGGGGACCTTAACTGGACCACAGTTTCTCTGGGGTAGTCCTACTCCTTACTTAGAGAACTCCCAATCTTCTGCTGCCTGGAAAACTCCTTCTGTAGGATATTTGTTCACACCCAATAGTCATGGACAGGGTCAAGGGAAAGGGATACCATATTCAAGTCGCCATGTCTTTTTACTTCATCACAAAATTATTCTCATCATCACGTTGGATCGGCTCCACCTGGTATTCCTTTAGAGAGGCAATATGGTTATTTTCTTGAATTTCCTAATGCATCATTTATGAGCTCAGTTGCACTTGGACGTATAGGTTCAAGCCGGAATGATGGAAGCTTATCAATTAACATTGTTGCTCAGGCTCCTATAAATCCTGTTGTTTCTTTTTCATCCCTAAGAATGTTTTGCTACATATATATACATATATATATATATATATATATAT
>JANAVB010006390.1:1553270-1608270 GCA_029216955.1 Iris pallida
ATCCATCAAAACCAAGCAACAAAACCAGCAGCAAAATATCTAGAGAAAACTCTTGGACGCATTTCAAGAGAAACCAATCCATTAGTTGGAAAGGTTCTTATGCACTTGTCCGTGATCAATTCGGTGTCGACGGTAAGTTTCCCCAATACTCGATTCTGACCGAGTTATCCAAGCCACAAGCCTTACATAGTGAACCGCTAGGAGCGGGGCACTACACAGGCCCTGGCGCCCAGCTTATCTAGGCGCCCAGCTTGCCTAGGCGCCCTTGTGGTGCACCTACCCCCATGCATCTCCTTTCTTGCAATGGTTTAAAACGTCAAACATAAATGTTGTAGGTCTTTATCTTGTTATATGCATGTACCCTGAGCTTTGACCCGATCTTAGCATGGTTGTTTTGACCGTTTTTGACTGTTTAAGCTGTTTTGTAGTTAGAATCTTGAAAAACCACAAACGTGAAAGTTGTAGGTCTTTGTCGTGGCTTCGGGAATCTTCTTGTTTTACCTTAATTAGAGTTCATATGCGATTGATAATTTCAATCATAGTTCTTGATCTTTTGTCATATTTCTGTACTTGGCCGTACTTGATATTTCTTTTACAAATGAATTTCTTAACATTATTTGATGATCTTGTACAATTAGAGAATGATTGTACACCATTTATACAGTCAACAGTAGCACAAATTCAATTATTCTTTTATGCCAAGTAGCTACTTTTATATATTCCTTCTCATATGTTATGTTGCGCCATTTTATTAAGATCTTTCTTACGTACTATCCTTATGTCTATAATTTGCTTTACATGATAGTGGCCTGTTGTGCTGCACTTACGTTACATGTCTCATATTTGCCTAGATGGTGGCCCATTGTGGTGCACTCATGCTACACGTCATTTCTTTGCTTTACATAATAATGGCCCGTCGAGGCGCACTTCCGACAAGTACTTTTGACATGACAAGTAACCCTAAACATGACGTGTAATCAAGATGTAGTTGCGACGGCTATTCCTTTCTTGCTAAGATAACTCTTTTATGGACACCGTGGTTGAATTTATTGTGTATGCGTGAACATGCTACATGTCTCGTCTACAGCATATCTAAGACATGAATTCCTGGTTACCATGGTCAGGAATTCATAACGAATCTGACCAGGTTAATGACTAGATTGATCAAGTAGTTCATATAGAAAGATTTCCTAGTTACAGGCGATCCCGTTATCTGGGCGCCTCCAGTGGACTTGTAGCCTGCTGACGAGTAGGGCACATTTCTAGCACACTGTTATGTGTTTGCACCATTCAAGCTACCTAATAACTGTCTTAAGGTTACATTTGTCTCCTGGGCGATGTACCCACTATTATATGTTTGTGGGATACATTGTCTCCTGGGCGATGTATCCACTATAAATTCTATTGTAACTTTCTCTTGGATGGTCTGCATGGCTTTTGACTGTGGGAACATCTCTTTATATCTTGTTAGTAACAGGCTTGTGATAACCCTAGTTAGTTAAAGTATCAAGCCGTACTCATTGCTTGGCCGTGATTGAGGGATAGAGTCCAATCCAGTCTTGTTTTGTCTAGGCAGTATCCGTATGTTTATTTCAGTACATTATTGTTATGCTTTACTTTTATCGATAAATAATTAGAGACCAAGTTCTGTTCAGGAGAAGTATAACGCCCCAGTCCCAAAATACTTAGGACTAAGTACGTAGACATGACAGCTGCATACGTACGAAGTATATGGAATCCTCGTATGTATACATAAGCTGTAAAATGCAGTAAACTACGACACACTAGATCTCATCCTTGAATAAAGATATATCTTTCATAGAATCAAATAAGAAATTATCATTGTACATTTGGTTGGGCGGAGACAAATCCACTAGCAACTATAAAAGAGACGAATAAATAAACAATAAAGGAATTTGTTGAGCGAGCAAAAGACGATCCAAGAGAAATTATCTCGAAGCAAGAGCGTAAATCTTGCCCTTAGCTAAAGCACCCGCGGAAAGTCACAAAACACACCTGGAGAATTTACCAGGTCCTCAGAGGGACGTAACAAGCCACAAGAAACAACATGCCATAAACTAAATAGTAAGCTGCTCAACAATAATCCAGACTATAACTAGGTTCAGTACCTTATCATCGGAGCAGTTAACTACACCTACAACCAAACAAGGACAATGTGTGATAAACTAGTCCGCGACAAGATACTGTTCCAAATCATGGTCATGCATAAGTACATAAACCAAAAGTACCCATACCTAATGGATAACGGTCACCTAACTACTCTATGTGTAATGCAATCGAGAATAGTGCATGGTTGCATAACATCCAAGTCAAGTCAAGATAAAATAAGCAGGACCTCAGTAGCGAGTCTAACAACTATATACCATTTCTTAATATCGAGCAAGTCTATGGCATATAGTCTACCTATCGTTCCTCAGTAGCGAGCGAGTCTACCATAGATAGGGAGGAGGACAACAACCAATTGTATTCTTCCCACCCATTGTTCTAACTCTAATAACTACTAGTCTCCTACAATGCAAATCCTAGTAGTAGTCATAGCCTAATGCTCGTCCAATATGTACCGCTGGCCACTCAGTACACACGTCCGAAATCTATATACGACTCATGATTCGTGGCATACATGTGTCAAGGCCAATGAATGCAGAAGGTCTTTTCCTTCTAGGTCAAGTGTGCATAAAAAGAAATAAATATTGAAAGACGAAATTTAAACAATAAAGTTGCATGATTTAGAAGAACAAGTTATATTTACATAAAATAAATACTAAATAAGTAACTGCATGCAATATCATGAGCAAAAAGATTAGCTGTAATGATAAGGTATCTTGCCTGTTGTGACGCCTGGGGTGGTACGTTGGTTCGACAAGTCCTGATTTGTTCAAGGGCTGGGGTCGATGTGCAAGGGTCAGAACTTATAAGGAAGTATGAGTGCATGATTAGTCATAATTAATGGTGATAATCGAGGAGAGTTGGTGGAATAGTATACCATTTATAGAAATATGTATAATAATTTAAAACTAGATTCTTATTTAGCAAAATTATGTTTTAGGAAAATACTTTAAAAATCCAAAAATCGTTCTTCGGCTAAAACCTAAGTTTTGGCAAAGTTAAGATTTTTAAAAAACAAAGTGTATTCAAAATATTTTATAGTGCTAGAGAGTTTATTTATAGTTTGAAACATATTTTTGATAGAAAGATACCACAATAATAATCTTAAGTTCAAGCTATATCCATATTATCATAAAATAATATAAATTTACTTTCATATAAATAATCAAAATTTAAGAATTATAATACATCTATTATTTTAAATAAACAATATGATCAATACCAATGCTAATAATGCCTCTACAAGTACTAAGTTTTCAAAATATAATATATACTAATTTGTAAACTCTAAAAATGGTGAATCTACTTCTAACCTATTTTTTTCTCTCTTTTTTTTTACAGAAAACAATAAAAAGTACTTTTAGTATTTAAGAATAGTAGCAGTAATACTTAGTAATTATATACATGTAATTCTAGTAATGTTTTTACTACTATTAACAAACATACCCATAAAAAACTAAAAGAAAACAAATAGAAAAAGAAAAGCAAACAAAATAATAAAACAATAACCACATCTTTGAGTACAGCTGTTCCTTACTCGGATGACACAAAACCAAAGCTTCACAGAACCATAGACTTCTCGAAAACCACAGTATAGGTGAAGAAAGAAGAAGATGTGAGGAGAGAGAGAGAGAAGCGGTGGAGAGAAGAAGAGAGGGAGGCGAGAGCTCGGAGGACTCACCGGAGTCTGGATGAGAGCGGCACCGGAGGCGCACGCCTGCGCGAAGTACTGCTGGAGAGGTACGTGCTGGAGATCGAGGCAGTGGAGGCTAATCTGAAGCGCGGTCAGGACGGACGAGGGTGACGGCTTCACTGTAAAGTTGGGTTCGCTTTGCACGGCGCTCGGTGACTAGCGAGGCGGACTGCTCCGACACAACGGTCCTAGGGAAGGGTTTCCCTTTCTCTTACTTTCTGTTGTGGGGTTGTTGGTTGACGGTAGAGGCCAGCCACATCGGCCATGGGTTGGTGGCGGTGATGTTGGGGGTTGGCTGGGTTGAAGTCTGGGGATTTGATGGTGGCGGTCGACAGGTTGGCCGGGGGAGCTCCAGTGGGTTGGATGGTTGGTGCTGGTAATGGGGACGATAAAAGTGGTAGTTTGTTGGTCTGATGGTGGTGGCGAAGGTGATGGCGAATTCGTGGCAGTGGAAGATGGCCACGGGTTGGGGTCATCGGGCTCGGCGGGATGGTGCTGGGCCAGCGTGGGTGGCCGTGGGTGATGTTGGTGGCTACGGTTAAACGATGGGGGTTCTGTAGAGGTCCGGGGTGGTCGAGAGGAGAGGTGGCAATGGTAGCAGAGGCGAGGTTGAGGGTGAGGTTTAGGATTTAGATGGTTGTGTCGTGTCCGATATGTCGGACATGCCGGGAAAGAAATTTTGGGATTTGGATATGTGTCTGGCATGTCGGACACACAAATGATAATGTATCTGTAGAAGGAAAAAATATGGTAGATGGGGAAGGGGACACGGGCACAGACATGATGCACGAATTCTAGTTGTAGTGGTGGAGAATTTTGGGTTGTGAGATCTATGGAAAAAAAGGGGCAAGGAACCTCTCCTTCTATAGGAGGTGGAAGCTCCTAATTAGATAAGGATTATGGTGGTTTAAATCCTCCTCTAGATAATGTCATGTTTAATTTAAACAAAATTTTGAAACTAATTCAATCAAATCGATCCGATCAAAACTAGATATCTTTAACTTAAATTTAAACTAGTAAATCCACAAAAATCAATTTTTATTTTAATCACCAAAATTAATTAAATTCTAAACCAAACAATATTTTTAAAATATCTTTTCAAATAATAAAATATTAAAACATATTTTGAAACATATTTTTTTTAAAATTACTATTTATATTTGTACAAGAAAATAAATAATATTTTATAATAATTAAATAAATAAGGTTCGCATCAAATCATGACGCGACATCTTTTATAAATTTTAAGCATTAGAATATTTATCTTATACTTATTTGGTAAAATAAACTTGTTTTTTCATATGAAGAAAATCTTTTAATAAAACCTTTGTGTAAAAAAATTATACTACCTCGCAAACTCACACGCGACGTTCAAATACGAAATCGCAACTCGCACGCGACGTACGATACGAAAAATAAAAACCGATGCTAATATAAATTTTAAAAAAGGATAGGAAATTTTTTGGGGGTTTACATCCTACCCAACTTACAAGAATTTCAACCTTGAAATTTAGGAATAACTAGGGGGTTGAGAAGTTAGGGAGAGTTTATCGATAAGCAATCGATCAATTTACCCGACGAGGAGAAGGAAAGGCATACAACGAAAAAATAAACAAACAATAGATCCACAGGAATGGTTTAAAAGATATCTCATGACAACCCATTAGTATCAAATTTGATTCGCTACTACCATCAATCCTAGAATTGGTGAAATCTCAAGGATTATTAATAACTTCCTCTACCTCATTCTAAGGTCACTAACTCCTTATTTGTGTCGTGTTAAATATCACCATGATCTTCGAATCGTCACTATCGTCTTTATAAATGATAAGTCTTCAAAAGTTTTGATTTCTTTTCATGTTTCATATTCCAGTGAACTTGAATTTCCTCAAGTCACGATTTATTTTCCCTAATTGTGAATCCATTTAAAAACTATTTTCTTTTTCTCCTTGAATTACTTTTTCCTTTCTTTTATTCAATTGGATACTATCCTCACAAATAATTCTCATAAACTACTACAATTGCTTTGAAGCATACTTATATATCAACCTTCCAACCGATATTTATTTCCAAAATCAACTTCACCAAAATTTTGATTCCTTATAAATATGTTTAAATCTTATATCTCGTAATAAAATTTTGAATTAAAAAAAATTCTAATCTTCCTATTCTTCCAACATATCAATATATGTATAACTTCTTCGTTTTTTTTTTTTTTTGAAATCGATGTCCAATAAATTTTAACTACCCATCATCGAAATTTTAACCACGTAAGCATCGAGAATAAAAATGTTCTAAAATCACTAATTGAATCCTCGAAACTAGCCAAGTCTAAATATCAATAGTTTCGACTTACCATCATCTTATTCAATTCTACCAATACCCTCCTCTATGGGACGTTCTAATCCATCCCGTATAACTTGAAGGGTGTCATAATCTAATTTTCATCATTGCACAAGGATTGCATGAATCATGGTGGAGTTTAATGAAAAAGATTATTTAATGGGAAGAAAATATAGTGAGGTTCAAATATTGTGGTAAGGGTTGTTAATTAACGCACGATAGTAAAAGGATGAAGATAAAACATAAAATAGAGATTATTACGGAATCAAGTAGATCATGATAAAATAAGTTAAAGACACGGTTAGAAGATAGCTTCATAGTTTGGGGTACGGTCAAGGGAATGATTCTAATCACATTTAAGTCTCAAATGGTTAGAAGGTTCCGATAATAGATTTAGGGTTGAGGGAAGGTCAAATAAGTAAAGATGAAGATATTGTCACGTGGCTTGGTTGATGACTAACTACACTTGTGTATATGGCCCTGAGTGATATGACAATTAATGTGGATACTTTGCTTCCATCTTGGTTCCCTATCATGATAAGATCTAAATCTAATATTTTGAGTTCATCAAACATTTTTCAATATGTATTTCGATCTCAAAATAAACTACCACTTTCTCTAGTCATTTTAGATCATCAAGCAAAATCATAACTTAAAATTTTAAGCTCTCAAATCAATCTCGAAATAAACCATCATATTACTAATAAATTTCTCTAAAATTACATCATTATCAATCCAACTTTAAATTCAAGATTTAAATAATCTTTACAGTCGTGAATCATAAGAATTTATTTTTCAAAATAATCTACTAAAATTTCTAATCACCTTAGACCGTCAAGTATAATCAAAATTTTAAATCTCTAATCAACCTCGAAATAAACCCTTGCATATCGTAAATCAAATATACACATTTTTTTCAAATCTTAAACTCAACATCTAAATAAGTTTATCAACCGTAATTCATACAACAAAAATTGAACATTTAAAATAACTCCTCAAATTAATTCTATATCCTTCAAAGTGTGTATATCTAAACTGACAACTATTCAAAAGTCAAAAATATTTTATTTTATTTTGTTTTTCACAATCGAAACATTAAACCCAAAATCTAAGTAAATTTATTAATCATAGGATATTTTAAATTTTCCCAAATAGATTTCATAGCCTCAAAATGTGTATAGCTATAACCCAATAAATCATAAATATTCCTAAATACTTTTATTTTTTTTCTCCATAATCAAAGCTTTAAACTCAAAATATAAATAAATTTATTAATCATAGACCATATGACAAATTTAAATTAAAAAAATTCTCAAGTCAAGTACATATATCCAAAATAGGTATATTTATAAGCCAAGTCATAGATGTGCTAATCTTAAAAACCAATTTGTTTTCTCAATCATTTGGAGATTCTAGCAAACCCCTTGTAAACACCACTTAGTAGCCTCAAAGTGAAAGTTCTATCTATCCTTCGATTCAGTAATATCGCTACTACCCAACTTGGAATTAACTAATCCTTAAGATCATACTTTTAGGAAAAATAAAATGTCTTTATAACTTAATTAGGACCTCAACGCGTACTAATTGTCAATATAATCCTTCTAGCCATGAGTTTGACCTATGAGCATATACTAGTGTAGTCATCTTTCTAACCTCAAATAAGTAAGGATTTACGGTAGAAAGAGTTCTAGCAAGATGCAAATCAAGTAAGGCAAATGATGTTTTAAAATTTGAAGTCAAGAAAGGAGATCGAGTATGTGGATGAGATCATAGACTCTAATCCTATGTGCAGGCTCACATCGGTACAGTAACATAACCGAAGTGATAAACTCGACCTGCATGGGCCACCACAAAAACATGTAACGCCCAGTCCCAAAATACTTGGGACTAAGTATGTAGACATACCAGCTGCATACATACGAAGTATATGAAATCCTCGTATGTATACATAAGCTGTAAAATACAATAAACTATGACACACTAAATCTTATCC
Organism: Iris pallida; assembly: GCA_029216955.1. Taxonomy (NCBI): domain Eukaryota; kingdom Viridiplantae; phylum Streptophyta; class Magnoliopsida; order Asparagales; family Iridaceae; genus Iris; species Iris pallida. The sequence continues at coordinate 1,561,427 of JANAVB010006390.1, forward strand.
ACGAATAAAGATATATCTTTCATAGAATCAAATAAGAAATTATCATTGTACATTTGGTTGGGCGGAGACAAATCCACTACCAACTATAAAAGAGACAAATAAATAAACAATAAAGTAATTTGTTGAGTGAGCAAAAGATGATCCAAGAGCAATTATCTCAAAACAAGAGGGTAAATCATGTCCTTGGCTAAAGCACCTACGAAAAGTCATAAAATACACCTGGAGAATTCACCAGGTCCTCAGAGAGACGTAACAAGATACAAGAAACAACATGCCATAAACTGAATAATAAGCTGCTCAACAATAATCTGAACCATAACAAGGTTCAGTACCTTATCCACTCCACCAAAAAGACTAATTTGAAACATTTAACATTTTTGGTTTTGGAACGGTATATAGACGTTCCTAGACTTTGGAATATATGTTAACCGTTCCAAACTGATAAAATGTTCCTAAAGTTAATTTACTTAAAATTAATTTTTTATTATTATTTGGAACGGTCAATAAATGTAGTTATTTATGTTCAATTACATGAGATAGACAATAAAAGCGTACTAGTTGGGGGCACAACTCACTATCCTTTTTGGAACGGTCGGTTTCTCCCTCTCCCTCTCCCTCTCTTCCTCTACTCGGTCCAGGTCTTACCAAACCCTAACTTGTAAAGTGTTGTTAATGGAGAGTCGGTCAAGATCCTCAAGCACAGTGAGCCATTGAAGCCACTAAATCCTCTTCACGTCGTAGATCAGAACGGACGGCCCAGATCCTTGAAGCTAAAATCCAATGGCTATCCCAAGCACCATGAAGCCTCTTCACAGAAACAACGGTGTAGTGTTTGACCTACCGAAAACACCACAATTATGCTACAAAGTCCAACTAGACAAAGGTCATCAAGACCCCAAGTGTGCTTCCCAAACCCTAGCTCGATCAATTCATCCATTAAATTTTTGTTGTGGGTTTGCTTCAAGATTGCATATTTGAAATGGGTTTTACTTAGTTTTTTGTGTTAGGGTTCTGGAAGTATAGATCGATTTTTGTTGGATTGTGGTTCATGCTAATTTTGGTGATGTTTTGGGGGGAAAATATAGGTGGGAAACTGACGTATTAGATTACAAAGAAGATTGCAAAGGGACCTAGATGCCCTATGACTGAAAAAAAGGATCCAAGGAGTAAGTTTTTAGATTTATTATATTTATTTCACTTTTTTCTTTTCTATTTAGTTGTTAATAATATCATTTAGTTATGTAGAGTACTCTTGAGTTGTAAATATTTAATGACGAAGTTGAAATTTTATGGAATGACATTGTAAGCAGATGTAGCTATAGTTTAAAACCGATATTATATGAATCCGGTTCTTGGGATGTCCTCGATTCATTTAATTGGTTAAATGTCCGATCAATTAAGTAGGAACTTGGAATTTTTATTAGTTAGCCGATTAATTGTTGGTTAATCCTTTATTTTGAACTATGGGTGAACATTTTTACAATCTTTGCACGAAAATAATTCAAGCATTATTATTCAGCACATATTATAAAGAAAAACAAAATTATGATGCTTTTAAATTCATGACTTGACTATATCCATGGCAAGTCCCTTGTTTCTCTAGGTAATGGAAGGGATCATTTGGCAAGTGCATTTAGTTTGTTAGACTTAAAGTGAAAAAGAAAATATATGCATTTCAAGCGAGAATAGTCTACTATAGAATCATAGCAGATCCCCAACTACAGGAGCCAATAGTCCTAGAAGCAGTCATTTTTCTGGATTAGCTACTTTACTTCCTTCTATGATGTCAAACCCTGTGAAGATTGCACCAATTGGTAAACATTAGGTGAGGGTTAACCATGTTGACCAGGTATTCCCTAATGGGAATTCATCTTATAGAGTTGCAATTCAGCATTCTCAATCATTTCCTGAGCATAAGAATGGTATGATTGGCTCAAGTCCCAGAGCTGCATCTTCTTTTAGCCCCTCAATCTCAAATGCATCTGGTACGGGGACCTTAACTGGACCACAGTTTCTCTGGGGTAGTCCTACTCCTTACTTAGAGAACTCCCAATCTTCTGCTGCCTGGAAAACTCCTTCTGTAGGATATTTGTTCACACCCAATAGTCATGGACAGGGTCAAGGAAAAGGGATACCATATTCAAGTCGCCATGTCTTTTTACTTCATCACAAAATTATTCTCATCATCACGTTGGATCGGCTCCACCTGGTATTCCTTTAGAGAGGCAATATGGTTATTTTCTTGAATTTCCTAATGCATCATTTATGAGCTCAGTTGCACTTGGACGTATAGGTTCAAGCCGGAATGATGGAAGCTTATCAATTAACATTGTTGCTCAGGCTCCTATAAATCCTGTTGTTTCTTTTCATCCCTAAGAATGTTTTGATAACCACCTTTCAATTTCAGAGTATGTAGATGACGTTGCAATGATACCAAAAAATACTTATGTAATGATTTTTTGGATCCCTGGACACCTCGGAAGCCCCTTGTTGATGAAGAATAAGAGTACTTCTAATTCTCTAAATCATGTTTATTTGATGGCATTATTGTCATTACAGTTATTATTGTTACTTGTTAATGTGTAGAGTTAGAGAGTCAAAAGAGAATAGAATGTTAATAAGCATATGATGTTATTAGTGTTAGCTTGAAGGCAGATATGCTTGTCATAATTATGTATGTTATATTAAACCATTCTTTATCTTTAGGTTTTCAAGTTTTGAAATATCGGAATCAGTTTCGGGCCCTTTCTATGAGTACTATCGGCTGTATTGGGCATCGAATTTTTCATTTAAGAAAGCCAAAAATAATAAAATATATTTAGAAAACATCATTTTCTGTAAAGGTTGTGTTATAATACCAAGAATATATATATATATATATATATATATATATATATATATATATATATATATATATATATATATATATATTTTATATATATATATATATATATATATATATATATATATATATATATATATATATTTTTTAAGAATATATAATACCAAGAATATATATATATATATATATATATATATATATATATATATATATATATATATATTTACCAAGAATATATATATATATATATATATATATATATATATATTCTTGGTAAATATATATATATATATTTTAGAGAAACGTGAACTTTATTAGAAATAGGCGCAAAATGCCGAAGCCTATACAAGTAAGCGCACTAGCGCAATAAAAGGACAGAAAGCGAAAAGCACGCGAACAAAAAAGGGAAGGTGGCCTAAGCCATAGCCTCCCAGAACGAGGGGGAGACGTGAGGGCGACGTCTCCTAACTTTGTAGCATTGTCTGATGACCTCTCTGAGCAGCTGAGGAAGGGGGATTTGTCGGCCTTCGTATCTGAATTTGTTTCTGTTCTTCCAAAGAGCCCAAAAACTGGCGGCATCCACGATCTGATGGCCGAGAGAACGGCTCCAGGAAGCCAGGAGATCGTAGAGGCCCCCAGTTGGCTGAACCATAGTGATTCTATTATTGAGCTCGGACCAAAGTCCTGCGGCTAACTCATCCGAAAGAAAGACATGCTCGGCAGTATCCGACGAATGTTCCTCGCAGCAGTGGCATCTCGAGGCAAGGCTGAATCCTATGGATCTGATGATGTCGTCTGTCGGGACCTTCCGTCGGAGGGCACGCTAGATGAGAATAGACCATTTAAGGGGAATGCAGGCCTGTCAATAGCTGGCACAAACCTGATTCTGAACCCCGCTGCCTCTGGCCACAAGCCTGGCGGACGCCAAAGTGAATAACCCGTGAGGGTTGGGGGCCCAACTCCAAGTGTCGTTCGCGCCTGAGATCCGCAGATTGGCAGCGAGAAAGCTGGTTACAGCTGGCTGGCCAAGCCAGTCTCTAACCTTCCTCCAATTCCATCCAGAACTGCCCTCCCAGAGATCCCTAATAGCGCAGTTCGGAAGGGTAAGAATATTGGGTTGTATGATGTCTGCTCCGATCCATCGCTCCAGGCATGCCAGAGATCGACCGTCACCCAACTGGAGACGGATGTAAGATTCGACGGTGATGCGGCCCAGAAGAATGCAACGCCACGAAGCCGAGGATCTGTTGTTGGTGCACGCCTCCGATATATAAAAGAATCTGGAGTATCGCACTCTCATGAACTTCGTCCATAAAGAGGTCTCGGTGTGAAGCTTCCACCACAACTTAATGGAACAAGCGTACACGGTATCGGCCAGTCTGCTGAAGCCCAGGCCACCTTCTTCAGTAGCTTTGGCCATCGTTTCCCATCCGGCCCAGTAGTGCTTGTCCTTGCCATCGTGATGCCCCCAGAAGAACTTGGCGAAAAGGGATTCGAGGGAGTGGAGCACCTTCTTAGGAGGGGAGCAGACAAGAAGGGTGTACATCGGGATGGACGATAAGACGTGTTTGATGAGGACCGTTTTCCCCCCTGGGGAAAGGGTAGCGTTGTGCCAACCCGCGATGAGTTTGCGGATCTTGTCTACGAGGTGCTCGTATATTCCCGAGTTGGCCTTTCCGTACACCAGCGGGCAACCGAGATAGAGGAAGGGGGGGTATGCTGTACGGAAGGAGGTCATATTGGCAAGCAAAGTGGAACGGGTTCTTTCAGCTTTGTGATGAGTATAGATGACGCTCTTATTGTTGTTAACCCTCTGACCAGAGCATACGGTGTAAGTGGCGATAGTGCGCAGGACGACGTCGATCGATCCGCTGTCTCCAGAGGAGAAGATGAGGATATCGTCTGCGTAAGCCAGGTGGGTGATGAGGGGGCAGCCGATGGTGGTGTGAAAATGATTGAAGCCAAGCGTGTTGGGCATACTGTTAAGGCTCCTGCTGAGGGCTTCGGCCGCGATAATGAAGATGGTGGAGGAGAGCGGGTCCCCCTGTCTAACCCCGCAGGTGGAACGAAAGAAACCCGCAGCCTGACCGTTAATGACAGTGGAGAACCACGCGTTGTTGATCGATCTGAAAACGATGTCTATCCATGGCTCGGAGAAGCCGAAAGCCCTGAAGACCCAGATCATGAATTGCCGGTCTAACCGGTCGTACGCCTTTTCCATGTCAAGTTTGATGGCCACGTTACCCCCCCTCGACGGGAACTTTATGCACGTTATCATCTCTTGAGCAAGAAGGATGTTGTCGAAAATGTTGCATCCTTTGACAAAACTGCTCTGCTCAACGGCGATGATCTTGGGAAGAAGATCAGACATACGATTGGCGACGATCTTGGATATGATTTTGTTGGTGAAGGTGCAGAGGCTGATCGGACGGAAGTCTTTGAAGGTTTTCGGGTTGTCTTTTTTGGGGATGAGGATAATATTGGCACAGGAAACAGAGTTGGGGTATCTAGCCCCTTGGAGGAATGCAGTGGTAGCTTCGATTAAGTCAGTTTTAATGATGTACCAGCAAGTTCTGAAAAAAACCCCATTAAAACCGTCCGGCCCCGGTGCGCTGTGCTCATTAATGGACCAGACCGCAGCTTTAACCTCCTCCTCAGAGGTGGAGGCTATCAGGGTGTCGTTGTCGTTGTCGCTAATGATTAGAAGGGATAACGGACAGTAACGACTCGTCCTTAACAACGCGTTCTTTGGTGAAGAGGTTGGAGTAGTAGTTCACAGCAGCAGCCTGAATGTCGACCTGGTCGTCCACCAAGTTACCGTGGTCGTCAAGGATCCGGTAGAGTTTTAATTTGTTTCTGCGGCCTTTAACGCAGGCGTAAAAGAATCTGGTGTTCCGACCTCCGTCGGTGTCCCAAGTCACTCTGGCTTTTTGCTTCCAAAACTCGGTCTCCACTTTCAACCTGGATTTGAGAAGAGCTCTGGCGAGGTTGAGAGAGGCACGGTCCTTCGGAGATCTGGATCTGGTGAAGGCGATCTCCGTACGGGTGATGTTGTCCTCCGCCTCCTTGATTGCCTGGAAGATGTCTCCGTAAGCCACTTTGCTCCAAGACGAAAGGGCCTTACGGGTGGCTGAGAGTTTGGCCGCCATCCGGTCCATAGGGTTAGGAATCGATACGGAGTTCCAGGCCTGAGTGACGATAAGCTGGAATTGTGGGTGATGTTGCCAAAAGTCGAGGAAGCGGAAAGCTTTCTTATAGTTGATGAGATTATTGCTGATCTGGACAAGGAGGAGGGAATGGTCCGATTCGGTGGAGTTCAGGTGTGATAGGTTGGTGATTATGCCCATATCGGACCAACCGTCGTTGGTCATCGTACGATCTAAGCGGAAGTACTGTCGCCGATGCCCCTCCTGCATGTTGCACCGGGTGAACTCGCTGCCGTGGAAGGGTATTGTGGTAAGGTTCCCGAGAAAGGTGAAGGTATTAAAATCGTCCATCGCCGGTTGGGGGGGAGGGCCCCTCCGAACTTTTCCTCTCTGTTAGATACCGTGTTGAAGTCTCCAATGCAAAGCCACGGGAGGCCCTTGGGATGGACCGCCAGCAGGTCTATCCAGAGCAGTCTGCGCTCAGGGATGTCGCAGCTACCATGGACTGCGGATAAGACGGAGCGAGACTTGAGGGCTGGGTGTTCAATCCAGCATGTTAGGGCCTGGGGCGAGTCTTGGATGAGACCAAATTTGAAGTCGTGAGCAAATAAAATCCAAATGTCATTGCCCCCAACAATGGCATACGGGAATCCCAATTTAAGTTGGGTGGCTTTTATTCTTTTTATCGGGATTTTAGATTCTATGATGATGAAGAGGTCTATGCGATGGGCTTTCTTGAGGCTGAGGATTCTGTTCATCGTCGGTTTTTTGCCGAGGCCCCTCACATTCCAGGAGATATTGTTAAGCATCTGATGAAGAAATGGGTTGGGAGTGACTGTGCTTCGTGGCGGACCTTGTGGTCCTTCTCGGCGTCTGTTTTTGTTTGTTTTTGTTCTTTTTGGAGAAGATTTTTTTGCTGAGAGTGCCGGTGGATATGTTGCTTCCGATATCATTGTTAGTCCGACTCGGGGAACTGCTACCCTCGGCGTCAGCAGATGTGAGGGTTGGGTCGGTGTCTTGTTCTTCCAGGGCGCATAGGGGTTGCCGCGATCCAAAAAACCTGCTTCCTTGGCTTGCCAAAATCTGCCTGTTAAGGCTTGGCTAAACATGGTTTGAGCGTCCAAAGGATGAGGAGAAGGTAATCGAGTGGCCTCCGGATCAGCCGGAAGGTCAAGTTGGGGGGTTCGGGATGCCTCGCCCATCTCGGAGCTGCTTGCGGACGAGACCTTGTCGGGGTAGAGTATCCTGAGGGGGGGTGTGATGGTGGAGTCAGTTGGGTTGGGTGGATGGGTGTCTGGGGCTGTGTCATCGTCTGGGTGGTTGTTGAGACCGCTGATTATGGGGCCATCTTGTTGTTCGAGGATGTTAGAGATGAGCTCGTTGGCGTTATTGTAATCTGCATCGAAAGTAATGCCTGATAGGGGTTCAAATGGATTGAGAAGGGGGAGGTTTGAGAGGGTGAAAGGACGATAGCGGAGGAGATCGCGGCGGTCGAGATAGGGTGTGGGCGATTTGGGCCGAAGATGAGGGGGAGGGGGTCTGGATTGGAATTGTGTAAGATAATGGCCGAGCTGGTCATGGCGGTCGTGGCAGGCGTGGCCTGGTTTCTTGGAGCTGTTGTCGCGCGAGGAAGGCGCGTGGTAGTCTTTTTTAGTTCGGGGTGAGCACGGAAGCATTGCTGTATTAGATGTCCGCTCATTTGGCAGTGTTTACAGAAGATTATGTTGTTGTCGTAGAGCAGCTGTTGGCTGTGGGTTTATTCTTCGAGCTCGATCTCGATTATTTTGGGAGGGTCATTCGCGAGGTCTAGTTCAACGCAAATCATCGCGTAATTGCACTTGGACATGTTGCGAGTTTCTTCAGCGATGGCTACCAGAGTCCCGAAGGAGCTGTCAATTCGTTTGAGAGCGGCTGCGGGGAAGCAGATAAGTGAGAGATTGGGAAGGGTGATCCATGTCGAAATGATAGTTGAATCAATTTTCGGGTTGAAATATGGGGACCATCTGACCACCTTGGCAATCTGAGTGCCTATTCTGGCCGTGCCTTTGGCTCGGACAATGGTGAAGTCCGCATCGGATGAGAGGTGTAGTAGCATATGCTTTGGGTCAAGCAGAGCAACACGGTGGCCTGCGGATAGTCTCCACTTGGCAACGGTCTCCGAGGCTACAGCGATCTTTGGGCAACCGGATCCGAATTGGAGTACGAACGTTTTAAAGAAGGAGGAGGATAGGGACGAGATTTCAGACGCGGCAAAAGGGACCCGGATGGGATCACCGTCGACGGAAGGAGGGATCTCAACTTCAGGGAGCTGGATCTCCACCGTCGGCAAAGGACATCGCCGGCCCCGATCAGGACGGAGGGCCTCTACGTAGGACGCACGGGGAGGGGGGGCAGACGTACTACCCGGAGGGGAGGTAACGCCGAGAGGTACCGAGGGAGGAGGGGGCTACGAAGCCGCGGGAGGCGCTGAGGCCGAAAGACCGATACAAGGAACGGGGAGGGAGGGGGAGGCGAGTGGCGGGGAAGGCGCCAAAGCGAGGAAAGAGTAGGCTATGGCCTGAATAGGTTGGTGGGCCGGCCGGATGGACGGGGATTCTACGTCGGATGACGCCATAGAGACATAGAGGTCCGCACAGGCAAAAGCCTGGGGAAGAAAGGCTGGCGCCAAGATGGGACCCGAGCAGGCAACAGCCTGTGGGAGCGGAGGGTCCGCGCAAGCGACAGCCTGGTGATCAGCGACCTTACCCATCAAGGGGGGCCCTAAGGAACATACGTGGGAAGCACAAAGGGAGGGCAGAAATGAGAAGCGAGGAGCGGAGATCCGGGGTAGGGGGTCAGCGTAAAATCCCTGGAATGATTCCACCCGCGGGGAAGGGGGAATGACCAAACCCGGGCCCGCAGGCCCAAATGGCGCAAAGGAAGGCCCAACAGTGAGCTGGTCCACGAACAGTCCAGGGGGAGACTGCGAAGGCATAAAAAATAAGGAATCATTGCTAGCGTAAAGAGAATGAGGGGAAGAGCTGGCGTAAAGCGAAGCTCCAGAACTTTCAACGCTCGAAAAATGAGGCGTCAGACCCACGTGAGATCTGACGGGAGCGGGACACGCCAGCCGAGGCGTCGGTCCCTCGGGAGATCTGACGGGTACGGGACCTGACGAGAGACGAGGCGCGAGACTCGGCTCCACGCACCCCACCGGGGGGAGCCGAGGCCGAGACCGCCGAGAGCGAGAGGCCGGGGAAAGGCGCTGTGGACTGGCTGCCGACGCAGGGGAGGGAGGCCAAGGCAGGTCGGCCGGCGCCTAGGGGAGGTAGAGGAGGCCACCTGAGAGGCGCGACGTCTCCGGACGGGGCAGGGGGTGGCAGCGAGGGGGCCCACCGGAGCGGCTCGGCTGATACGGCGGGGGACCTGCCGACCATGGCGAGCTGAGCGCTCGACCAGGTCAGGGAGGGGCGGGGGTGAGGGGTGGGCGGAGGAGGGAAAAAGAAAGGGGGGGAGGCGGTCGCCTGAGAGGACAGAGCTGAGGGAGGGGCCCACTTTGGGGACATCTGCCGGTGGCCGGCGGTCGACGGGGTGGCAGCTCGGACCGAGGGGGAGGAAAGCGACGAGATAGCGGGGGCGGATGCCGCCGCCCGAGCCAGGGTGAGGGCCACCGCTGGGGTAGCGAAGGAATCGATGGGGGGGATCGCCCGACGACGAGGAGCTAGGGTGGCCGGGGGAGAGCGTGTGGTAACGGCGAACAGGTCAGCCGTCCACGAGGGCAGAAGCCGGATGGGGGGAGACCCTAGGATGGAGGGGAGGGAAGAGCGACGGGGCCGCCGCCGGATGCTGAGCTGAGGGGGGCGCCGAGGCGCACGAGGAGGCCGGGACCTCCGGCTGCTGTGGGATAAGGATTCGGGGATCCGAGATCTGGAGGGAGAGGCGGGATGGGGAAGTTTCTGGGGAAGACGAACTCCAAGGACGAACGAAAGGGGAGGTTCGGGCGAGGAAGGGGGGAGACGAGGAATCATCGGGGAGGATGGGGCGGAGGGGGAAGCGGGTGAGGGGGCTAGGTCATCCGGCGTTGGCCGGAGAAGGAGATCCATGGATGAGGGAAACGGGGGGAGTAGCTCTGGGCATGATGAAAATTATTGTTTTATATATATATATATATAGTATTATTTTAATGATATTGTTATGTCTGATGTATTATATAAGTTAGTGATAATATAATTATACCCCAAAATTTTGGAATATATTAGTTAAATTTATAGCCAAGATATCTGTGAGCAAGAAGTGCCCTTACCATAAAACCTATAACCAGTTAGAGGCTAGGTAGACCTACCCTTGCAGTTACGCACTTTAAAGTTTTAAGATAATGAAACTAAGATGTATCGTCAAACTTCCTTGGAGTAGAAAAGATTGTAGACAGAGTAGGATGGTTTGATTTGTTCTAGGGAATTGGTTTATCCCAAAAATCTTCGTTGATTTTTGATCTATGGAACATTATGCCAAAGTACAAAAGGATATGGCATTCTAATGCACGGGGTAAGATAAGTAATGCCTCAAAATCTAGGATACAATGACGATGGGCATCCAACAAGTATCGATGAATTGTGTCAGAGGTCACAAAATGTTATTCAACAAAATTATGTCATCTCTAATAATGTACAGGTAAATACTAGTGTAGAGAAATAATTCAATATCTAACTTTCCTTGAGAAGACGAACTCCGTCGTTCCCTTCCCAAAATAACATCTACGTCGTTCCCTTCCCAAAATAATTCAATATCTAGCTCTCTCTTAATTTAGGAATTTGGGGAGGTCATAAAACAGCAATAAAGTCTTTTGTCGAGCTCTTGTGCTCCATAGCCAATCATATTCTGACAGCAGAGATGTCTTGTATGAGGATCGTGATGGTCCTAATTATGCTAAGGATATCGTAACTTATTTTCTGTTGAATATATAACATTAGGGATACATGTTGTAACTCTACTTCCCGGGTTTTTTTGAGAAAAATTTATTTCTAAAAATAATTATTATTGATTTAGGTTTCAAATAAAAGGTTAATATTTTTTAACTAATAATTTTGATGATCTATTTTGGAGGGAATTTGATTTAGGAGCAATTTTTAATTTGAAAAAGTTGTTACAACCAACTTGTGGTCCCCTCATTTTCTTTCAAAAAGTTTTAAACTGTTTTTTTAGCATTTTTGTAATAATGAAAAGGCAGAGGGGCTTTTTGTATAAAAATCATGGCGGGAGGGGTATTTTGCAATTAGTTAAAGCGGGAGGGGGTTTTTGTAAAATTTACATCCTTTTTCTTAAAAACCAATCTGGAGGAGAGAGAGTGTAATACTTCTCATTTCATTTTTCTCTCGGTTCTTCTCGTCCCCGATTCCTTCCGAGCCAAACCCTAAATCGACGAGCGGCGGTTTCAGGCGACGACGAACGACGACTTCGACGACGACTTCGACGACGATAGCGACGGTCGACGATGACAGCAGGACACCTAGGCAAAACTCCGGCTCTCCATGGCGGCGGTGATGAGACGGAGCCACACCGGCGACTGAACGGCGGGGACGACTCCACACCCTCTCGGCGGTGCTTGGACAGAGCAATCGACTATGGCAACGACGACAAGGTGAGTTCGACTCAACTTCTGGTGGAGAGCCATCTTCTTTGAGATCTTCTCTCACGATTCGAGAGTTTATGGCCAGATCCGACAATGATGTTCGACGGCGAGGCAACCTGCTTCAGTAGGCGATGCGTGTTTCGACGTTCCTTCGAGTTTCCTTTGACGATGGTGGACGTCTCTTCTTTCCGACGGTGCTCGACTTCGACTTAGATTTCTGTCTCCGGCGACCCGGCGATCATCTTCTGCAACCGTGATTGCATGATCTGTCCACCTCGACGAGAGGCAGCAGCGACTAGATCCGATCTTCTCCGACGATCGTCGACTTCGGAATGGGAACTTGTTCATTCTTCAAGTTCGACGAACTCAATTTCGATCTCTGTAAGTAGATCGCCCTCAATGATTACTTTGATCATTCTTCTTTAATCTGTGAATTTCAATTCGTCAGTATTAGATTGGATCTCCTTGAAGATTCTCCTTCTTATAGTTTTGTTAAATTCTGAGGATGAATATATGTTCTAGTTTTTCTTTGATTTAGTTTTCCTTGGTCTGGAAGTAAATTCCTGCATTCTTGATGTATGAGTAATCCCTGGGTAAATTTGAACAGGACATGTTTGGATCGAATCGAGTTCTTGATTTAATCGTTGGATTGCTGTGTTCCTGAGTAGGTATCTATTGACTGATCATGAGATTTTCTGTTTTTAAATTCGGGAGGATGCTTGAATCCCTCTGGAAATTAACTCCTCTGTCTATACATCTCTTCTGTTGTCATGACAATTCATAGGTGCATAGTTTGTTGATTCGAGTTTGCAGTGCCGATACTCTGAACTGGATCTTCCCTGTGACCAGGTTCTTCAGGTAATCCTCTGTTCCCTGGAATTTTATTGAGTTTATTTCAAATTTGAGGTGATGTTTGCGTGTCCTGTGGTGTATCCAAGTGCATAGTGTCTATGGATGCTAGTCAGTGGTGTGAGTTGTGTCGGCTGTAGCAGAGTTCGTGTGAATGTGACCAAGACTTGTTCGTGTCCAAGGTTGATTGTGTTCGTATGTACCACTCGATTATGTACAAGCCCTGTAGCCGCATCCAAGTGCTGTCAAGATCATGAATACATATCAGGGATGGGTTATAGATGGAGAGACTGTTATTTGGGAATCTATAAGTTTTTGGTTGTAATTTCTTTATCGATTAATCTGTGATAATTTGTATTTTGATTTCATTTGATTGTATATTCTTCTACAAGTCTATTGTTATCCAGGTTGTATTTTTCTATTTATATTTGTGTGTGTTTGGGGTCGCCAAACCGATTGAATAAAATGGAGACTTTGGCCAAGCAAGACTGTAGTATGATGGTTGGGTTGAATGGGATTGGGAGTTGCTGAGTTAGGGTGTTATTTTGGCTTTGGCTTTGAGTGTTACTTTTGTCTTGCCAATATGCATGTCAGTCCCTGTGTTGGAATTGAGCCCTATGAGGATGTGTCTGAACCATGGTTATTGACTTGACATTTGTTGGGATTACTGCCAGTAAGTCCAGATGGAATGTAGGGAGGCCAATAAAGATTTATAGTCCAGACATGTTTCAGTTGGCATTATTATGTTTTGGACTTTTAGATCATTTAATGTTTTTCCTGTAAATGACCTATTGATAAATTGTATATATACGTAAGTAGTATCTGTTTAGCCATTATAGATGATTATAAATAGTGACTACTTTAGCTTAATAGTTAAAAAATAATTAGATAATGTTTTAGCAACTAAACTTTATTCAGACCATTGTATGGTTTACTTTGTTATAAATCTATAGATATGATTCCATTATGAAGTCATCTTAGTATTAGTTCAATCAAATTATGCATAGCTATATATATAAGCTTAGCTCAATTAAACTATTTATGAGATATTTGGAAATAAATGGCTAAGTAGATATATCTATCTAGTAACCCTATTCCGGTATACTCAGTCAAATGGCGTATCTTATAAATATTTGTTAACTATTTCTATTAGAATATGGGAATTAGAGGATAGAGTTATGATTGGAAATAAAAGTTTTTAGATAGATAATGATTAGATTTTAACCAACTCGTACACATTATTACTCAGGAGGACATACAGCTTATTGCCTACCCGTACTTTCCTGGAGCAAGGTAAGTACATTCTATGGTCTTGTGCATTTCATTATATCCTGTGCTTTCTTGTTTGACATACTGCAACACGACATGTATTTCGGGTGCTCATGTTCCTTGTTCTTATTACTTGTACCTGGGGTGGGGAAATATACTATTTATGAGACCAAACCCAAGAAACAACTCAGGTGTGTTTAGCTTAGATCCCGCATCGTGCACGCGGGTCCTAAGCCGTACCATTCATGTGCTTTTATGTGCTTCATGTGCTTACCCCTAGCCGGTCACATACTTAGTTATATTTCAAATATTGTACACACATTCAGGAGATATATCATGTACATAGTTCCTGTGATTCCTGAGATACCATGTTCTTTCATGTTCTTACATACCATGTTCTTTCATGTTCTTAGATACCATGTTCTTTCATGTGCTTATACACCATGTTCTTTCCTGTACTTTACATACCATATTCCCTTGTACTTTCATATCATAATGTCTTGTTCATTACCTAGAATTGTACTTTGCTCCGTTCCTGACTGGATAATTTGCAGGTATACTTGCAGGATATCATTCTACCTTATGGGCCAGAGCCCGGAATCTTAGCTGAGCAGGATGGTCATGACTTAGCTTGAGGTTTCAGGTTTAGACTGTTAGCTTTACTCTTAGATATTGTCTTTAGAATTCATGAATATTTCATTCTTGATGACTCGTACATTTATATACATAGAATTGTGGATTATGGTGATCATTCTGGGATACGTTTTAGATGCTGTGATTGTATACTTTCATATTTATCTGTTAGATTTCCCTAGATTGGTACAGCTTACTTTGTTGTGTCTAACGACAAAGGCTGGGCGTGTCCGACTCATGTCCGATTATTCGGGAGCGGGTCATGACACATGTTGTGTTATATCTCACTTTCTACCAAATAAAGTTTCGGACCTTTATATGTGCTCTGTGTTGCTAGAAAATAGATTTGAATTGATAGAATATATTTATGCAAAATCTTGTAGGCCTGATTTCAAACAAATAGATTAAAATTATACTTATATAACATTATTATGATCACGAAAATATAAAGACATTTTGGAGATGATAGGCATGATAGAATTGCTGTGCTACTACAGACACATTCTCTCAATATACCAAATGGTAAACTTCTATATATAGCATGGACATGAATACGACACAATACGAACTCGTCGACACGGACACCACATAAATTTTAGTATGTCTTGGTGTATTTTGAAGAATATAAATTATATCCAATACATGTCCAACATGGACACGACACCGAATTTGGATTGTCTTTTATATCATTAATGATTTACTGTGCTCATTTTTAATGCATTACCTTAATAATGGTTGGATTTTTTTTAAATGCATTCCTTACAATTTTTTAAAATTAGTTTTTTTGTGCATTAATTTTAGACTTGTCTTTGGTCATAATTTCATGTCAAGACACCGTGCTATATCTGCAACTCTAGTGGAAGTATAGAGAATCTTTGGTCTAAAATCAACATTGTGATATAATCATCATCATCATCCAAGTCTTGCCCCACAGTATTGGGATATATATATATATATATATATATATATATATATATATATATATATATATATATATATATATATATATATATATATATATCCTGTAATTGGATTGGATTTAAATATACATGATTATTTGATGTGACTATAAGTATCTGGCTAAGACATATGGATACACTTATATATGTATAGAAAAAGTAAATTCACTCGTAGCACAATAATGTAGGATTAATAATCATATTCAGGTTGGAATTCCTTCTGATCGTGAACAATACATACATTGCTTGGGAGGATTGGACGTGAGGGAAAGATGGAAAAAACATTTCTACTGCTTGCATCATGGGAAGAATATTTAATCTTTAGAAGGTATGTATATTCTCCAGTTATCTTAATTTTTTTGTGATTTTCGATTGTGTTAATTGTTCTCTGTTCATCTTACATGATAGTATTTTATATACTTCTTTTTGTATCTGCTAATAATTGTAATTGGTTATATTTCTGTTTCATGAATTTGAAATGATAAACGTATCCATTCTCGTGGATATATGCCTCTCATGTCCTTTCTATTATTTCTTCCCCCTATTGTTCTGAACTTAGGTTTTGCTATACATATTTTGACATCAATATGCCTCTCATGTCCTTCCTATTATTTCCTCCATTAGTATCTTGAATTGACAATCAGTAACATTGTCTGAAGCAGAAGAAGAAACCTCCGGGTTTGTTATCTGAATCGAACTTGGAGGTGGCGCCCTCACCATCTCGAGCGGCCATCAAAGAGCTCGTCCCAGGAGACTCAGGGGGCAGCACGACATTCTCGGCACTGAATACCTGGGCAGGGACCACATGCTCTGGTGGCAACAGGGTGTCCAGGTAATGCAGTAGAAGAAGAAGGTATGAGGAGAGTTGAGAAAGTGATGAAACATGAGGCAGAGATCCAAGTAGCCAAACTATGAAAGTTGGGTCCGCCATTAGTTCATCTAGGAGGGAGTTTGATTTTAAATTGCCCTATATTTTGAATATTAGGGACTAGAGATGAATGTTATGTCATATTTTGCACTTTCTTTAATATTTATGAAATATTTCAGTTTGTCTATGACTTGTGCGAAGCTTTAGCTTTTTCTTTTGTGATGTTTATATTGCGGTTTGGAAGGAAAGTTTAATTGGTATGTCTGGTATGTTTGATATAAACTCTTAAAACTTTAAAGTGTTGTCTTTTTTTAAATGAGTAACATTATGGATCTATTCCAGTTGATATGTTAATAATTTGTTCAAATGTTCTCATATTGACTGTTGTTTAAATTATTACTTCATTTTATCTTTAGCCAACTTGATATAGAAGAGTGAAAAAGGTAATAGACCAAAGGATAGTATGCTCTGCCCATATTCCTGAGATCATCATTTAATGTACTACTATCTTCAAAAATCTAGCATCACTTATTATGTGTTTCCAGGTTCAGTTTAGGAATCATTAGATTGTGGTTCAAACTAAAATTTGGAACACAAATGAAATTAAGAAAATAAATAGAAATGCCAATTAAGTGTTCCAAAACTAGCCACAAGAATAATGCAAAAGTGTGGCAAATTATATTTAGGAACGGGTTTAAAACGTTTCAAAATGACATTTAGAAACATTTCAAAGACGTGCCAAAAATAATTTAGGAAAACATTATATATGTTCCAAATCTAATTTAGGAACATTTGATAATCGTTCCAAACTAAATTTAGGAACACTTTATAGCTGTTCCAAAATTTGCAACGCCACTTTTAGGAACGGTTAAGATATGTTCCTAAATGTCTTCTTTGGTGTAGTGATCATCGGAGCAGTTAACCACACCTACAACCAAACAAGGACAATGTGTGATAAACTAGTCCGCGACAAGATACTGTTCCAAGTCATGGTCAGGTATAAGTACATAAACCAAAAGTACCCATAACTAATGGATAACGGTCACCTAATCACTCTATGTGCAATGCAATCGAGAATAGTGCATGGTCGCATAACCTCCAAGTCAAGTCAAGATAAAATAAGCATGACCTTAGTAGCGAGTCTAACTACTATATACCATTTCTCAGTATCGAGCGAATCTATGGCATATAGTCTACCTATCGTTCCTCAGTAGTGAGCGAGTCTATGATAGATAGGGAGGAGGTCAACGACCAGTTGTATTCTCCCTACCCATTGTTCTATCTCTAATAACTACTAGTCTCCTACCATGCAAATCCTAGTAGTAGTCATAGCCTAAAGCTCGTCCAATATGTACCGCTGGCCACTCAGTACACACGTCCGAGATCTATATGCGACTCGTGATTTGTGGCATACATGTATGTGTCAAGGCCAATGAATGCAGGAGGTCTCTTCTTTCTAGGTCAAGTGTGCATAAAAAGAAATAAATATTGAAAGACGAAATTTAAACAGTAAAATTGCATGATTTAGAAGAACAAGTTATATTTGTAAAAAATAAATACTAAATAAGTAACTGCATGCAATATAATGAGCAAAGCGATAAGCAGTAGTAGCAATGTATCTTTCCTGTTGTGAAGCCTGGGGTGCTGCGATGGTCTGACAAGTCCTGATTTGTTCAAGGGCATAGGTCGATGTAAAAGGGTCTGAACTTATAAGGAAATATGAGTGCATGATTAGTTACGATTAATAGTGATAAACGAGGAGAGTTGGTGGAATAGTATACTATTTATAGAAATATCTATAATAATTTGAAATTAGATTCTTATTTAGCCAAATTATGTTTTAGGAAAATACTTTAAAAATCCAAAAATAGTTTTTAGGCTAAAACCTAAGTTTTGGCAAAATTAGGATTTTAAAAAAAATGTATTCAAAATACTTTATAGTGCTAGAGAGTTATTTATAGTTTGAAACATATTTTTGATAGGAAGATACCACAATAATAATCTTATGTTTAAGCCATATCCATATTATCATAAAATAACATAAATTTACTTTCATATAAATAATCAAAATTTAAGAATTATAATACATCTATTATTTTAAATAAACAAGATGATCAATACCAATGCTAATAATGCCTCTACAAATACTAAGTTTTCAAAATATAATATATACTAATTTGTATACTCTAAAAATGGTGAATCTACTTCTAACCTGTTTTCTTCTTTTTTTATAGAAAATAATAAAAAGTACTTTTAGTATTTAAGAATAAGAGTAGTAATACTTAGTAATTATATACATGTAATTCTAGTAATGTTTTTACTACTATTAACAAACATACCCATAAAAAACTAAAAGAAAACAAAGAGAAAAAGAAAAGCAAACAAAATAAAAAAACAACAACCACATCTTTGAGTACAGCTGTTCCTTACTCGGATGACACAAAACCAAAGTCTTCACAGAACCATTGACTTCTCGGAAACCACAGTATAGGTGAAGAAAGAAAAAGATGTGAGGAGAGAGAGAGAAGCGATGGAGAGAAGATGAGAGGGAGGCGAGCGCTCGGAGGACTCATCGGAGTCTGGATGAGCGGAGCCGGAGGCGCACGCCTTCGCGAAGCACTGCTGGACAGGCACGAGCTGGAGGTCGAGGCAGCGGAGGCTAATCTGAAGTGCGGACGCGATGGACGAGGTGATGTCTCGACTGTGAAGTTGTGGTCGCTCTGCACGGCGTTCGGTAACCAGCGAGGCGGACTGCTCCGGTACAGTGGTCCTAGGAAAGGGTTTCCCTTTCTCTTACTTTTCTGGTGTGGGGTTGTTGGTTGACGGTAGAGGCCGGCCACATAGGTTGGTAGTAGTGATGTTGTGGGTTGGCCCAGATGAAGTCTGGGGGTTTGATGGTGGCGGTCGATAGGTTGGTCGGGGGAGCTCCAATGGGTCGGAAGGTTAGCACTGGTAATGGAGACGGTGACAGTGGTGGTGGCGGAGGTGATGGCGAATCCGTGGCAGTAGGAGATGGCCACAGGATCAGGTCACCGGGCTTGGCGAGATGGTGCTGGGCCAGCGTGGGTGGTCGGGGGTGATGTTGGTGGCTACGATTGAATGATGGGGGTTATGTGGAGGTCCGGGGTTGTCGTGTCACGACCCGTACCCATTTTTCAGATGCGAGCTCGTGAGCAAGCCAGCTACGCATCAAGCGGACTCCAGCCCGACTCGAATACGTAAACGCTGTCATGGCTATGGTAAACTGCCAAATCATGGCAAAAGTAAATCTATATCTCAAATCCGCAATGAGTGTACGAAACATGAATGAACAACTAAGGGTTGTGGTCTACAGCCCACTAGCATATATGTCCGATAAGACTCCAAGGAACATAACAAGAGTTTCTAAACAGAATCAATAAGCAGGATATATCATGATAAGGAATGACAGGATAACAATATAATATCACTGACAAATACCTGAATCATGCATCACAATCATCTACCATCCCGCTCTGCTAACTAACTCCACGCAATCGCTAAACCTGAAGAGATTATCAGGTCCTCCGGGGACATAACAAGATACATAAAAATATGTCTATCTAGCAGTTTAATCATGCATGATAATATAAACAAGATATAACAAGGAATGACACTTAACAAGGCAAGAGACTACGACCAAACTGCTAACAAGTGACTAACGACAAGTGGCTACTGACAGGTGACTATGAACTGGAATACAAGAACAACTACACGTAACTGAACTGCTTGATGAACAAGTGAACACGAGATCAATGGAATACCAAACCCTTGCCCCGAGGGGACTCGTAGGTTTGAACTAATCACTAACCCTCGTTCTGAGTGTGGACTCTCTGGTTAGTTCACGGCAAGGCACCATCGTCCCAAGTGTGGACTCTCTTGTTAGTTCATGGCAAGGCACCCTCGTCCCGAGTGTGGACTCTCTGGTTATTTCACGGCAAGGCACCCTCGTCCCGAGTGTGGACTCTCTGGTGCAAGTATAACATCCTCGTCCCAAGTGTGGACTCACGGATATAAACAGAACAAGAAAAATACCCTCGTCCCGAGTGGACTCTCTGGTGCCAAGGAAATAAACACCCTCGTCCCGAGTGTGGACTCTCTGGTGCAACTGATCAACCCTCGTCCCGAGTGTGGACTCTTTGGTTGAAAAAAAACGATACAGGGAAATAGCAGTTCAATCACATGTACTCATTCCAAGACACGACTCAGTCAGGGTACAGGTGAGATATGGTACGACTCAGTCAAGACACAGTCAAGTCCAGTATAACTACACTGTCAAGTTAAGCATGACCATAAACTGGTGAACATGGTATATAAAAAATAGATAAATCAAGAGAACGAGAAAACTAATGAATCATGTAAGATCTATAATACATAGAGTGTCTAATGATAATACAATAATAACATGAAAACTATAAACATGGAAATAAACTGTAGAGGAAGGCAAGGTATCTTGCCTGGTGGTTGCACATTGATCCACAAAATATCATCAACTGATAAGCCATAAAATCTACATCATCACAACTGTCTCCAAAAGTTGAAACAAACATCGCCAACAATCTCAGAATAGTCAAATTAGCTAGGATTGCCTGTCCTAAAGTCTAATTCTGGACATAGGGGCAAAACGAAAATTTTGGGCAAAAATTATGTCCGTCGTTAGACCCACTTTGCACCGAAAAGCATGCCAGAGTGAATGGTCTCTAAAGTTATCAAACTACATGTCTGCAGAATTATTTTGATGAGACGAACCCAACGGTATGTTCAATTTTGGATTCTGGTGGGCCGTGCACAAAATTGCCCGTTGAATCGGATCGTGGGGCCCGCAAAACGGCGATCCGATCAGTTGTCTCAGAATTGGACCAAACTTGGCATACATGACTAAAAAAATGATATGGTCCTGTTGGCACAAGTTTCGTCTCGATCTGTCGAACGTGCACAATGTAATTAAAAAATTTGCACAAAGACCGATACAGTGAATTTCGACGGATACGATCAAATTCGTCACACACACGCGACCAATTTGAATTTCGTCAAAGCCCACACATCCATGAAGCCATTATGCACCTTTCGATGCTTTCGGTTCGCGACCACGTCGCCCGGATTGGCGGGACACACATCGTATCGAAGGGTTTTTCGATATTTCTACGGTTTTGAAAGCAGGTTTTCGCTAAACTTTATCATCGAATTAATCTGTGTACAATAGATGAAAACTAGATCTATAAAAAGGGTTTTGTAGTCCTTTATATTGTCTTCCACTATGCTTAATTACATTTTTAAATCGCTCACTGGTTCGACCAAAATTGGCCTTCCAATATAGGTGCTGGTCCTACGAAACTGTCCTGTTTTCGAACAGCTATTCGCCAGTTTTGGCGTCAATTTTTTGGATGACCTAGTTCATCTAAATAAAAACCAACTGAAAGGATTTGAGGGTGTATATGTTGTGCTCATACCTGACGTGGTCGATCGCTAAAAGATCCAACGTACGCCGAGAACACGTGCTACGAAGTTGGCCTCGTGGGTGTTGTGGCTGATGTTGTTTCCGCACCTTACGCGGCATGGCCGGCCGGCAGGTGGCCCACGGTGGTGCTGGCGCACGCGCACGGGTAGCTGGGGTGCATGTATAGGTGTCACGGAGGCGACGCTGTCCTGGGGTTAGCCGAGGGCTAAGGTTTCGTGAATTCTCTTCTCTTTTCGTTCGATCCTATGTATATACGCTGGGCTGTTATTGATTCGGGTTTGCTCGGTTTAATGGAAAGGGATCACTGTGTTGAGCTGGAATTGGGGTTGAACTGGCTGGCTTGGCCCGGGGTTAGTTGGGCTGTGATTGGTAAGCTTGGGGGGAAGGCTCAGGCCTGTGAGCCTGGCTCGGGCTGGGTTTGTTGGTTGGGCTAGGATTTCCTCTTTATTGGTTTTTATTCCTTTTCTTTTATTTATATATATATATATATATATATATATATATATATATATATATATACACATCCATATATATCTATATATATAATTTTTTTTCAATAATATATCTATATATATATATACTTTGTATTTACCTATCAATAAATACTTAGTTAGCCAAAAATATAAATAATATTTATGTATATATATATTTCAAGTGTAAGGCTTCAACATAAAATATGTACCTATAAATAATATTTATTAACCCATAACTAAAAATGACTCATAAAAAATCTATTTCCTATATATATATATATATATATATATATATATATATATATATATATATATATATATATATATATATATGTGTGCATGATGATAGCATGGGGGGGTGACAAGTAGACACCCCCCGTGAGGTGGCACCCTACCTCCCTTATTCTCTCTCTCTCTCTCTCTCTCTATATATATATATATATATATATATATATATATATATATATATATATATATATATAATTTTTTTATTATATAAATATAAATATATAATATCATATATACAATATCTCTTAATTATACCCAAGGATTTAAACATATCCTTGGCAACTAGTTCATAACAAATAAAGCACTACTAATAATATCAATATAATGATATATATATACTATACATAATACATATATGAGATAAATATATTTTACTAACTTCTAATAATAATGAAAACATATATACAATTATTAAATAGGCACCATAAATCTATATATACTCATTTATATAGTTAATACCCTAAAATGTACAAGGATAATGTAAAGGAAATAGTTATCATATTTCCAATAATAAATATTAAATCAAAATAACTGAATATTGATATTATATATATATATATAACAATTATTCTAGGAAAATATTTATTAGACACTTAAAACAAGGTAGAAGTATACACTCAAAGTATATCATCATGGACGTCTTAGGACTCACTATAAGCCTATACGGGCTTGGGCTCATTTCGGGCCTTGTCCAGACTAGTTTGGTATAACCGAATCTTCTACAAGTCAATAAATCTTAATAGTAAATAATTAAACTATTTATAATGGTCATGTCACAACTTGGCCTGGGTTTCTTAGTTAGAACAATCCTATGGCTCGGCCTTCCCTAACATAGCCAACACACTAGCCAAAGCACGCAACTGTACTATCCGTGCCACTATTTCTGGTCACCTTGTACTCCAATTCATAACCATGACTAGAGTCATCTACCGTAATAATTAAATAATTAATTATTTATAAAAATCTAAAATTCACCATTTAAAACAAATAAATAATAAAAATAATATTTCAAAAATTTTGGGGTTAAAAATAATTTCGTCCTCGAAATTCTAATTAATTATTATTCCTTAAAAATCAAAGTCTACTATTACCTTAATCTCCTCAAATTTAATTTCTCCAACAATATTTTATGACATTCTCTAGTCATTTTATAACTCCAAATGCTTGAGGACTTCTACCCACCTTTGGTCATACTACTCCTCAAAATATGGTCACTAGAATCTTGTAATCTTCTAACTAGTTGCTAACAATCCTTCCAACAGATATCTAGGGCATATGACATCTATAATCCCTCAAATCGATAAACAACCAATTATTCAATAGTCGAGCAATATTATACTATAATTTAAGAATTTCTGATAGATTCTAGACAACACGATCGTTCGTCACCCTAAAATAGAAGGAGACAAAAATCAATGGTTTGGAAGGCAAGAAAGAATAATCGAGAACAAATATGAAATTTTAAA
Source organism: Iris pallida (assembly GCA_029216955.1). Taxonomy (NCBI): domain Eukaryota; kingdom Viridiplantae; phylum Streptophyta; class Magnoliopsida; order Asparagales; family Iridaceae; genus Iris; species Iris pallida. The sequence goes on from JANAVB010006390.1 coordinate 1,585,304, forward strand.
GACGTAGAGAAAGTTCTAGGAGAATTTTCAAGGCAGTATGGATTGAGATTTCTAAGGTTTAGTCATAGTCGCAGGCTCGTATCAGTACAGTTACGTAACCGATACGATATGCTCTGACCTGCATGGGCCAACAAAAAAATTTGTCACGACCCGTACCCTCTTTTCGGACGCGAGCTCGTGAGCAAGCCAGCTACGCATCAAGCGGACTCCAGCCCGACTCGAATACGTAAATGCTGTCATGGCTATAGTAAACTGCCAAATCATGGCAAAAGTAAATCTATATCTCAAATCCATAATGAGTGTACAAAATATGAATGAACAGCTATGGGTCGTGGTCTGCAGCCCACTAGCATATATGTCCGATAAGACTCCAAGGAACATAACAAGAGTCTCCAAACTGAATCAATAAGCAAGATATCTCATGATAAGGAATGACAGGATAACAATGTAATATCACTGACAAATACCTTAATCATGTATCACAATCATCTACCATCCCGCTCTGCTAACTAACTCCACGTAATCGCTAAACCTGAAGAGATTATCAGGTCCTCAGGGGACATAGCAAGATACATAAAAACATACCTAGCTAGCAGTTTAATCATGCATGATAATATAAACAGGATATAACAAGGAACGACACTTAACATAGCAAGAGACTATGACCAAACCGCTAACAAGTGACTAACGACAAGTGGCTACTGACAGGTGACTATGAACTGGAATACAAGAACAACTACACGTAACTGAACTGCTGGATGAACAAGTGAATACGAGATCAATGGAATACCAAACCCTCGCCCCGAGTGGACTCGCAGGTTTGAACTAATCACTAACCTTTATCCCGAGTGTGAACTCTCTTGTTAGTTTATGGCAGGGCACCCTCGTCCCGAGTGTGGACTCTCTGGTACAAGTACAACATCTTCGTTCCGATTGTGGACTCACGAATGTAAACAGATCGAGACAAACACCCTTGTCCCGAGTGGACTCTCTGGTGCAAGGAAATAAACACCCTCGTCCCGAGTGTGGACTCTCTGGTGCAACTGATCAACCCTCATCCCAAGTGTGGACTCTTTGATTGAGGAAAAATGATACAGGGAAATAGCAGTTCAATCACACGTACTCGTTCCAAGATACGACTCAGTCAGGGTATAGGTAAGATAAGGTACGACTCAGTCAAGACACAGTCAAGTCCAGTATAACTATATTTCATTGTCAAGTTAAGCAAGACCATAAACTGGTGAATATGGTATATAGAAAATAGATAAATCAAGTCAACGCGAAAAGTAATGAATCATATAAGATCTATAACACATAGAGTATCTAATGATAATACAATAATAACATGAAAACTATAAACATGGAATTAAACTGTAGAGGAAGGCAAGGTATCTTGCCTGGTGGTTGCACGTAGATCCACAAAATATCATCAACTGATAAGCCATAAAATCTACATCATTACAACTGTCTCTGAAAGCTGAAATAGACATTGCCAACATTCTCAGAATAGTCAAATTAGCTAAAAATGGTTGTCCTTAAGCCCAATTCTTGATATAGGGGCAAAACGATAATTTCGGGCAAAAATGATGTCCGTCGTTGGACCCGCTTTGCACCGAAAAGTGTGCCATAGTCAATAATCTCTAAAGTTATCAAACTACATGTTTTTGTTTTGATGATACGAACCCAACGGTATGTCCAATTTTGGATTCCGATGGGCCGTGCACAAAATCGCCCGTTGAATCGGGTCATAGGACCCACGAAATGGTGATCCGATCAACTGTCTCAGAATTAGACCAAATTTGGCATAAAGGACTAGAAAAACGATACAGTCCTGTTGGCGCAAGTTTCGTCTCGATCTGACAAACATGCCCAAGGAATTGAAAATTTTGCGTAGAGGTCGATATGGTGAATTTTGACGGATACGCATCAAATTCGTCGCGCACACGTGACCAATTTGAATTTTGTCAAAGCCGACACGTCCGCGAAGCTATTACGCACCTTTCGATGCTTTCGGTTCACGACTACGTCGCCCGGATTGGTGGGACGCACGTCGTATCGAAGGGTTTTTCGATATTTCTATTGTTTTGAAAGCAGGTTTTTGCTAAGCTTTATCATCGAATGAATCTGTGTACAATAGATGAAAACTAAATCTATAAAGAGGGTTTTTAGCCCTTTATATTATCTTCCACTGTGTTTAATTACATTTTTAAATTGCTCACTGGTTCGACCGAAATCGGCCTTCCAATATTGGTGCTGGCCCTACGAAACTGTCCTGTTTTCGAACAGTTATTCGCGAGTTTTGGCGTCGATTTTCTGGACGACCTACTTCGTCTAAATAAAAACCAACTAAAAGGATTTGATGGTGTATATGTTGTGCTCATACCTGAAGTAGTCGATCGCTAAAAGATCCAGCGTATGCCGAGAATACGTGCTACGAAGTTGGCCTCGTGGGTGTTGTGGCTGATGTTGTTTCTGCACCGTATGCGGCATGGCCGGCCGGTCGGTGGCCCACAGAGGCTCTGGCACACGCGAACGGGTGGTTGGGGTGCACGCATTGGTGTCAGGGAGACGACGCTGTCCTGGGGTTAGCCGAGGGCTAGGGTTTCATAAATTCTTTTCTCTTTTTGTTCGATCCTATGTGTATACGATGGGCTGTTGTTGATTCGGGTTTGCTCAGTTTAATAGAAAGGGCTCACTGTGTTGGGCTAGAATGGGGCTGCACTGGCTGGGCTTGGCCCAGGGTTAGTTGGGCAGTGATTGTTAAGCTTGGGGGGAAGGCTCAGGCTTGTGAGCCTGGCTCGGGCTTGGTTGTTAGTTGGGCTGGGATTTCCTCTTTATTGGTTTTTATTCCTTATATATATATATATATATACATATATATATATATATATATATATATACATATAATATATATATTATATATATATATATATATATATATATATATATATAAAATATGTACCTATAAATAATATTTATTTACCTATAACAGAAAATGACTCATAATAAATCTATTTCTATATATATATATATATATATATATATATATATATATATATATATATATATATATATCTATATATATATATATATATATAAAATATATATAAATATATATATATATATATATATATATATATAATATTATATCATATATACAATATCTCTTAATTATACCCAAGGATTTAAACATATTCTTGGCAACTATTTCATAACAAATAAAGCAGTACTAAAAATATCAATATAATAATATATACTATACATAATACATATATGAGATAAATATATTTGACTAACTTCTAATAATGAAAAAAAACATATATAGAATTATTAAATAGGCACCATAAATCTATATATACTCATTTATATAGTTAATACCCTAAAATGCACATGGATAATGTAAAGGAAATAGTTATCATATTTCCAAGAATAAATATTAAATCAAAATAACTGAATATTGATATTATATATATATAACAATTATTCTAGGAAAATATTTATTAGACACTTAAAACAATGTAGAAGTATACACTCAAAGTATATCGTCATGGACGTCTTAGGACTCACTATAAGCCTACACGGGCTTGGGCTCTGTTCGGGCCCAGTTTGGACTAGTTTGGTATAACTGAATCTTCTACAAGTCAATAAATCTTAATAATAAATAATTAAACTATTTATAATGGTCATGTCACAACTTGGCCTGGTTTTTCAAGTTAAAACAATCATATGGCTCAGCCTTCCCTAACATAGCTAATACACTAGCCAAAGCACACAACTACACCATCCGTGTCACTATTTCTGGTCACCTTGCTCTCTAATTCCTAATCATGACTAGAGTCATCTACCGTAATAATTAACTAATTAATTATTTAAAAAAAAATCTAAAATCACCATTTAAAACAAATAAATAATAAAAATAATATTTCAAAAAATTTCGGAAAGGGGAGCTACAGGTCGAGAGGAGAGGTGGCACCAGTAGAAGAGGCGAGGTCAAGGGCGAGGTTAGGATTTAGATGGTTGTGTCGTGTCCGATGTGTTGGACACGACGGGAGAGAAATTTTAGGATTTGGATATGTGTCTGGCATGTCGGACACACAGATGATAATGTATCTGTAGAAAGAAAGAATATAGTAGATAGGAAATAGGACACGGGCACAGACATGACGCACGAATTCTAGTTGTAGTGGTGGAGAATTTTGGGTTGTGAGATCTATGGGAAAAAAGGGGGCAAGGAACCTCTCCTTATATAGGAGGCAGAATCTCCTAATTAGATAAGGATTACGGTAGTTTAAATCCTCCTCTAGATAATGTCATTTTAATTTAAACAAAATTTTGAAACTAATTCAATCAAATCGATCCGATTAAAACTAGATATCTTTATCTTAAATTTAAACTAATAAATCCACAAAAATTAATTTATATTTTAATCACCAAAATTAATTAAATTCTAAACCAAACAATATTTTAAAAATATCTTTTCGAATAATATAATATTAATATTAATTAATTTCAAAAATAATATTATATACATAAATTTAAATTCATGTACCTCGTATGCAAAAGAATATTTGCATAAAACATAGTTTTTTAAAATTACTATTTATATTTGTATAATAAAATAAATAATCTTTTTATAATAATTAAATAAATAAGGTTCGCAGCAAATCATGACGTGACGACTTTTATAAATTTTAAGCAATAGAATATTTATCTTATACTTATTTGGTAAAATAAACTTTTTTCATATGAAAAAAATTATTTAATAAAACCTTTGTATAAAAAAAAATTATACTACCTCACAAACTCGCACGCGACGTACAAATACGAAATTGCAACTCGCGCGCGACGTACGATACGAAAAATAAAAACCGATGCTAATATAAATTTTATAAAAAGATAAGAATTTTTGGGGGTTTACAAGAAGGGTTACAACCCAGGTCCTTGTTTGGTTTACGGGTTGTAACTTGGGTTCCAAAATAGTTTCTTAGTCATCTTGTCATTTGTCATCCTATTCAGTACTCACACGCTATACATGATCCTTAGGCTGTGCAACGCTTAGAGACTATGTTCTGTTCAGGAGAAGGGCTACAATCCCGGTCCTTGTTTGGTTTACAGGTTATAACTTGGGTTCCAGAATGGTTCCTAAGTCATCTTATCCATTGTCGTTCTATATAGTTCTAACATGCTCACATGTCCCAGTTAACTCACATGCTTACATGATCCGGATACTTAAACATGCTAACATGTCCAATTTATCTTACATGTTCATATGATTCCTTTATCTTATGCTCCAGGTTGCTTTGCTTATTGTCTTTTCTATTCTCGGGATAAGTGCATTGGTAGTGCACGAATCTCAATTCACATTTACTTATTTCTGTCTCTATCTGTTGTTATGTTAGTTATTGCTGGTTTTAGTTCATAAGTTTGGCTTTTTTTGTGGTACTTGTTATTTGGGGTCTGACCCCACTAGTTTTGTTTGGCCAGATCTGATAGAGGGGCCCGAAAGATCTTCCATACCATCTACTCGGCGGTGACTACCCAGAGCACCAGAGTACCTTAGTGGGTTTCTTATATCATTCTCCCACTAGTTATGTACATTATTCTTTTGTGGCATTTAGCCTCCGAGCACGTGTTTAGCTCGTGTTTTGGGATCTTGACATGTAGACTACGGGCCTAAAACATGATATGTGTATTCTAGACTATAGCTAGAGCTTATCATGTATGACTAGTACTCTTGCTAGTTCTCCACCTTGTATTACTAGCTTCATGATCATCCATGTATATGTAGTTTGGGACGCTTTACTATTTTATGTCTGATGATCATACTTCTTGTACTTTGTATATTTTCCTGTGATTGAGATATCTAGGATTCTTGACCCAGGTTTGACTGTTGGCTTGTAGTAGTAACCCCCATGCCTTGACAACTTATACGTATTTTGGAGTACTCTGGTATACGTAGCTGGCCTAGTCCGTCCCTACTTGCCAGTATTCTGGTTCTGGGCACTACAAGAAAAATGGCTTTTCTTGACGGTTTTTCCCCGTCAAGAAAGACTTTTCTTGACGGTTTTGGATCCGTCATCTAGGCCCCCGTCAAGAAAAGTCGACACTTTTCTTGACGGTTTTTTGTTTGTATCCTTGACGGTTTTAAACCGTCAAGAAACATGCGTTATCTTGACGGTTTTAAACCGTCAATAAAACAAACAAAAAACCGTCAAGAAAAGTGTCGACTTTTCTTGACGGGGGCCTAGATGACGGCTAATAACCGTCAAGAAAAGTCTTTCTTGACGGGGAAAAACCGTCAAGAAATTGTTTTTTGGTGTTTGCAAACCGTCACGAAATGAATTATTTTTTGACGTTTTTGCAACCGTCAAGTTAAAAACCGTCAAGGAATAAAAAAATTTGCCGTTTTACAACCGTCAAGATAAACATAATATATTCCAGAAATCCAATTACCAAATACACATAATTACACAGAATCCAATTCCAGAATCAATATATAATATCACAAGCATCACACAACTATAATACACAATTTTTATATTAAAAATACGTTGTTCGTACATCCAAACATCCAACAAGTACATCCAACCACAAACACGTTCGTACACCATAAATATCCTAAACATTTATAGGAGTAAATTAACCAAAATATCTCTGAACCCAGAGCAGCATGCAACAAGTACATCCAACAAGTACATCCAAACGTCCAACCACAAACACGTTCGTACACCATATATACATATCCAAAACATATTTACAGGAGTAGATTAACCAAAATATATCTGAACCCAGAGCAGCATTTCCTTTAGGTTAATCTGCAAACAAGGTGAACATAACATTATAAGTCAGCAACACAACTGAAATTCAATCAAATTTTGAATGGACAGAACAATCTAGGGAGGACTCAAATGTTGCAGTAGTTTAAATGTGCAGGAAATCAGTTGGGGAAAAAAATACAGAAATAGAGAGACAGTTCAGTTTAACATTCAATTCCCAATTAACATCAATAACAACCCCCAACCATCTCAGATATCACAGCATAGAAAACAACTAAGGTTAAACCCAGTTGAGTTATAACATTCAGTTCTTACTGAAAACTCAAATTATTTAGCAATTTCAAACCCAGACTAAACCCATATTCCCAGATTTGCAGTTCATAATACCCCCATATACTAGTTAACATAGGATACAATCTCAGATTTATAAAATGGAACCCATTCTCAGGTTGGGGTCATATCTGTCAATACTCAGTCCATTAGAAACCTATGATATCACAAACAAATGCAATGTATAAAACTCCCAATTCTGGAAAAGCACAACTAATATACATAGGTAACAGAAATCAAGCAAAAGTATCATGTTAGTTTTTGAAATCAAGAAAAACATGTGAGTATCAGAACTCTACATCAGAAAACCCAAGTATACATATGAGTCTCAGGCATGGTTGCATGTTACCATATCAATTTACATTTAGCAATCAAGTAAATTTAATGAACATTAAAACTCAGAAATGGTTCAGTTAAGCACTCAGTTTAGCACTCTTAACATATTAAGCAATCCCAACACCAATCTCAGGTTTTAGACATTCATTAAGAACCCAGTTATATTCAACAAATCAAAGACTCCATTTCTCAGTTAACATGTGAACTCAGGTTTCAAGCATACCAAATAAACCCAGTTATATTCAACAAATCAAAGACTCTTGCTATTAAAACCCCATTACTTGTCATGCCACAGGGCTATACCAACCAAGGTTCACAGTATCGGTATCGGACTATTCCTATGAGTATTGGTATCGGCAATATCGGTAGTATCGGCTGTATCGGATCGGAGTATCGGATTTTTTGGTATCAGAAAACAGACAATTATTAATAAATTATTTACATTTAAAAACATATATTTTATACATTTAGGCATAATTTTAAGTATTTTCAGTGTTATTTCTTAGTAGTTTTGAAACTAAATAAAATATTAGTCACCTTACCGATTGGCTTACATACAATAGATTGATTTTCTTCTTTTACATGCTTTTACAACCTTATTATGCTTTAAACCCTTGTTGATTTGTCTTTTTCGTTTAATTTTTCTTTGCCGAATTGTCCGGAAAAGAGACCCTCATTGTCGGTATCGGCCAGTATCGGGTATCGGTCGGTATCGGATCGGGACATGCCAAACCGTATCGGTATCGGCCGTATCGGATCGGTATCGGTCGATACTTTAAATCATGATACTCACTCTCTATTAACACACAGAGAAACACATGACACTCCTGACACTAGCCAACCCTCTACTACAAACACTCGAGACACTACTTCTTCCCATACACTCACTCACACATGCCGTACATCACTTCCTAAGCTCAGACTAAGGGGGTCAAGCCCCTGCCACTGAAGCTCACTCTGCTGCAATATTGGTCAAGGCACTGCCCTCCTACTGCAGACCCATCAAGGCCTGCTCCTTACTACAACTGGCAGTTCCCTCCCTGCCTGCAGGGGCATAAACCCCATCCATTGACCTGCCTGCACTCCAAGGTTAACTGTTATTCTAACAGAAAGTAGGGAGCAGTCCCCAACTGATAACAACAGTCCCAATTGTTAACTGCTACAGCTATGCTCCATTATCCGAGCCCCCTCTTTATTACATATACTGATACACTAAACTCCAACCCCTTCCTCTACACAACTGATATAATGTCAAGTGTAATTGGTATAAGATTGAGCTATAGCCCTATATCACACAAACGTACTTATATATAGCAGTCCTTATATAAATGTTGTTTCCTAATGGACATGAACTCATCTCCACACTCACAAATACCATAAACTCATTTCACATTCACTGTGGAGTAAGGAACACAGACATACACACACACACACCAAATGCATATAACAGTCCACTCTAATCATATTCTTAAAACAGTCCACCATTTCCCCTCTCTTAAGAGATGCTCAAAATCTTGTCCATGAAGTAGATAAAGTCCAAAAATTACCTCAACTGATTGCTTAGATTAAGAACTGCGAAACATGATCCATCCACTCCGTACGCACTTCATTGATTTCATCAAATGTGTATACACACTTTTCATTATACTGTTTAAAAATAGGAAGAAAAAATGAAACATAAGTGATAATATATAAATATATTATAAACATACATGTTGATTAAGAAGAACATCACCTTGGGATTAAGCAAGCTTCGATCATATGAGATCTCTTTCATATATCTCATAACGTAGTAACCACATTCGATGGAGCCGGTTTGATTCGGTACCTATGCATAGAAAAGCAAAGATCTTACACACTTGTTCATTTTTGATTTATATATATATTAACGAGAAATATATTGAGAGAAATATATTGTACCTGAATTGCAATCCAGTTCAATTTAAATTTTTTCACTTGGTTACCACATTGAGCATGAAACATACGAAGCCCGCTATGCAAATTAAAGTGGAAAATATTATTTGTCATTATTAAAACATCTAACATTGACTATAGTTGTGCGAAGTATTGGGACAGATATATTCATGCATACCTTGTTACAATGTGCTTAAGATCATCACAGATGCAACTTCCCAAAGAATCCAAATAGTATGCTCTCATTAGTAAAAGATCAATGACTACCAAAACCCAATGATCACTGTAACACCATATAACACCAAGATATATACAAGTTATTGAGTATACAACCAAACAATTGCTAAATAACACAAGTTCAAAGCGACAAAGCATGTCAAGAGAAATAGTCGACTTTGTTTGTGACTGTGAAGTGGTTGATTATTGGTCGTGTGGTTTTTAAGTGAGGGAGGACTGATTTGAGTTACATATGCATGGTACAAATTGGAAAAAAAAAAGGAAAACTGAAACATAAACTGAAACTGAGACTAGCCCAATATGGAAACTGGAAACTGAAACTGGGTTTCAACAGGGAACCCAACATCTCAAAGAGTATCCTATACTCTTATTTGGTTTCCAACAGGAACCCATCATCTCAAAGAGTATCCTATACTCTTATTTGAATATACATTCATGATTTCTTGAAAATGGAGAAAGAATGAAATATGAATATACATTCCAGCAAGTTATATGTTCCAGAATGTTATAAAAGAAAATAAGTAAGAAATGTATCACCTCGGGTTGTATGGCAAGAAAAATAGTCGACTTTCTTTTCGAGAGTTCAGACTATTACAGATATGCCTTGCCCTTCTATCCTGTGATGCCAAAAATTCTTTTATCCCTGACTTGTTTGATGGTCTTGGATCAATGAATGAAACATTCTCGTCGGAGTTTAGGTCCTTCAAACGATAGTACAATGACCTATAGTTTGTAAATAAGTTAACTCAACTTATTAATGTAATAATAAACAATTTTAACGAGCAAAGTATTCTTGTACCTAATGTAGATTTGTATGCAATTTACTGAGAGAGGACGCATGTTAATGAAATTCTCAAAATCCTCTTGGAGAAGAGTTGTAATTGTTGGGGTACCAAACAAGTCACTGTCAAATGGAACCCGAACTGACGTTTTTTCAGTTACCAACCTTTGTGCGAGTATAGCAAAGTATTCCATTCCCGGTGGATTTTTAAATGACCTTGTTATTCTTGTAGAAGCTCTCGTAGGTGATTTAACTTTACTTGTACATGATGAATGATGATATAGCTTTTGTAGGTGGTCTATCCAAATGAAATTTATCGATCAAATTGGAAAAGTGGGCTAGGTGTTTGCATTTTATAGGGCAGGAAATAAATGAAAAGAAGGGTTAATGTAAATATTCCGCTGCCGGAACTTGAACCCTGGTCTCTCTGGTGAGAGGCGAGTATCCTAACCAACAGAACTACAATGGAATCTTGATATTAACCTATATTTTCACTTTATAACCTATATGATATACAATCAATTTTTAATTGCTCCGAAGACTTATTTTTATACACTGTTAGGATTTTTCAGAATCCAGATGTAGAAGTGGCACTTTGTGTCCATATTAAATAAGCACTGTCGTGCGCAATTCATGCAGATTTAGGATAATAAGTGGGACACGGAAGTGATTTGCCGTTTGTGGAGTCTACAAATTCCATGGGAGGTGTGAGGAAATATCATTGAGAACCTTACGAAGATTTTTATACCTTCTACTCTTATTTAATTGTTTATATGAAGAAGAAGATTTGAACTTGATCCGGATTCCTTACAACAAAGGAAGCACGTTCACTCTAAAAGTGTGGCCGTGTCCTGTCGGTCATATATCGGACTCTCCTCAGACACTCCAAAATACACTAGGACACACCAAAATAGGTGTCGTGTCCGTTTCGCTGTGTTGTGTCGTATCCGCATCCGTGCAACATAGACTACAACCAAAGACAATTTTTTATGGCCAATAACTCATGCACCTTCCTATTTGTATGAGGTGGACTGGCTACACAAGGGATTGCCTGCAGTGTTCTGAATCTGGATTTGGAGAGCATTGACACCAAAGAAAGAGAAAAGAAAAAGGAAAAGAAAAAAGAAAATGGTGTAGAAAAATCAAGATTCAGCTACCTACCAAGCAGATATTTTCATGGTCAGGAATAATATATACCACAAACACACCACCATACATGTCGTACCACAATTCTAGGCTTGAAGAGGGCATCATTCTGTTGAGATTGATGACATCATCAACCCCTAGTCCATTCGAAACTGGAACTGAAACCAATCTGTTACCATTCGAAAACCCAACTCCCAATCAATCGAAAACACCCATTGAACCCACATAAACACCTTGTTAAATTTCTAAGTGTGTTTGTGGGTCAATCACGTGTTGGATTTGCAGAACCTACTGATTAAATTAGGATGATCGAAAAACCCTAAGTTGGCTGACACAAAAAAATCCTAAGTTGACACAAAAATCGAATTGTAGAGAGAAGAAATGAAAGATATTATACCGCATGGTGAAGATCGAAGTTGCCGCATGGTGAAAACGTCGGGGACGTCGTGTAGGCCGTCGAAGAGAGGGTTTTCTCGAGGGAGAGGGGACGTTGCGTAGGACGTTGGGTAGGCCGCCGAGGAGAGGGTTTTCTCGATGGAGAGGGGACGTCGTGTAGGCCGCCGAGGAGAGGGGACGTCGCGTAGGACGTCGTATAGGCCGTCGAGGAGAGGGGACGTCGCGTTGGACGTCGTGAAGGTCGCCAAGGAGTGGGTTTTACTGTTTGGAGGGAGAGGGAAGAGGCCGGAGGGATGGAGGTTGATTTCTCATGGAGGAAGAGGGCGGAGGGAGGCTTTTCGAAGTGGAGGAAGAGGTCGGAGGGAGCGATTTCTCGAGGAAGAGGCCGGAGGAAGAGATTTCTCGAGGAAGAGGTCGGCTGGGGAGAGAGGGTTTTCGAAGTGGAGGGGGGGTTTTGTTATGTGCGAAGGGTTTTTTCAGATCTGCTCTATTTGGTGCGAAACCGTCAACAAATTAATATTTTTAAAAGAAATTACGATAATGGCAGCTGAAATAGCCGCGGGAATTTTCTCGCACAGACTTTAGTTGACGGTTATTATCAAAACGTCAATAAATAGATTTGTATTTCTTGACGGTTTCACTAAAACCGTCAACTATTATGGTATAAATTTGCTAAATTAACACAAAACGTGTGTTTCCTTGACGTATGTCTAAAACCGTCAAGGTTACCCATTTTAATGACGGTTTTCTACGACCGTCAATAAATAAACCGTCAAGAAAAGCCATTTTTCTTGTAGTGGGGGCGTGACATCCTGTGCGCATATACCTGCAGCGTTGCAGCCCATACGTGCATACATATAAACGCACATACACATATAGCCGCATAGCATGTCCAATGACTCATGCACGCATACACGTAAATGTGTATTCGCATATAGCTCGCGCATACATGTATAGCCCGTGCATGCGTCCACGCCTGCGACAGCCCATGCGCTCGCAGATGCGCCGGTGCCTGCGATCGAACATGCGCCCTCTCATGCGCCCGCTCATGCGACTCGCGCATGAAAAGAGCACACGAGCACAACAAATGCATACAAGAGCCATACGACGATGCTGACGTACTAAGTACAAAGTGTACCATAAAAGCGCCATTATGCGCCCTAGTACCGTATCCGAGTCTAAGTCCAAGTTTGAGTCTCTAAGCCTCTTTGGGGCTTAGCTCGTAATGGACATGAGAATGACCAAAAATCATAAATGCTTTCTTCGAGGAGTTAATCCTTTTTACTCCTAGGAAAATACCCCAACATGGCACCCATGTGCCCCACCATACCCCATGTGCACACCTCAATACCAGAAAAGCATTATATTGAGATACTCACCATTTGGTGTCAATGTGGGACTATTTTTTCTAGTCTGAAAGAAATAACACCAACAATACCTACATATCTTAATATATGGGTTGAGCGTTCCCCACTGTGTCAGCACATCATGCATTAGGATAGATGTTGCTTCGACTTGAATCTTCCCGCATGGGTCAAATAACATTATGATACAAGAATGGACCATGCCTTGAATTCGGCATCATAGCTGCAATTCTTTCCACTCACACAATGACATCAGCTGTGCTTTCGGTTGCACATTAGAGGTTATGTGGTTGCCTAGTTTCGGTGTATATATATTGGGTATCTACAATCATACCCTCAAGAGAAGGCCTATATCTCTTTCCATACATTCTAGGTGAGTTCTTTTAAAGAGTCTTAGCATGAAGCATTTCGCGTCCTTGCAGTGCTATACCACTATGACATGGCCCAAAGCCAAGGCTATACCTCATCATGGTGTCAAACCACTATAGCATGAGGCCAAGTCTCTTTGTAGTGCCAACCTATCCAGCATGAAGCCTTTGGCTTCCTTGCGGTGCTACATCACAGTGACATGGCTCGCAAAGCCAAGCCTTTACCCTTTTTAGGTAACCCTTAGTGGTGTCAGACTACTATAACATGAGGCCCATTCTCCTACCGTTCTTTATTCTAATCCATTAGGCCACTTGCCTATATGATGTGTTACGCTACTTTAACATGGTCCGAAGCCGAGGCTTTACCATCAAGAGGTGGTGTCACCCTACTTTAGCATGGAGTACTTTGCTCCGTTGTAGTTCTGCGCTACCCGTGCTTCCTGTAAGCATGTCAGACATTTAAAAATGCACGAAAACTCATTAGGGCGTCTAAGCCATCCTTCCACAGGACACTTGTTCTACCTAAAGAACAAGAAGTAGACAATAATGGTTTTGGGTACGTAACCCTTAAATGTCTCAAATGACTACCAACTTTTCCTGATATTCTCCCAGTCAATGATCCTTCTTTGAAACAAAAGTTAGATGTCTAGTAGATTTTTTTTCGAATTAGTAACATAAAACTTTATTGTAGAATTACAAAAATATACAATATCAGCATGTCTTTAAGCCTATTTTTGTTGCTGTGTCCTCGACCAGCTGGCGCTTGAGACCTTTTGTGAATAGATCTACCACATTTTCCTGGCTTCGAACATCAACCACGGTAATAACTCCTCTTTTGATAAGATCATTCACCGCCCTGTGCCTCAATCACATAGTCCTTTTTTGCCATTAAAGAGATCATTTGATGCCACCGCTGTAGTCGACTAGTTATCACAGTATATCGGTACCATCAAAATCTGCACACCAACTATAGAAAGATCATACATGAGCTTTCGAAGCCATTTTACTTCATTTGCTGTAGTTGCCAGTACATGGAACTCAAATTCTATAGAAGAATGTGAGGGCATAGTCTTTTTCTTCGACTTCTATGATATAGCAGCTCCATCCATGGAGAAGACATATCCTTCTGTAGACCTTTCGATCTCTACTTCTGAGCACCAGCTTACATTACTGAAGCCTTCCACTACTATCTGTTTGTCATGAACAAAACTTGAAGAACTTTTTTTATTACAAACTAGAAGAAGTATAAGAGAGATCCTAAACAGGAAATCTAAGTATAATTTAATCCTAGAAAAATGTGACGATGGAGATCGAACATTGTAGTGGCTCCTTTACTCCGTTGATGACCTGACGATGAGAAGAACTTGCTCTGACTCTCTGAATGCTTGTGAGTGGATGATCTAAATTTGACAATCAAGAAGCAGTCAAAAATCCTGAATGGAGGAAGACTTCTGTTATTTATAGGTAGGCACATATACAATGTGTGCAGGGGGTTTTGGCGCGTAGGAGCGCTGTGTGCACAAAAATATCATAAATCAGTTGTAACTGCATTGTTGGGGCTACCGATGAGCTGACACGTGGTAGTTGTTGGGATTTACTTGTTGTTAAATCTTGGGTGATTAGCATCCGTTCGTAAACATGACTGAGTTAATGCCACATGTCGTGTGTACATCACTCAAAGATCTCGTTCTGTTTGAATAAACTGGAATTGATTGTATCTTAATAGATACGGTTTTCACGTGGCATATTCCCGTAATGTCATGAGTGGGATGTGCGTCGTAGAGGTTGCGCTTCTAGACCTCATAGATTCTACAATTTTGGGACATCATAGAGGCTGCGCTTCTTGGACGTCTTGGAGACTGTGCTTCTTAGACGTCTTGGAGACTGTGCCTTCTGGAGTGCCGAAGTAGCTATGCTTTATGGGATACATTAGAGGCTGTGCTCTCTGCTGATGTTTGTCATTTGACATCTGTCATCTGACATATGACTTCTGCCATCTAATAGCTGTCATTGATAGCTGTCTCTGACTTTTGTGTCAGTATGTCATAAATGCTGAAATGATGGCCCATGGTAGGTGTTGTGTCCTTAGCTGCTTCTCAAGCACTGTACTTTTGGATGCTTCCAAGGTGCTGCACTTTTGAGACTCTAGAGCACTGTGTTTTTGAGGCGTTTGAGTCAATGACTCCTTAATTTTTGCCATGGGGCTCGAGAAGTGATGACTAAAGGCTCAATCAAAAAATTAGATTCATTATGATGAATACTATATTCATCCAATTAACTTGGAGCCTTTGACTAGCTCCCACTTGGCGTGTGGGTTGACCACACAGAGCCTATAAATTAGGATATTTTTAGGGCACAACTCATTTATGCACCCATCTCTCGTACTTTCTGTCAGAGACAATGTTGTACCCTGATGAGTATTCCTTTTGGTTAGTTTGGCAAAATTTATGCCAGTTGGGGGCTAGGATTGCAAAACTCTTTGTTCACAGAAGTAGCAAGCTTGATGAATGAGTCTTTGATAAGAACTCTGCTAACTATGGAAGGAGTTGCTCCTGTTTATGCAGCATGCTAGCTGTGCTTTGGTTTGAGATGACACCAAGTGCCAAGATGCTGAACACTGGGTTTGGGTTGATTGCCAACCCATGTTCTGCTGAATAACTACTTTATTTCAGAAGTGATGCACCTGAGGTAAGACGAGGAAGTGATGCGCTCCTGACAAGGAAGTGATTCGCTCTGACGAGGAAGTGATTCACTCTGACGAGGAAGTAATTCGCTCTGACGAGGAAGTGATTCGCTCTGCGCCTTAATATGCTGCATTCTTTGTGTCCTGCGCTTTTGTATGCTTAGTGGACAGTGTGATGCACTTTTAAACGCTGGGTAGATAGCTTTATGTGTAATCATGAACATGAAGAATCTGTAATAGACTTTTGTAATCACGACTATCTTAATAAAGAATCTCTTTCATAAAATTTTGCCTTATGCTTTTCTCGATGTTATTTTTCTGAGGTGCGCAACAATTATGTGACTTTTGACTGCGCTTATAGTCACTGTACTTTCATGCTTCTACACTATCGAATAACCACTATAGTGGAGTGCATACTTTTGAGTCCTCTTGAGATATCTCATTACACTATTTACAGCTTTTTAGTGCTCTGCTCCGGGATTGCTTGTGAACTGACTCAGCATCCTCACGACAAAAGCTATGTTAGACCTTGTGGTAGTAGTTGCATACGTCAAACTCCTTATGATGCTTCACTACAAAAAAAATGGCTATTCTTGACGATTTATTTCTCGATAGTCGTGAAAAACCGTCGAGAAAATGGGTTACCTTGACGAATTTAGCCTTACGTCAAGAAATGACATATTTTATGTTAATTTAACAATTTTATAGTATAATAGTTGACAGTTTTAGATGATCCATCAAGAAACATTATTTTATTTATTGACGGTTTGTTGATAACTGTCAACTAATGTATGTGCGAAAAACTTGGCAAGATTTTTTCAGCTGCCATTTTGGTATTTTTTTGAAATAATTTTTATTGCATATCTACGTTGACGATTTTCCTTCAATCCCGTTCTACTTATTTCTCGATCCTTTTCTTTTCTCTATTCCTTCCTCTATGTCATCCACCTATGGATGGAGACGGAGAGCCCAAACCATGAAACCTGTAATCCCCCTATATTTAATAGATATTTTTTTATTAGTTATTATGGAATTATAGTATTTTAAGGAAATTTTATGGTAATAATTGGTATATTTGTATACACTTGTAAATATGGTATTTAATATTGATACTAAATTTTATGAGTGGTATACTATCTATATTGAATATATGGGTAGTATATATATAAGAAATAATAATTATATGAGTTAAATGGGTTCTATAGTTTAAAAATATTATATATATTATCTATATATAAATATTATATATATATATATATATTTTAAACTATATATATATATATATATATATATAGATATATATATATATATATATATATATATATATATATATATAAATATGGTTAAATATATATATATATCTATATATATATATATATATATATAATATATATATATATATATATATATATATATTTATATATTTATATATATATATATATTTATATATAATATATATATTATATATAATATATATAAAATATAATATATATATATATATATATTATATATATATATATATTTATATATAGATATATATTAAAATATATATATATTAAAATATATATATATATATATATATATATATATATATATATATATATATATATATAAAAAAAAAAATATATATATATATATATAATATTTATATATATATATATATATGGTTAAAAAAAAAAATATAATATATATATATATATATGGTTAAAAATATATATATATAGATATATATATATATATATATATTATATATATATATATATATATATAATATATTATATATATATATATGGTTAAGCAAATGACCTCTAGCCTACTGTTAAGAGAGTGCATGCGGCCCAAGGGTCGGGAGTTCGAGCCCCAGTGGTGGAGGCGAGTTTACCAAAAGTACCCATTGCTTCAAAAAAAATATATATATGGTTAAGAATAAGCTGCAGTAGCAACCGCTACCACTGTAGCAGCGTAGCGCTGCTACAGTATAGGGCATGTCCCGATGACTCTCCTAACCCAGTAAACAACCCGCGGCCAAGGGTTGAAATAAATCAAATCTAAATCAGATTTCTCTAAATCCTTTCCAAATCTTGTCCCGATCAAATTCTCCTCAATCTAATCGATAACCTAAACTTAGATTGGCCTCTAATCGCATCTAAATCGGATTCGAATCTCCCTCGAACTCGGTTTGAAGAGCAAGTATATATTTGAACAGCTCGAGTAGATGAGAGGAAATCTTCCAACTTTCCTCGAGCACTCTTGCATTCGAGACCCCCAGGCGTTTACCCGACCCCCGGTGAATAGCGCCAACTACCTGCACGCCGTCATCCGCCGTCGCACCGTCGCGGATTCCTTGGAAGTTGATCGCGAAAACATGGTGCCCTGTTAGCAAACCGAAACCAGGTACCAATATTTCGATCACAATATCTTCGCTTATACTCGACGAACTTTCGATATATCAATTCCTATTCATAGACTACATGACCCTCTTCGTAACCATCTAAGGGAATCCTGTTATAACCCTGTACATAGATCTGAAACTCGACGCAAACTCGAGCAAAACCATCTCGAAACAGGACAGTAAGACAGTCCAAACCCCCGACTTGGAGGACCAACCATGGCCGATCTGATGACAGTATTTGAAAACTAATTTGACACAGTTGTAGACAACCTATAGGAGAGTAAAACCCTTCTCGTAGAATTAACTTTCATCTAGTATACAGAAAGTTATTCGATTGTGAAAATCAAGAAAAATGTCATTATTAAAGTAAAAATTTAAAAAAACTTTTTTCGATGTGGCGTGCGCCCCGATAAATTGGGCGACCTGGTTTTGCACTATACGCATCGAAAGGCGCGTATGGATGTTGCCGACGTGTGGAAACTGATGGAACTAGATTTTGTCGTACACGCGCAACGAAATTAGTGTGTATCCGTCGAGATACCCCGTATCAATGTTTTACAAACTTGACCATAACTTCGTGCACGTTCGTCGGAGTGACGCAAAACTTGTGCCATCAGGACCGCATCAATTTTTTGGTCATGTGTTCCAAATTTGGTCCGATTCTGAGATGGTCGACCGAAACGTCAAATTTGGCGGGCCCACAACCCAACCCAATGGACGATTTTGTGCACGGCTCATCGAAATCCAAAATTGGACATACTGTTGGGTTCGTTTCCTTAAATCGAATCTGTATATATGTATATGACGACTTTAGAGACCGTAGACATTGGCATGCATTTCGGTGTAAAATGGGTCCAACGGCGGACATCGTTTTGACCCAAAATACGATTTTGCCCCTGTTCCAGAATTTGACTTTTGGACAGGCAGGCGTTTCCTAGGTATATCATTTAGTACGTTCTTGATGTTTGTTTCAGCATCCAGAAATATTTGGAGATTGTGACATTTTTTTCTTCTGATATTGTGATTCTTGGACTTGCCACCTTTGTACCACCAGGCAAGATACCTTGCCACCTTACTTTGTGATTTACATATTCTTATTTTCAGTTGTTATTTTTAGCATTTCTTATTTTATTTTATTATAAAACTGTGCGTCCAAGTCACACTTGAGTGCAAGCGACTCTATCTGTTATTGTCTTACTTTTAGTTATTTCTCTAGCATTGACTTAGTCTAGTAACCACCCATTGTTGATGAGATTTTGGTATATCTCATGCGACCTTGACACTTGCTTTACCACGTGTTGTGAGTCACATGTAGGACACGTGCTCGTGTAGTCGACTGGCCACCGATACGTATGAGGCATATGACGGTTAGGAGTAACTGCCAATAGAATTGCATGCTAGTGGACTTGGCAGTTACTAGAGGTTTTATGAGTCATGGATTTGATCCTACTAGGCATTGGGTGGGGAGAACAGTTCCTTAATGTATGGGCCACGTATGTACTTTTCTATTCCTGATCTTGTCGGCCTCTGACATTCGAGGAATGTTATGCTTTGAGGTCTCTGGTATCCTGGTGGGACCATACCTGAGTTCCTGCAGCCAGAGTACCCATACGTTGAAGGTTTATTCTTAACTGCATTATCACTATAGAACTGGCAGGCACCCTATTTGCATTCATCTTTTCTTTATATTATATATCACAGTTTATATGGTATGGTGTTTTCTTGTATGTTGTTACGTCCCTCTAAGGACCTGGTTATCTTTCTAGGTTTAGATGAGTTTCTACAGGAGTACGGAGTGACACTAGATCCATCTTACATTGACGATGAGGCAGTTCCTACTGATTTCTAGTCTATTCCTTATTTGAGACATTAGTGGATATTTTTACATCTCTTTCCTTTATATTTTGTGGAGGTTGGACTCCGATCTTATGAGACTATTTTTATACCTGTCTGGTGTGAGTATGTTCACCCTGCTATCTTTTGATACACTCATTATTATCTGGACTTTACTATCTTCTGTGTTGAGCTGTGATGAGATTAGATTATATTATTCTAGCCTGTGATTATTTATATTACAGCTTATGTACGTATACGAGGGCTCCATATATTAGAGTATTCTTCGTATATGTGCAACTGGCATGTCTACGTGCTCGGTCCTAAGTATTTCGGGACTGGGGCGTTACATATTTTTGTGGTGGCCCATACATGTCAAAAGATATTGTTGGGTTACATGATTGTGCCCAACAAGCCTGGATATAGGAATATCATCTCATCCAGAACTACTACTTCCTTTGACTTCTAACCTTTTCGAAACTTCCTTGATTATTTGATTTACCTCATATATGACCTTTCCTAATATCGTCCTATTCTTCCTCGTGCCAACAGTATGGAAATAAGAAGCAGACGCACTTTTGTCTTGGCCCTCACATCTGGTGAAGAGGCTACCCAAGAGGAACAGAATCCTCCGATGACCCCGATGACCCTGTACCAGTCAGGACAGCTGCAGCCTACCACTACCCAGTCGATGGTGCATCAGGAGACCCAAGCACCCTCAGTCAGCCAGGCTGGGCAGACCACTACCATGCTACCGGGAGGGAGTGTACCACTGCCTCCACGACCACCATTCCCTCAGCAGTTTCTACCACAGTCGGGGCCTCAGATGCCTCCACCATCACCTGATGGGAGCCCTACTTCCCAGTTTATGTACGCCATGATGCAGGCCCAGTGGCAGCAGACCAAGCTGATGAGGCAGACTATGATGGCAGCTTTGGCTAGACCCCTACCTCCACCTCCGACACCGGTACCAGCACCCGCACCGGCTCTGCATCCTTACGAAGGATCTATCAAGAAATTCACAGACATTAACCCCAAGCCCTTCAGAGGAACAGAGAAGCTGCTAGAGGTACCACAATGGCTTATTAGTACGGAGAAGCTACTGAAGGCATCCCAGTTGCCAACTCGAGATTGGATGACAGCAGTGGACCAACTGTTAGAAGATAATGCTCACCATTGGTAAAAGGCAGAAGAGAGACGATTAGGCACTGGGATCACCAGGAAGCAGTTCTATGATGCATTCTATAAGAGATTCTTCCCCATCCATGTTCAAGACGGTCTCTACGACCAGTTCCTTCATTTAAAGCAAGAAAATATGACGGTTGATAAGTATGACTCAGAGTTCAACCGCCTGAGTAGATTTGGTGCAGAATTGATCCCGACAGAGTTAAAGAAGGCAAAAAGATTCCATCAGGGGCTTGCACCCGAGCTCAAGTCTTATACGACTACACAGTCTCGAGTCTCCCATTCAGCTGTCTTGGAAGAAGCTCGTGCTCAGGAGATTCTTCGTAAGGAACAGCAACAGACATCAAGACGTCATATACCAGCAGTTGTACCGGCTAGAGCTACTGAAGGTGGACCTATCAGGAGACCCATAGGACAGTTCTAGCAGAGGCCCACTCCTTATCAGAAGCCCACCTGCAACTATTACGGAAAGTAGGGATACCTCATGAAGGACGGTCGAACTCGACTTGGAGCATGCTTGAGATGCGGGTCAGGACAGCACAAGGTAAAGGATTGTCCGGAACAGCAATCCTTAGTTTATGCCCAGCAGAACCCGTATACCGACAGCCCCAGCACTTCCAGCACCTCGGCCAGCAGCATGGGCACCTCACCCACCATTACCACCTCAGTCAGCATAGTTCGAGAGGGCCAGAGCTCAGGGACCTGGACAGAATTATGGGCAGGCATTATCACTTGCTGTTGATGATATAGAGACAGAGTAGAGGTCATAGCAGGTATGGGTTTAGTTGCTTCATTTCCTGCCATTACTTTGTTTGATACTGGAGCCACTCATTCATTCATAGCTACTAGTTTTGCCACTAGACACAGCATTCCCATCACACCCTTATCTAAGAATATTAGAATCCTTGCTGGAGGAGGAGTTGTACCTGTTAGTTGTGTTTGTAGACTTTGCCCCATAGTGATATGTGGTAGAGAGATGAGAGCACGACTCCTTGTATTTCCTATGTCTATGTTCGATGTGGTTCTCAGAATGGACTGGTTGAGCCAACACTTTGCTCTTAAATACTGCCATAGGGGCAGTATGGTCTTTAGACCCCCGAATGCGACAGAGTTCGAGTTCACCAAAGAAGAAGGATAGAGTTGTGATTCACCCACATTGGGACTCACATGATGATGCAAGATGCCCCTCAGCACCCCGTCATCAATGAGTTCGAAGATGTATTTCC